>CM055970.1:13770000-14257500 GCA_029531755.1 Holothuria leucospilota
ACTGTTTTAGCAAATAGATTTCATTTGTACTTGCTCTGGGAGAAATAGCGATCGAACCAATCAAATTTCTTTTCATTTCTCTCTCAAGTAACTATTCCTGATGTTTCACAATATAAATATTGCATATCTCACGGTAAACAAAGGATTTAACTATTCATTACCAAGAATCGTCACGTGATTTAAAAACATTCATGACTTATCATACACGGGTATGCAAATAACAATCCTAAACATAAGTAGTCGGGACAACTTCCATTTGGGGTGGAGGTAATCAGCATCACTTTTTCCGAAATTTGAAAATAATTTTGCCAGTAAATAGAATATACTTTTCCAGATTAATAACATTTTTCAGATTCGGAGGGTCCAGCCCCATCCCCCAGACCCCTAGCCTCCCTTTTAGGCTTATCATCGTAGAGACTGCATGTGCATCTTAAACAAAAAGTAATAATGCATGTAAATGATCTATGCTATCTTCTTTGTGTTCATCAGCTTTGTGTTCAGGAGAATTATCGGAACAACCCTTTCCACAACTTCAGGCACTGTTTCTGTGTTAGCCAGATGATGTATGGAATGATTCATCTTTGTGGACTTCAAAAGATACACAGTCTCTTTGACTTAGGTATCCTCCTAACGGCCGCTGTGTGCCACGATTTAGACCACCCTGGCTTCAACAACACGTGAGTATATGTGACGTCATATTTATGATGATCAGACTGGGATGTCTTTTTGACACATACGATTGTGACAGAAGACCAGTCATACTGGGACTTTAATGTAGTAAAGCCAATAAGACGGAGACCATTGTATCGACAAACTTGGGGAATGGGATGGGTGTATGTTGAGGTGTCCTTGTTTTATTGCCCTTACAAAAAAAATTGTGTGGCAAAAGTTCCAATACCACACTGGACAAACCGTGTCACCACAAACATATGTCACCACTCATTACCTCACTTTTCCAGTTATGTATTTCCCTATGCCCTGCCACATGTGATTATGCATGTTCACATGTGGAATGCCCCACACTTTTTTGTAAGGGTGTTCTTAACTTCAACAGAGAATAAAGACTTGAGTTATAAACTAAATTTACGAAAGGAGGCTATCATCTCTGATTTATTGAGCCCCCCCCCCCCCCCATGAAAACATGGCAGCCAGTGGCGTACCCAGGATTTCTCTCAAGGGTGGTTCCATGCAGTATGTTGTGCAATCGCCGGCCTGGGGGACGGGTCTTGGGGGACAGGGTGTCCTATTTTTGAAAAAAATAGGTGTCCCTACATGCAATCTGGTGCCACATATGCTACCTTTCAAAGTAAAATTTGTGTTCAAAATCTTACGTTTTTTTAGGAACTAAAAAAAAAGAATCGCTGGGCTGGGGGAGGCTGGGGGGATAAGGATTGGGGTGTCCCCCTTCTATTCTTTGAAAATTTTTGAAAAATTAGGTGTCTTTACATGCAATCTGGTGCTACATATGCAACCTTTTGAAGTAAAATGTGTGTTAAAAGATTTACGTATTTTTAGGAACTAAAACAAAATCGGTATCTGTGAGGGTGGAAGGCTCAATGCCCCCCCCCCCACGCGTACGCCACTGATGGCAGCAAAAATCGTCCCTTTGTGGACGGTGAAAGCACACGATCACTTCACCCAACCGACCCGACGCAACTCATCCCGACTACTTGTCTGGGATGAGTTGGAGATAATTGTAGCTACCTGATCGTGTTGCAATTGTAGGTTTACAGCACACAGGGCCGGTCCGACCACGATCTGATTCACTCGCACTGGTGGCATCGTCCACATGACCAGTTTTCTCATCTTCCCACTACCTCCATTTGATTTCGCTAAGCTGGCTCATTGATTATTCATAAGAATCGTGAAAGTTGAGTCGTGACAGCCGCATACTGCCATGGGCAACGTAACTTTCACACTACTGCTCCGACGCCAGGACGAGCATACAACTTAGATATTAAACTACGGTATTAAATACTTTTTATATACCCGATTTGATTACGAAGAAGGCCGACTGTAGGGATCGTATTCTAATCACTAGCAAAATTTGTTTCGCACTGCACGGATCCAACAGCGACCCTACTGTGACGCGACTGAAGCCATTCGGGTCAGTGCAGATTACGACAGCTTCAACAAGACAAGCATATTGTAATTGTTCCCACAATTCCTTTGAAGCCATCCCAAGGACAATTGTTATGACGTCTTTCGCATTTTCCAATGACGGTGATAAGTAGAAGAACTTCGTCACTTTACTTTGAGCTCTAAAAACGTGTGGAGAATAAGTCTGTAAATGGAACAACTTCAAACCTTGCAAGACACGAATTTGATATACAGGATCCTGTAATTATCGCAACATTTACCGGTAGACTTTTACTCAAATAACGTCTAATAGGGTTTTTACTGATCCTTTGCTCACCAGGTACCAGATTAATGCCAGGACAGAGCTTGCCATCCGATACAATGACGTATCCCCTCTAGAGAACCACCACTGTGCCGTTGCCTTCAAAATTCTGGGCAATCCAGAATTTAACATTTTTGCCAATGTTACCTCAGAACAGTTCAGGACCATCAGACAGGTTTGTGTCAACGTGTTGTTTCTTCTCATCTTTCTACTTACATTTAGTATTCTAGGATTAAATAAATGTTCCATTATCGCTGTCTGTGAAGGATCATTAAAATTATATATATATATATATATATATATATATATATATATATATATATATATATATATATATATATATATATGCATATGCATTTTTACGTACTTAAGTCTTGGCTTTGAGGAGGAAATGTGTACGATTGACAGAACGGATATAGTGATGTAAAAACGGATGTCATTGCTGTCAACTTTAACGTCATTCCTATCAATTTGAACGAAACTTTCCTGTTCATCGTCTCTCGTTACAATTATCATAGTTGCCTTTTTTATCTTTTCGTCAACTTTATCTTTAACGTCATCTTTATCGTCATCGTCATCGGTATCGTCACCGTCATTGTCTTTGCCATTATCTTCATTGTCATCGTCATCAGTATCGTCACCGTCATTGTCTTTGACATCATCTTCTTTGACATCGTCATCTCCACCATCTCGTCATCGTCATCTTCATCGCTAACGTCATTATCATTCTCATTTTCATCGTCATCAATGTGATCATTATTGATCTCATCGTCGTTGAAAGCGCCTTCGCTGTCTCCGTCGCAGTGATGGCAGCCACTGTCTGCATAATAATCCTCATCATCTCCGGTATACATAACCGCCGTCACTATTCATGTACTTATACTGTTGCACATACATGCAGTCATAAAACTGCATTCTCGCCTTCAACGTATTCTTTCTTCGCATGACTAGAATTGTAATTTCCTCTTCAAAGTGTCTTTATAGATTCAAAATTCTTCTTCAATCATTAACTTTCTAACAGCATTTTGTTTGTGATCGAGTAAATTCGCAGAACTTCTATCAAATGTTCATTTTATACTTTGTCTGCTTTATCCATTATAATTTTAATGACATTTTTTGGTGTCCTATCAGAAAATAATCATGCTAATTCTTGCGACGGACATGGCAAGGCACTCAGAAATTCTGGAGAAATTCAAATCACAGATCAACGCTGGATTTAATTTCAAAGACCCCGAGCACTTGAATTATGTAAGTACTGGATTTGATTGGTTTTAAAAAAAAAGATGCTGCACACTTGATTACATTGTGTTCAAATCATTGAAACGCCATGAAGGAATGATTATGTGAACCACTATCTTAATATCTGTAATTTCCTTGAAATGCAGAGACATTTAATTTGTAACAAAACTATTTTTTGCAATTTCCACGACTGTTGATATTCGAATTATTTTCAACCCAAGATTATGAAGCTTCTGTGTACCAGGCGGGGAGGTAGGAGAGAGTATATAACCCCAGTCGGGAGGAAAATTCACCCATTTTTGAGAAACATTCGCTTCTTTTCGGCTGTTCGATAACGAAATCCCTTAGATTTTAGCAAAAAGTGCTTAGCGCCCCAACATATCGAACGTATTATAATACGCAAATTCTACGAAGATACGTGGAACATTCTTATTGACATGGACGTGCTTCTGTTTATTTTTTACAGTTGAACATGGCTCTGATAAAGTGCTGTGATATTTCCAATGAAGTCCGACCAATGGAAGTATCAGAACCTTGGGTCGATTGTCTTTTGGAAGAATACTTTAACCAGGTGAAGCCTTCTCCCTCTTATTGTTTACATTGTTGTGCTCTGCGTTAGTTTAAATACATGAATACTACGTATTTTTCGTGGATAGGATATGACAGCATGTGCATGTGACATTAAAGCTCTAAAAATCGTCTGCTTCAAATTAAACCAGAAACTGATCAAAAGGGCACCCAACAGGAATCGGCACATATAAGCGATTCGGTTCACAAAAATAAACATTTCCGGGTCAAAATAAATCAAGTTTAGTCAAATAATTGACCAGATTTCGGTTCAATGCCTATGTGATCGGATCCAGTTCCAGTCTGAGCCGACCGCTTTCAAAATGTGTCTTTTTACCCAAATAGCTTTCTGACTGAGCGCCTCATCGTTAAAAAGCTATTATCAATCGAGCACTGAACCTGAATTTTGTCAAATATTTGAGTAAATTTATTTAAAAGGTAAATTATTTCTTGTCAGCTTATGAATCATTTGTGCAAATTCAATCGCGTTACTGATCAAAATCCAGTACGGTGCCCATTTCATCAGATGCATTTTTAATTTGAATTCAACGTTTTCAGAGTATCCAATCGACCTTCATATTATTTGAATATTGTTTGCCAAGTTGCATTGCTAGTCGGTCTCTGCTAAAAACGATGCCTAAGGTTGAGATGCATATTATTTTCTATTATTTTGATAGTTTTTCCTGCCTTTTAATAATAAAAGAAATAGCTTTAACACTTAATGTGTACCGTCCTATAGTCTAAAATTTCAAAACTATATGTTAAAAAGCAGTGAAAAATGAATTCATTCCAAGTAGTCTAACTCCCATTTTCACAGAATATTTCTAAGCTGAGATATAAAATGTTGAAGTATATTCCCTTAATTTAAAATGGTAGATAGCCCAAAAATTTGTGATGTCATTCTTGTGTATACTAAAATTACAGTCTCTTTGTTTTTTCCGAATGCCAGTGCACCTTGTGCCCAAACGTGGTCACTTTCTCACTGTTATAGGGTGACTTGATTGCACAACCCCTCCCTGTACAACGTGCTGTGCAAGAAAACAGTAAACTTCTCAAGGTTATATAAACAGTTTATTTCAAAAGAAAACAAAGCAGGTTATGTGAGTTGTACAAGAAATGCACCTCAGCCTATTGCGCGATGGACTATTTCAAATTTAGTGAATACATGTCAACATTTTATATCTCAGCAACGAAACAAGCTATGACAATATTTGTTGGATGAAAAAAAATTCATTTCCAAAGTCTAATATATATATATATATATATATATATTCTTGTAATTATAGTCTTTAGGTACACTTTAATTACTAGTGATGGAAAACGGGGCTAAAGTATGTGTCAACCATGCTATAAGCATCCCTCGGACGTACGTTTATATCCCATCTTGAGCCTCTATCCCATGGGTTCCCTTGAGTTTGAGAACCCTGGCCCCTAATACCTGGCAGCTGTGTTGTACGAAGATTTGATTGGAATTAAGCCTATTTGGTGAAAAATCTGTGGAAGACGCACCACTTATGGAGATTTAACATCACACCTTTCCCTCTTTAATATAAAAGTGAATAGAATGATAAGTGATCCTTCATATGTTTACTTTTTAGAAGGGAGCTTCACTTTTAAAACACCGTTAAATTTAACCAGGATCGGTTTTCTGTTTACTCCAACACAATTACGGTTAAATTTTCCATGAAATCCTAGTTCAACTAACTCATATCCTACTTACTTGAACCAGAATTTGCATTAGTTTAACAAGGATTTCATGGAAAATTTAATCAGGATTGTGTTAGAGTAAATAGAACACCGATCCTGGTTAAAGTTAACCCCGGTGTTTTTAGAGTGTAGGACCTGCATGTCAGATGGGGTGACCTCCGACAGAGATCATTCTCTCCCAACAAGAGACGTTTTCCCAGCTAGAGGTGGCATGATTCCGCATCCCACCGTAGAAAAACACCCCCCCCCCCCATAACATTGGGTTTACTCTTGTTTATTTTTTTATACAAAGCCGAGTTAAGAAAAAAAAAAAGGTTCATCGATACCTCTGTCAAGAGTGGTATTTTGTATAAGGCTTAATTTTTTCCATTTTTGCAGTTTCTCCTCAATTGTGTTGATTTATCTTACCAACTTCGTATTTCACTATCAAATTTATTAGAGTGACAGAGAGAAGATGGAGGGTCTTCCGTACGCCCCCTTCATGGACCGAGACAAGGTGACCAAACCATCCGCACAGATTGGATTCATCAAATTTGTCCTTATTCCTCTTTTTGAGAGTGTTGCACAGGTAGGTTGTAGATCGTATATGCATCCGTGCGCTACACCATTTGTCGGACCACTTTTCGAGTTACGCTTGGTCAGCTGGGGTGAGGGGTTGTAATTTCAGCCTTAGACACAAGGTATGGGTGACAGCGTTTAATTGCTTTTTCCCCCAAAATGCTTTAATATCATTGAAACTAAAACAAAGTTAGATTCAAGTTATATTGCGCGCCAACCGCGCTTGCCATTTGCCCCTATGTGTCTGATCACATTTTTGCTAGTGTGACAAGGGGCAAGAGGTAGGAGGATTCCAGGAAAGTGGTTAGGGCAATAGATTGTAGCTGAATAGGATAATGTAAAATGTGAAAAGCACTTTCTAACCTGTGAACACATTTACTTAATGAAACGGTAAATGTTAAGAGGCAACTTAGTAGTCTAGTTGGCCGACTCGGAAGTTTAGTCGATTATGTAATTGTGTGTGACCTTTTGTGGACTGATAGCACTGTGCACGGACATCATGCGGTAATTTTCCTGTATGTGGATAATTATGGATTTAATCAGCTCCGAGTTGTTCGAGGTTAAGTTGCAAGTCATTCCGAGTTAAATCCGATTTCGGGATCTCCTCTTATGGGAAAATTTGGAGACACAAAATTCGAGCCAGTGTTAAACGGACCCGAGTCGGGGAATGATTCCGAGTCTGGACTGATGCATCACAGCCCCGGTTTAAAGTTTATTTCAAAGCATTAAATTCCATCGTCGCTTTCCAAAACACAGATGAAAGCAATGTTGGGAGGGGGGTACATGGATAGGGTGAAAATTTTGGAGGTAGAAAGGAATTTGTCTGTTTTGTTTTATGTTTCATTCAGTTTCATTCATTGAGCTGTAAAAAAGAATTTTTTCGTAAACGTCAGAGCTCCAAGACTATTATCTCTTGAAAAACCTCTTTTTAAGTTGAGTTCTTTCGTCTGTAAAATGTTTAACCGAAATGAAATTTTCTATGAATTTCATGGACAGATTTTTGACGTGTTGAATGAATGTATGCTAGTGCCGCTGAAAGAAGCCCTGCAGAAGTATGAAGATATGAAGGACGCCGAGGAGGCTAAAACTAAAAAGAGTGCAATGGTAGGTGAAGAAAAATTGTTGAGAATATATAGGCGAAGAAAGCTGTTCGAGAATGAGGGGATAAACGTTGTTTCGGATCGTCATCCTGGGGAGGGTCTGAAGGGGGTGTCCCCTCCCGTCTGGAACATTTTGAATATTTGATGGTCTTTAGATGCAATTTGGTAAAAACTATTGGACAAATTTTAAGGTAAATTACTGCAAATTTTTGATATTTCTTAAAGAGGAAACAAATAGGGGGTTTTCGTCCTTGGATTGAGGGGACGGAGATATAGTTCCGTCCAACCACATTTCTGGACTGGAGGCTGCACCCTCCCGAGCCCCTGCTTCCTACGCCTATGAGCAAATACATCTGAAATTCGTATTATCGTGTTACATAAATGAGCAAGAAATTTGCTCTCCACAAAACACAAATTGCCATCGAAAGTATAGTGTGTTGGTAATTTATGCAGAGATTTCATGTGATGAAACATTTTCCTATTTAATAATAGCCATCAGAGACGAAATTATACGCCCCTTTTAGTACAATGTTTACACACTGGCTTCTACGAGATTAGAAGACTTTGCTAGTCACGGGTCGGGGAGGACTCCAGACGGGACCGTTGCCTAGTGCCGTTGGGAGCAGGACTTAGCCCGGCAGGGCATATTTCGCGGACTCCCCGCGAGAGTATATGCTAACTGCGACAAAATTCGGAAAATATTTATTGGGGTGGGGGAAGAGGGTATCGTTAAAGAGTTGGCTGCAAGATGTGTTTGCCATTCGTCATTGCCAATTAGTGTAAGGTTAGTAGTAGCCTAATTGAAAAAAGGGCATTGCGCACTTTCAGAATAGGTGGATAATAAGGGATCTCCCTTTTCTTTGAGTGTAAATTGTTTACAAATTATGAGTCAAATTGACCCAATTGCGAGTCGTTATTTGACAAATCGTTTGAGTCAGCTTCCTGGTAATCCTTTTATGGGTCAAAATGACCCAAGCAGTGTTCGGTGCGCAAGTCAAATATCGCAATTGCAAAATATAGGCCAGCCCAATTCCTTAAACAATAGACCTACCTACCTTTATAACTTTTGCCATATTGCGGAAAACAGTTCCAATAGACCTTATGCAAATGACGTCACCAAACAGGGAGTGCACTCTCGCGAGAGTATGCTCGGATCATTACAACTTACAGCAACAAACTCAAACAGCTTGTGTACCCGTCAAATAGACCTTATGCATATGATGTCACAATGGAAAAAGTGCGCCCTCCTTTGGAGGAAGATGGCGGAAAAGCGCGTATTATTTCATGTTACACCAATAAATGCAGACAGCTGATTTTTCAACCGATCGTATACGTGCGTAAGTGTACTACACGTGCGGCGAAATCGGCGTCGTGGGTGCACGGGTGCTTCATTGTTTTCACCCAAAATGACGTCATTGTGAAGTCAATCAGAGAAATCCTAAGCTTTAGCAAGAAGGAGCGTGTCAATGCAAATACGCGCGTTAAACCGTGCTCTGCTGGAGGGTCACGTGCCGCGGGAATGTAGTTGTATGGGAGCTGTAATATTTTTATTCACCCAGAGTCTGCGTATGCGTACGGAGCGTTGTTTTTCCTTGGTGTACGTGGGAACGTTGTGGATGCCATTGCAAATGAATGCTGGTCAAGCCTGACGGAAGAACTAGAGTCAAGTAGATTGGGAATTTTGCAAAAGCTTTCTCTCTGCTAACTTCCGACTTTACTTACCTGAAGCATATGAAGAAGTACGCGGCCCAAACAGTTTGTTCACAAAACTGCAGAGACGATACAGCAAAATTTATGTTTGTTACTGTACATAAAATGGTGAGGATGAAGGTCAAAAGAGGAGGTTTATCAATCACTATGACCTACTAAAGAGGTCGTTTACGGTACATCCGCCTGAGGTAGGCCGGGTCCACTTCCCGCGCACAAAATGGTCTATGACTGGGCGAAAATTTCCTTCATTTGGACAAACTTAAATAGGCCTATAAAAAACTTTTGTAACGGCCTATGGGGCACATGATAAAATCAGGACTCGGCTTTACAATATTGTGTTACGGTTTGAGGGCATCTTCTGCATCTTGCAATAAAGATGAAAGCTGTTTGCCTATTCAAAGCAGTGACGTATAGCTACGGGGGGGGGGGGCTTGGGGCGCCCCTATGAAACTGGATGGAAACTTATTTTTCCAAAATAAACTAAAGTAACTGGTTATATAGTAGGTGTGGAAAGGTTTCTGAATTTACAAGAAGGATATGTTTCTGTTTGAGGAAGTTTCTCAAGTGTCCCCGCCTTGATAGGCTAGCCTATTTTCCCTGGTAAAGTGAAAAACATTCTTCGCCGGTTTTTATATTAGCTTTGATAATGCAAATGTCTGACTGAGTGACCGTTTCCTCTAATTATGCAAGTGCTCAACCCCACGGCTTTGTTAACATTCTGAAGCCGAAACTATTGGCCATGTTCAGTTATAACGTATAATGACTTAAAGTAATTTGACATTTTCTTATGACTGAGTTTATACACCAACACCCCCGGAAAAAATCTTCATAGGCTAATGCCTACCCCTCGAAAAAGGCCTAAGTCAATGTACCGACAGTCTTTGATTTGCTTAACAAAATTTTTCTCATTACAGTTCAGGACCGAATCCAGGGTGCATTATGACTTTAAACGGCCACAAAATAATTCTCAAAGTATCATAATACAAGCATCGCGAGACAGTTCGCCGCTAGTTTAACTTGAAAGTTAACTTTGTGGTTGCCCTGGCAGTACGCGGTCTCCCCGCTGAGCGTGGGCTAGTTTCCATGAACGCTCACTTGAAAACAACGCGTTACTCATTCAGGAGAATATACACAGTCGGTTACGCAAGCAGCTCTGTGGGTGTATAAGACTAATACTTGAACCATACAGTTACATTCCCGCGGCACGTGACCCTCCAGTGCGCTGCATTTTGTTACTGTGGGACGCGCCTTCCAGCTAAAGCTTAGGATTTCTCTGATGTCAATGCATAAGGTGTATACACGCGTAAAGCTAATACGCGTGCGTCCGAAGTCTACGTTGTGAGTATAGTGAGCTTCATTGTTTACTCTCCTGAATGAAGAAGCGTGGAGTCAATGCATAAGGTCCGTTCTAGGAAAATCATGGTTTATCTGATCTGCCAAAACCAGGCATTTTCGAAAATTTATGCCTATGACGTGTTTTGAGTGGTTGTGGAAATGGTCTGAAACTTCAGAATTGAAACGAGGTATTTGAAACAAAAAGCAAAATTTTGTTTAGGCAGTTAACCTAGTTATTACAGAATGGGCGGATGATTTTATTCATTTTTTTACTCGACCTTGCTAGCCGAAAAAAGAAAAAAAATCTTTCAAAATATATTCTTTCCCTTTTATTCTTTTTAAACAATCATGAAGACTGTGTGTTATTTAAAGATGTTTCTGAAAGTCAATTATTCAATTGTTTCTCTCTCTTTCTCGTTGCTTCCATAGAAATAAATAGATGTTCAAGGTAACAACAAGATGGCAAGACAAAAGAAAGTGGGCGGAGAACTTAAAGACGTATTGAAGTCCTAAGACCTTAAGGAAGGCAAAGGATAGCCGGCCTTGCCAAAGGCAGGATGAGATATTTTTGTCAATATTTCATTTTAAAAGCGACTGCGCATCCATTTCAGATGTGCGTCAGATGTGCAGAATCCCTTAGTTTGACCATTTACCTGTTTACTACCAAGATGTGCGTAAATCTTAACAGGTGTAAAAATCAAGAATTATGTCATCCAACTCAATATGCCCCTTAAGCCAAACCAACCAACTTGGTAACTGCAAAGCAACACAATACTTGTGCTATAGTCATGGTGTGCTGTTGAATCTGTAAATGTCATCTTCTCTAGTGACGTCTAAATTCTGCAAGATGTTGAATTATGAGGAAAACTATTTCAGCGTCTTCACACATAAAGTCTTCATGTAGTGTACGTTTTCATCAAGTGACGTTTTAAGACGTCAGTGGTGTTAAATGATGTATTCACTTGATGACGTCCTTTGCACTGGAAACAGTTAAAACGATTTCACGCTATCTTTTGTGGTATCACTATCGTAAAAACATGAAAAATGAAATTTTGTGACCTTATTTGTTTTGGATTTGTATTTATATATGTTTATCACTGTTCTCAGGAAATTTCTGTACTTTTCACTGTATTCAAGTTTTGTATATATAGTTCAAACTTTAGATGTACTAAAAAAGAAACAACTTTACTGAAATGATTAATTAAAGTATATTTCAAGCTTTCAATGAAAAAAACTGCAGGAAAACCAACAGTAAACAACGGTCATTTTTCTTAAGTGCAAAGTTACATAGAATGACTAGCCGTCGTAGCAATGTGGCGATCACCACCGGGCCGTTTGCTTTTAGAGCGTTTTGGGATTTTTGATAGAAGACACGCTCTTTATATACACCTTTCACTGCCAGTTATCTAAATTTTGCTGCGGCTTCTTCCAACATCCAGTCAGCGCCAGCAAATTAAAAGCAAATGTATAGAAACTATAGTACGGATTCTGATAATCAGACTAAAAAAAAACACCTTGCGTATTGTTGCACTTTCCAAACTTTGTAAACACGTTTAACTTTTATATACGTTTAAAATTATCGTTTAGCAATGGAACGCGTTTGTCAGAAACCATTAAGAAATTGAAACGTTTGTTAACTATTCAAACGTGTTAAGGAAGTGAAGGCAGATAATTTATTACATTTTTATTTCCTAAACACTTTCTTTATTGTGTCCTATTGTATTTTCGCATGTGAATGAATCAAAGTGATTTCATAGGAAAGCTTTTCGTTAAATCAGGGATGAGGAAGGGAGTGGGGTTGCATTATGTTTGGAAATTTTTGGATATGTTACATTTAATTTTTTTTCTTGTCTCATTTTGCATTTGAAGCTGGGACAATCATAGCAATTAGTTTTAGTTTCACGAATGATAAATCTTTCTTTCTTTATTTATTTTCCACATTAAAATATACAAACATTGACAATTAACAAGACAAGGGAGTGGAGGAGGGCTGGGGAAGCCGAATGCTTTTACGAGCAGCCCCCCCTTAAATATATAAACCAAACATGAAGATATAGATAGACATATAAAATACTACTGATCTCTGTATGTGAAGCATTGGTTTTACAAGAATTTGTCATATACGAACGTTACAATCAACGAAAGCATTAGTATACAACATTTAATATGTATAGATTGTCATTTTGAAAAGAAGTGAAGAATTGTATCAATTGAAAGATCTTCTTAGGGCACGAATCTCCATCCCCCCCCCCCTCTCCCCACAACGCTCTGAAGTCTTCATTTGAAGCATAATAACTTAGTAATGTACAAATCTAGTAAAAAAAAAACAGAAAAAAAAAACAAAATATGAGTAGGTCGTATGTCAGTTTCAGTTTCAGATTTAATCCACATAGTTGATGAGTTAAAAAACAAGGTTAAGAAGGGCGCCCACTATTTTAGCTGTTCATTTGAACTTGAAGGATAAAGAAACATAAGAGTGAACTTATGTATATTTATTTCTTGACATCAGTTGCGACTTTCAGTCTTTTAAGTTTACAGTCTTTCAGATGATACCTAAGTAAGGCTTTATGAGAAAACTAGACAATTTGTAGACATTTTTGAGGGACACACAAAAAGTTTTTGTAAGTTAAAAACAATTTCAGTTAGACCCTTGTGTGTAAAGCACACAGCCAAACTGAATCAGGAACTACCCATGCTGGCTTCAGTACGACCGATCCGACATGCTTGCATCTACCCGACTGAATCCAACACCACTTAACAGTTTGCGAAAGAAGGTTACCTTCTTTATAAAAAGGCGGTCTGCTCCCGAGCGATTAACGATGCGAATGTCGAGTCAGAGAGTAGGCGGCTCAGGCTGATTGGAATGGCACCCGAAGTCCCCAGTCGCTATACAACCCATAGGCACACGGGATATCTTTCTATGGAGGTGGAAGGTAGCCTTGTTTTGCCCAAGGGAAACTTGTATTGCCCCAATAAATAACCTGATATTTTTCAAAATCTGCCCAAATAAAAGTTTTACTTGTTCTCGGGTTTGGGCTACAGCTGTCTTATCTTAAAACAGCTTAATCTTTAAAATCAGGAAATGAATTCACTAGCAACTACTATCCATTATAGAACGAAAAACATTGTATGTTCACAGTAAACCAAGCTTTTATCTTGAATGGATTTTACAACTTAAGTAAAAACAGTCAAATGATTTTACATGACTAGAAAGGGCCAATCAAGAATTATTAGAGATGGTGTCGCTAATTTAACTTGTGGTGACTCACACGTGTGCCCCTCAAGTGAAGGATTTCTTCTGCAAACAAAATTTGTATCACAGGCGTTTCACCACAAAGTGTTCCTCTTGTAATTACTTTGTTCAAGGTCGTTCGTTACTATGGTCTTGTTCAGACAAGACGTTATAGGGCTATAGCTTTTCAAGTGGGAATTCTTCGAGATACGTAGTTTTTGTTCTGAAACATGTTAGGGGCTAGAATTTATGGAGGGCGTCCTCTATTATCTCAATCACTCATGAATGGGATGATTCTAGGTGCATACTAGAATATAGTGCATTACAGGGGCAACAGGAAAGGACGTCCAAACCGCTACTTAAGGTTAAGTACTGATTCAGAAACGTTTTTGACTTCACTGTTATTTATTGGTAAAACTGCTTCCAAAAGCTGTCTTAATTCAGTCATTTGTTTCACGTTTCACGGTGGTGCAGGTGTATTTTGCAATATATTTTGATTTGAAGAACGTTTGCGTTTTTTCTACAAATTTTCTACAATATATGTGGAATGCTAGTTTTATGATGGTTTGGTGTATAATTATTGCTTTAGTTCTAATCCCGAATTCTTAATCCATATTATCCTTGTAACTACTGTATGTGCTCTCGTATTGCCAATTTGTGTTTGGAAGTAAAAAGATGTGTAGTCTCAGCGGAATCTGACAACGTTGTATGCCGAACTTTCCCTCTTCTGAAATTCGATTAAAAGTTCTTTCGTAAGACTTAGCGATACGGTAAGTATACCGCTCCATGTATTAACTTAATACTACACATGGCCTGTATACTGTGATTAGTCTTACGAATGGATTCTTAATCGAACTTGATAAAAGGGAAAACTGTGACGTCATCCAAATTCCAGCTTATAATATATTTGGATTTCATAAGACAATGTGGCATCATTTTTATTATTGTATATTTCTAGTTCTACAAATCATTACGAGAAGATACCTTAAAAATAAAAGAAAATTTAAGTTATGTGGTGCTAGAAGATGAATGGATAGGTTTTGAGAGAACTGTATTCCAAATGGAAATGGGGGACTAATGATGTTTCTAGGCCAAAAAAAAAAAATTGAAAGGAAAAAGTACAAAAAATGTGGAAGCATGGCGAGTTGGAATTATCGCTAACTTGAAGTAAAGGAAATGCTTGTGTTACTGAAAACTGTGTGGACTTTATAAAAAGCCCAAATTTTGGTGATTATTGGAAGCAACTCAGAATGTAAATATGTATAACTATAAGCAACGGTGCTGGTTTGTACATTGGAAAATAATTTAAGAAACTAGACTTTTTATTTTAATTGCAAGATAATTTATTATCTGCTACATAGTGACGTCAACTATTGAAATGACCAGGGGATAATCTCCCCAAATAAAATAAATAAATATATAAAAAAGTATTACTGGACTGAATGTGTCATGTGGTATAACGGATTAGCCCCTGTCGTTTTAGTGAAAGAAGCATGTTGCAGGTAAAATACTCTTTAACCAGGCAAATGGTTAGACCAACTAAAAATAGATGTCAATTTTGGAATGTTGCCATTTGAAGGGTCAATTTGCGGGTTAACTAAGATAAGACTAGGCCCTGGATGATAGCACCGAATAAAATACATTATTCTAAAAGAGTGGGAGATTTCTTTCTCGTGCAAATACTGCGCCTACCAATTTTTCAAGAGGTCAGGTTTTTCCAAAGATTTTTAAATTTCAATGAAGGTGACATAGAATTCTCCATCTGAAAAAAAAAAATTCCGAACTGCCTTTCAAAAAAAAGTCCTGTGAAGATAAAGTAAATAATATCAAGCGGTTCCGACATTTCGATTCTACTTAAATCAAATATCAGACCTACTGGTTTCTTTCCCAAGATATATGTAGCAGATTTTAGAATATTTTATTCAGTGTTTTGTAAACTTTTCCTCAAACGACCATTGTACATAGTTTATATGTCAGCACGCAGCATGTACCTTGTATTTTTCCACTTACGATTTTGGCACGCACTGTGATCCACAATTGGAATAAATCACTGAAAGAAATCTCCTTGTCACTGTCATTTTTCTTGTTTAGCTTTTGAACCCAAGATAATGGCTAAGAGCAGTGTTTCTTAACCTTTTACGTCTCATTACCCCCTTTTCAATCAGTCACCCTGTCCCACCCCCCTTGCCAATCAGGCACCCTATACATCCCCCTCCTAATATATATCAAAAGCGGTTTTCTCCATAGTTCACATTCACAGCAAAGAGAAGCCCTGTGGACAATGACAATGACCTTTAGGACCGCTTTATGGCAATAACCTGGTAACAACTTGACGGCACTGACAGAACATGCCCAACATCCCTGGAAAAAGGGACCCTAACCTGTTTTCCTAAAGTACCCAAGGCAATGTTCCAATGAATAGTCATTTACTTTTCCATAAAGCGGTCCTAAGAACCCAATCATCTCCCAAATATATGAGTACACTGGGTCTGGTACCGTTATCGTACTACTGTTCAGTACTTCCATTCACCGCAGTGTCAGATCGTCGGACTCGATAGTAATCTTACAGAACTGGAACAATTAAAAAAAGGATATTGGACAGGATCGGTGGTCAATAATTACCCACCTGAGATACCAAAATTACCCCCTCGGGGGTAAATACCCACCGGTTAAGAACCACTGGGTAAGAAGGAATGAAACCATGATAGGCGTAGGAATATGGGGGTGGGGGGACTTGGGGCTAAAGCCTCAGTCAGGTCAAAAATGTTGGGCGGAAATATATTTCCGCCCCACTATTCAAGGGCGAAAGCGCATTGTTTTTTCTTCTTGTAAAAGGTAAAACCAAAATTAGTTATTTTCCTAAATATTTGTGCAGTATGTGCATGTATTTCTTACATGCATCAATGTACCCTTGCACGAGGATAATGGTCCGAAAGACGGTCCATCAATACCGATAAAACCCTGTGCTAAACCGGTATAATTCATCGTAAGTATTTTTGAAAAACAGCCTTCTTCTGGGCAATTTGCATTTAAATGTCATCACTTCTTACACTCAATTAGGCTGTATTATAAACGCAAACTGGTGCTTGTATTGCGGTACACGTGTATGTATAGTATCTTTGCATACAAAAGTAACCTTCGCCCATTATCGATACTTTGGACATGTTATTTAGCCAGGGGGTGGGGTGTGGGGTGTGGGAGATTTCAATAACATTATGCATTGGTCATTAACGCCGATATCCATCCCTAAACCAGGGAGTTGCAACAGACTCTCTGGCTAAACGATGTATCAATCGCAAATTTAGCTATCGATGTGAGCAATATATTTCACTAAACTTTTAGCGATCAATTTTGTATCACAAAGTAAAGTCTCTTGCAACAGGTTTTAGCAATGACTATTACAGTAGATGCAAAGAAATACATTCATCCTTATTAGCAATGAATCATCGCTATCTCTTTTGTCAATGATTCAAATTAGCGATTGATTAAGGGATCAACGTTAAAGTTGATGTTAGTAAAATCCGCCCACGGTCTGCCGGTATCGGATCCCGTATCTCTTAAGGGGAAAGTGAATATCAACAAGCCAACATTTCGCTACAATTTTATCAAGATAACGATAAAAATAATATTCACCTAACAATAAATGCCACAGACCACTTCCTCTACTTACTCTGTGGGAAACACACCACTAGTTTAGAGATTTTCTCCGCCGAAAATGTTCAGCCTGAGTTTTGTTTGGGGGATGGAAGGGGCTCAGAAAACGATGTGTAGCTAAAGGGATGTAATCGATTTGTAAAAAAGAATAGCAATAAGAAAATAAAATGACGTAACCATTACACAAAATGAAGGGAATGAGAGGGCTCTTCTGCACTTCTTTGATTGTGTCCTTCCATAGCACAAAATCGAATTCGGAGTGAAGCTTCATGGGGGAACCGCCACACACTGGAGCAGGGCATGGTAAACAAACGTGGAAGCCCTAGGCACGAGCAAATATGGAGGCCCCTCCAACACTCATTTCTGCTCTTCAGAAAAGTGACATTCTCGTTCTCGTAGCTCTTCAAGTAGGCCTAGGAATTACAGATACACTGTAACAAGCATTTGGTGACACGATAAGTCTACTCACTGGCAAGTGGAGAATTTTGTTTTGACTGGAACAATTGCAGGGACGGCATTGACCAGAAATGTAACATTAAATCAATTTTATGCTAGACCATGTTTTCCAAGAGTCTTATAGCCAAATCTATTTCGGGGCCTTTAAGTATGGGGCACCTGGATTTAAGCTAGACATTTTCCGGGCTACCCAAAAGAAAATGATACCGTAAATTGTAAGGGCCCTCTTTGTGTGGGCGCCTGGGCACGTGCCCCTCTGGCCCATGGTTAAATCCGCCACTGCATTGGAGAAACCAGTCTCGTGGCTGAAAATCTCAAGGATCAGGATCACCATTGAAAACAGTGTCAATGGCATATGTCTAGACACATACCAAACATACTGAGCCTTCCTATTGTGGTATTAGTATTTTATACCTGTTTGTAGCTTTTACACAGCTCAGAGGCCATGAAACCCACAAACTTTATAGTATGTTAGTCAACAAAGAAATAAACGAGTGGTGTGCCAATTGTACAAGCTATAGAAAGTATACAGTAGAAACATGGCGCTGTTGTAGCTCTCCCCGCTTAGTCTTACGCCCAAGTAGCAAGGGCGTGGATCCATCTCCAAAGATGTGTTTGTGTGTGTGGGGGGACGGGCTTTTCACCATTTGTGAATCGTCGTTCTGGAGGAGGGGTCTAAGGGGAGTGGGTATCCCCCTCCTTTTGAAAAAAATGGAAATTGGAAGGTGTCTATATGGCAAATAGTGCAATATTTGTGTGCAATTTATTTTTCAAAATGTAGTGTCAATTTTGTAATCTATGTTATATTATTGAAAAAGTGGGGTGGGGGGACTTATTGAAGATGTCTCCCCCTTCCAAAAAAGTGAGGGGAACGCGTCCCCCACCCCCCCATGATCCATGCCCATGCCAAGTAGTAGTAGATGTTGCTTGTTTCTATGGTTGTATTTATTTATAAAACATCGTAGCTAATATCACGTAAAGAGCATCCTAAAAGAATTTTGAAGGGATTTTGTGAGCTATATGGAAACTCACCGTTATTTCGCTATATTCCTTCTTTATTAACCGAAGTAGCACCATGGATAGCCGGGAGCTCGTCCGAAATCCCCTGGACGGATACGGACCTAGTCTTTTACACACCGATTTAGGGTTTAAAATGCAAATGTTTGGAAATATTTGTTAGGTGCCATTAGGAGAGTCTGTTGCATCCCCCGGCAGATCACTGGGCTCCTGGCCTTTCAAAAGATCAGTGAAAAGACCAAAAGAAATTCTTTGCCTTACTCTGACTACGTGATACTATTTTGTAATATTTATAATGAAACCTTTAAAAAGTATTAATAGAGAGTATTTTAAGGCCCTCTAAGTGATCCAGAAAACAGAATACCGCTATGTATATAAAATGGCTGATGGCTTCTGAAGTTCAGCCCCAACGAAGAATCCCAAGGGGAGGGCAGAGGATGTCAATCACTTTCTTTTAAGTAGACAAGTAAGTTTGTATCCATCAAATGTCCAACGCTGTACGGGCTTCCATGGGATCTAATGTGTTTTCATAAATATCAGCAATGCAACCAACAATCTTCCAAAATCACTGGACTGTAATTTGGAGCGCCATCCTTAAACTCATTTTGTAAGTACGCCCTCTATTACAACTAAGCCTCGGCCTGACCGTTCTTACGCAGGCAGCAAAACACTCGAGCTTTAAACGTGTAGTTAACTAGCGTTCTTCATGTTATTATAACGAATGACAAATGCAAATTAACTTGCGTATTGATCAAAGTAAGAGTGTACGATCTTGCCGTAACTTTCCTTTTCGGCCATGGTTCAGCACAGGAAAAAGTAATGTAAATCGTGGCGAACAAACTCCACAGTACAAAGTATAGCGAATCTCAGATCTTCTTCTCTGAACCCCATCTGTCATAAGCTCTGCTGAGTGCATAGCCTGTTGGGTGGATTCTGTTCTCAAGAGAAGAAACATATCCATAGGGGTGGTGACAGAATCTGTTCCTCAACCTGCAGTCCCTTGTTTAGTTTTAAAGCTATATACGCTTACCTGATATATCTTTGGGTTAGACCAGGGGGTGTCAAGTAGCAACTTCCTGGTCAGACACAAGGGAATCTTCATTCTCTCTTGGTTGAACTTAGTATAACGTTAAAAGAGTTTGAGATAGCGGACCGCTAATTCAAATGTTCTAGACTGACAAATTACGTCCCTTTAAGTTAGAAATTGTTTTGTTGCTTGTTTCTGACGATGTCAGCGTCATAAGAGCTCACAACGTGAGCTTTAACCAGAGGGATGGCATGTCCAAGTTGAAAACTTCTACAAGAATCGGGGGGGGGGGGGGACTGGGAAGTAGCCTGATTTAGTGTGTAAGTCAATTAGGTAATAAATAGTTGTTCTTCACCTTAGGTAGTAGATTAATACTTCAAATGTTCTGAAGCTAAAAATATTGGCTGAAAAATCAAGTCCCTTATTTTTTTATTTTATACGAGCTTGTTTCTGACTGTGTAACTTGTAACATATGATCAATTTTTTATCTGGTTTTTGTAGGCAATGAGTTGAAATACAGACTGTGCAAACTTTAAGTCAATTTGACCAATTTAAGTGTCATGGTGAGATTGTATTAATTCGCTCTGTGAAATGCCGTCCTTGAGTAGTGATAAGGGCTGGAAACATGTACCTATTATTCAAACCTCTGGCTCAAGCTTTCAGTGGTCATGGTATAACAATTCGAGAGTGCCATAAAAGCGCACATTGTGAGCTTTGACCAAAGGGTTGCATGTCGGGTTGAAAACTTCTGCAAGGGTCTAGGGGCGGGGGAGTAGCCTGATTTATTGTGTAAGCCAATGGGGCAATTATCAGTGGTACGCTACCCTAAGCAGGCGCTGGTCCAGACATTTCGAAAAGGGCGGGGGGGGGGTGAAAGCCCCCTTGAATATTCTCCTAGATTAACATTATGCTAATTTTCGCGTATTTGTTATTGTTGATGTGGCGAAGAAGGGGGATGAGGCCACGAAAGCCCCCCCACCCCTTGGATCCGCGCCTGCTAAGCGAGAGTGCAGCATTTTCAACACTTTAAAGCCACTGGACTCGAGCTTATGCAGTTCAGTTGACATGTATCCATACAAAGTACTGTAGATATCATTTGCCAAACAGGGTTTCCATCATTCAAAAGTGTCGTCATGGCCATGAGAAACATAACTTTATTGTCAAGAGGTATTATTTTCTAAAAACTACTTTAAATTTTTTATCAAACCTTAAAGACATACACTCGTCACCCCAAAGTATATTTTTAGTGTGGGGGTATCAAAATTCTCAACTGGCGACTGATCTTTGATTGGCAGCAAAGTTTGACAATTCAAAAGATGCAGAGTGGCTCACATTCCATACAATGCATAGAGAGTGATTGGATTACACCTTATAGCCTTGTGTGCTCACAAGGACATGGACTAAAGCAATAAAAAAAGTTTGTGTCTACACAAGGAGGAGTATTATACAGTTACGGGAGGAGCTTCAAGTTGAAAAGTTGGGAGAATTGGAACTGTCTGAGATGACGAGATTTGTCCTTTAAGTATTTGAAGTTCCACTGCGGTCTCTTTCCACATGTGGGGTGATACTTCGAGTCCAATCCTGTAACTACCGGTCGTCCTCAGCTCCATGGGAGTCAGCACTTCTCGTCTGAGATCTTCTAATGAAACAGCGTTGTTGAAAGAAGAGGACACTTGGGCAGTTCTCCTTATGTTTTAAGCTCTTCCAAAATATGGACATAGCAGAACACTGTTAGTTCTCCCCAAAATGGGTAAAGAATTCGTGAATGGTGTACTGACTGTCGACTCAAATCTAACTTTAACTCCGAGAGATATATTTTATGATGAACACTTTACGACCCCTGGGGGCACTTACCTAAACCACTATTCGTGTACACTCATGCACGTTTGTGGACTCAAGGAAGGATGTGGGAAAACCGGATGTAGGTTTAAATCGGGACACGCTAAGCCGGCTGGTGTCTGGTTGTTATTATAGGTGTAATAGAGACTTGGGTTAAAGTACTTAGATAATGAGACTTTCGACCAAGGCAAACCGATAAAAAGGAACAGAACAGGGGGGGGGGAGGGATTCAGTTACCAACCTATTCACAACTACTGAAAAACAGTTACTAGACAGTACAAAATATAAATTGTCCGAAGATAAGGCAAGATGAAACAAGACAACACAAGATATGACATACCGAGTCAGAGACTAACTCTCGAGTCTCGACTGGCGAACCAGGAGGAAGATAGGTCGGAGTCTAGATCAGGCACGAGAGGTGTCTGCTGACCTCCCACCTTCCGGCTCGAGGTCGCCCCTAGATCATCACATGGACAGAGCAAGGAACTCCTTGGACAGAACATGGGAACTGGAGGTCGTACCATCCTGCCATTTACGGATGCCGAGAAATTCCTATAAAACGATGCCGTAAGGGCATTTTAATATTCTCTACACTTTGCAGTGCTGCCTAATTTCTGACTCAATATACCTCATTTTGAAGATTTGTACTGTTGCCAAGGAATACCTCCAGTTTTCCTCAAGGTCACGTAATTGAAAGTGACGTCATGGCCTCACATTCAATTTCCCTTTGTTGTTCATTTTCATTGAATATCCTGCTTGTCCTTGAATT
The DNA here is from genome assembly GCA_029531755.1 of Holothuria leucospilota. Lineage (NCBI taxonomy): Eukaryota > Metazoa > Echinodermata > Holothuroidea > Aspidochirotida > Holothuriidae > Holothuria > Holothuria leucospilota. The sequence goes on from CM055970.1 coordinate 13,792,612, forward strand.
TTGACACTAAAGTCTGAATGTTTAAATAATTTTCCATTTAGAGTTATTTTTGAAACCTTGCTATGCATATGCACCCTACATGTTAGAATACGAAACGGAGCTATCGAATGTCCCGTCCCGTGTAACGTAAGAAATATACTCGCTACGTCTAAGCAATGCAGGTACATCCGCCGTGATGGTGTTGCAGATTTCCTGTCTTGCACTGTATCTCTGAAAAGTGAAACACAAGTTCAATACAAGTATGTATTCTCCGACGAGGACCAGCCGCCCGACGACTTCCTTGATTTTGCTCTCAAGGAGAACAGATTCTTCTATAAAATTCCAGATTTACCAATTTCACTAATACAAACAAAAAAATTTCAGAGTTTCTTCAATAAAATCTCGAAAACTTTGTTGTCCGCCGAAAAGTTTGAATCTTAGTTGCCCAAAGTGGCCCTGACGGAGGGGTCTAAATGGGGTCGGACGTGACAATTGTGTAATAATTTGATATTGGTGATGTCTTTGGCAAAGCGCTGACTTGAATATATGTCTATAAATTCTCACTATTTAGTGTTGTTTCACTATGAGTTGGACGAGGGTATCGAAGAAGTGACACATCAACACTTTGAGGATTTTTGTCCTGTGTGTAAGATGGCTGAGTGAACGTGGTTTTATCTATGGAAAATCTTTGAACTGGCATCATGTTTAAAAATTCTCTGCCCCCTCCTCTTTTGAAAAAAAGTCGCCTTAATTTTGTATACGGCTGCTTTAAAGTACAACATTAGTACTTTAATTTTTGACAAAGCTTTGAATTGATTGTACAGTGTTGTAACAAGTCAAGTCACTGACTCGGACTCGAGTCGACTCGAGTCGCATATTTGACTTGACCTGGTCATCAGCCATAATGACTTGATTCGAGTCTGAAACCCTAAATGACTTGACTTGACTCGAGTCACCACCTAAAATGACTTGACTTGACTCGGACTCGAGCATAGCATGACTCGAGTCCACTTGAAGACTCGAGTCAGGTGAGTCAGGGAAAATGACTCGAGTGCTCTCCTGCGACTCGAGTCCTTTGACGCCACTCTCATGTTTATAAATATACCCAATACTGGACTGTGCATGTGCATATCGCGAGACAGACGCGACCGCAACCCACAGTGACCGTGTGTAATCAATACCAGCACTGCGTGCCTGTAGGATAGTTGTTACTTGACAAACGGACCGGCCAGTTCGACAAGTCCCCACTCACTGCTGCGAAAGCATGTCATATCAGACTATATGCACACATCATGCCAGGCATGGACCATTACGATCACAAATCCCAGTGGTTTCGATCGAAAAACAACATGTTGCACAGACAGGGTTGCCATCTGGATGATTCTTGGTATAGTTCAGGGACTTTCGTTGGACGAGATTTTTAGTATGAGTCTGTTCTTTCCTTCCTCCCTTAATAATTTTGTTGACTCTGCGTAAAGCAGTACCCTACTCAATAATATTTTGTGCAACTCTGATGGGACTGGTTTAGTCCTCAGTGAAGGCACGTGTATAGTCGGTCGCCGATGACTCCCTTCACAGAGTACTTACTCGACCCACTGAAAATCCGGGGTGCTAGTCGAGATTGATTTTCTTCCTTATAGCAAAGCTAGGACCTAAAAGTCCTTATTTACTGCCATAACTTTTCCTTTTCAAATCTTTAACTAATAGTGCAATTGTTTTTGAAAACTAATGAAAATAATGAAAATAAAAAAATAACAAAGGGAGGCCAGACAAGAGAAAATATAGGAGAATTTTCAATAGCCTATTATGATTAATTTGAAATGTTAAATGAAGGAAAACATTAATATCAAATACCATAATGCTAGGAAGCGCGCACCCCCAGAGAAAACTGACTCATACAATTGAAAATTTTGTCTGTTACTGTAATATTTCTTTCAAAGCATGGGCGTCTCCTACACGCCACACTATTGTGACTCGAAGCTCTGACAAAAGAGTCACTGAAAGTAATATGTACGTCATTTAATGCACCCTGGTAAAAAACTCCCAAACTCTAACCATGTATAGGGGAATCACAAGTCTCGATAAATTTTTCAGTGTGCTTCTTTTGAGCCTGATATAAATTGATGTCTCATTAGTACTGCTGTACGGCTGTGCGTATAGGACAACTTTGGTGAAATTGCCTCGTTATTATTTCCTGTCGAACAGTTTGAGTACATTACTATTTCCAAAACCCTCGCTACACCTCTCGCTGTCCACTTTCTCGACCAACTACTACCATCCTCAGCAAATTGAAATTTACGATTTTTCATGAGAAACCTATTTCATTAGCATTTCAAATTACACGTGAGGAAGCAGAATTTGTTCAAGGAGTTGTCCAGAATTACCACAAAAGCCGTCGAATTAAAAAAAAAGTACTCGGGGAGGACCCTCAGTCTCAAGCCTTCGGCCCTCGCGGTTAAAGGTTTCGCCGGCCACAACTTTCCAAGATGCAGAATGCAATGAAAATTACTGCCTTGCATGGTATTTAACTGACTGCCGATGACCTTGGCCATGTCCATGTAAAACCTTCCCGTAAAACATTTCATTGATTTTTTTTTTAAATTATCATAATTATACTTAATAACCTAATAACCTTCAAAATCGATAGTACCTTATTTTTCAAACTAACAAAAAAGGTTGAGGGAGATTGTCCCAGACCATTGACAAAAATGAAAAATGAAAGAAAGAACTATATACAGCAGAAATAGGAAGGAATTTTTTTATGAAATGAACAATACGCATTTGAAACTAAAGAGAAACAATAGGCTACAAATAAACGTCTCAATGCGTTTTCTTAATTTGGTGCGCTTCACGCGCACACGTTTAAATATTGTCCCGGAATTCCAGGTTACTTCCTGTAGAACATCTCACTTTGATAGCTTCGTTCAAACTCTTCCATTATTATTGAAATCTTTGAATTCCCCATGGCCTTACGCAGCGGAGGGGAAGTTCCTCCTCCCCAGAAATTTTCAAAGCAAAATGTTTATCATCATCATCGATCTGTGTAAATTTACCGACTTTTTGAAGATTGTTTGCATGCAATTTGTAAGGCCCGAGAGAGTGTCGTTTCCGGTACCGTAATATGGGACAGGCGCTTGGCGAAGAGGGCATGCAAGAGCCTCTCCTTGAGGATACTTTTCTTACCTTTTTATTACTCATATCGCTAAAAAAAAGTCTAAAAAATGCGATTTTTCAGCGCGCACTTGCTCTGAGGTTTAGATCCCGCATTTGTGAAAGTATTTTTCCGAAGTCCCAGCCTTTAGCGCCGCTTGGCAGTCCACACGGTTTGCCTCCCCCCCCCCCCCCCCCGCAATTCCAGACATCAAACCCCGCCCATGGTCCCTGTGGCCATTTTTATTCGTTATTGAGGGAGAGAGTTCATTACCGAGAGTTGTACAGTGCTACTGCTAGGTCCATGACTTCCTCGTTAGATTAAAGTGTATGCTACGCCATTGCTTTGCCATCTGTGGATCCTGGGAGAGGGGGGGGGGAGACATCTAACGTTAGGTCTTTATAAAGCTCATTGGTTTTAGCATGTAATGAAAGGTATTTTTAATAAGCATTCTGTGGCAACGCGTGAGAAATAATACTCAGATGTGTTATGCCCATTATCATGCATGATATGCAAACTGTGAAAAATTTTTGTAAAATGTTGTAATACTAGCATTACAAAGAATGAAGAAAGACAAAGAAAATCTGTATCAGTATATGTATTCTTAGGTAGTACTTTTGTTCTGTGATCTACAGACATTTTTAACAGTCGAAGAGAGTGTTACCGCCGCAGAAGAGCCCGTCTGCGGCTTGGGTCGTGAACTTCCCCAGAAACAATGGATGTGATCTTTCCAGTTCTGAGGGCCTTCGAAAATCGGGATAAAGGGTTTTTTAGCCTTTACAGAATTTCCTTTTTTCAAGGAGGCCATTTTTCATTTAGGACTATGGGGGGGGGGGGGATTACTGTCCCTTGCCCTTTGCAGGCCTATGCCCCTGGCCTGTTGGGTTAAGCAAATCCAAGCGCCACCCTTGTGTGCAGAGTCAATGTTTTCATCACTTTCACAAGAGTACAAACCGTACTCTCTCTTCGGATGCTCTTCCCTAGCTCAGATATCAAAGTGTGAAATATGGCGCATTTCATCAACAATAATCGTTATTCAATATTGCTTGAAAAAACGTGCATGCTTCTCTCTGAACGTTTTATACTTTTGTCAAAACATTCAAAAATGGATTTTCCCATTAGGTACACTTGCTTATGTGCTATTTATTTTCAATTTAAAGGCCAATTCTCGTTATTCCAGGCAGTTTTAATTCTCCCAACTAGGCAACTTGTAGCACCTACCATAACTGTATAAGACTCCTCTTTGTGCAGACACAAACCTATTTTATTACTTCAGGCCATGTCCTGGTGAGCATACAAGGCTATAATGTGTAATCCAAACACTCTCTCTGCATTGTGTGGAATGTGAGTTACTCTGCATCATTTGAATTTTCAAACTTTGTTGTCAATCAAAGAGCAGTAACCAACTGAGAAGTTTCATACCCCCACACTAAAAATGCACTTTGGGGCGATGACTGCTGGTCTTTAAACCTAACCTTCACGGTTACTTTACAATTATAGCATTAACACCCTCTCCAGATTGGTACGGTAGCATATTTGGGGTATTGCAGAAGTAGAAAAGATATCCTTAATGTTTTTAAGGTCACTCCAACTTAAGTATACTCCCGGGCACTTATTCTTGCATTATACATGTCTCATCGTAACTGTGTGTGACAATACATTTGTCACTGCACTGTTAAATTCATGAAAAATCACTCCTAACTTTACTTAAATATACATCACTTACGTTCTGAAATATCATGCATATTGATTGTGATTAGTAAAACAATGAGATTTGATTAGCCTAGCTGAGACTTAAAATTACATATAGTTGAGCAAGTGCTCATATTACGTGCTGATTATCACTTTTTCCTTCTCTTAATTATTTCTAGCATTGTTTCTCTGTCGACGTTGCTGGGTGGTGGGGTGGTGTGGATGGGGATGGGTTTCTCGTTGGGGTAGTCCTTTCTCTTCTTTTGACCTTTTTTCTGTTTTTGATCACTTTTTTTTTGCTACTGTTGAAGCAGTTTGTTTGCTTGTTTTGTGTTTCTCTTTCTTTAAAAGGAGTACACGTTCTCAAGCCCTCTGGAGTTTTTGTGTACTTCCTTTCACTTGTATGTACATAAATTCCTATGTAAAAGCCATATTCTTTATTTGTATGTATATATGTAAAGCGAAAAAACAACAAACGAAACGAAACGAAACAGTATTATGGCAACATCCGGTAATCTTCTCTGCCACCTGGACTTTGGTAGAGAATGCATATCAATGATGGCATTTACGATATACGGTACGCAGCTCAAATTGAGTTTCCCATTTGGTCAGTCTAAAAATTCACTTGAAGGACGGCTATTTTGTCGGCAGTTGCAAGGGAGGGTGGGGAGGTTGTCATGGAAAGGCATCCCGAGGGACAGGAAAGCCAGTGTCATACTTGTGTTTCTGTCCCTATAAGCATATTTGTATATGAGAATACATGTAGGTTTAAGTATGTGCACGGAGTTGTTATACGGATGCATGTATGCTCTGTCACTTCCCTGATGCATTGCATGATATGCATGTTTACATGCAAGCACGTGCGACACTCACTACTGGGGGTTAATGTTAGCCTACAGGCCTAGGGTGGAGCCTACTATGGGCGGCGATCCCGGGGGATACAGAGGCGGATCTAGGGTCTTTTCTGAGGGGGGGTCCAACATAAAAAGGGCACATTCATTTTTTTTTTAAAGTTTGGTTACCATAAACGTCAGCGATTACACAACTTACCGCATATTGACAAAGAAAGGATAAACCAAAGACATGAAAAAACTGGAATCAAACCCTGGGATCTAAACGGTGAAATTGCAAAGCGTGCGAAGCGCGCGAAATTTTTTTGGTTAAGCCTACACTTATAAGAATTTGTACTAATTTAAAGCTTATATAGAACAATTGAACGGACAGTTGGGCCCTATTGGGCGTAACTCTATTGTACTTCCCTCCTCGAGTCACTAGTCGTACCGTACGACAGACACAAGTGAACGTTAACCAGGTTTAGCGAAATGCGATTCAGTTCCCGACATTTACATAAATCCATGTATTCTACTTATTAACTTGAAAAGGTGGAAAGGGTTTGTACTATATTTAGCTATAAGTATAACTGAACTGAGGAAGAGTGGACAAAGAGTACCGAAAATTTTGGGTTTTATCCCAGAAATTGAAAGCCAGAATAAGTAAACTGACCATGGGTGGCGGCAGAATTTTTCCAACAGGGGGCCGGGCCATTTCAGCTACCCCAAGTTTGATGAGAAGGGCAAATGTGGGAGCCTCATTATCCCATGCAATTGCAGGCATATTTTGCATTATGTCACTTAATACTTCATGATCCGAGTTACGCACTGATAGTGTTCTTTGAATCTGGATCGTGAAATTGAAAAGCGCGCGAAGCGGGCGAAATTTTTTGATAGGCTTACACATAAAACATATGACGAAACGAAAAAAAGAACTGTAGGGTTTGTAGACCGTATCGGGTGTAACATACATTGTATCGAAACCACCTGGACTACACGATGAAATAGCCAAACTTTGCTCCGTAAGTCGCTCACCAACTGACTGTGCCGCATGACACACACAAGAGAACACCAACTAGGCTTTGCGATATGGGATGAAAGTTACGACCTTTACATAAACTATGTATTCTGCCCATATGTTACTTGGTAAGGTGGACAGGACTTGTGCTATCCTGCTATGTGGAATGGAACTATTGAAAAAAAAAGAATGACTCTACAGCGCGCGTAGCGCGCCGAAAATTTTGGGTTCTCATTACAGAAATTATCCTCTTGAGAGCAAAAAACAGGTAAACCGTCGATTAGTTGTCCTCGGGGACTGCGTACTTTGGAATAAGACTCCCCTACGAAACTCATATCAATTTGTTTCAAAACACTTTCCTGTCTAAACTGAAATGTGATATCTATGTATAATTCATGTTCACGCTCATCCCGTACACTTGATTGGTCGTGTGGGCGTGACCAAATGTCCTGTTACCACTGCACAGATGTTCGCTGTACATACAACGCGCGCTCGGTGTAGAAGTCTATGGCGCGTACCGGTCGCGTTGTTCACACATCGCTTGGCGTCTTTTCATTGATGCAAGGCTTATGCATATTCATTTTTATGTCTGTTTATATGTAATTTGGCCTGGTCCCTATGAAGAAGTGTTGTAAATTTGAAAACAAAGGTTACCATGGAAGAGTTTACATGATAACCAATCCAGCAATGCATGAACATCGACGATCCAAGCTTGTTTGTACAAACAGCAGTAGGTCAAAAGTTCATGGCTATTGCTGGCCATGCAAAAAGATGCCTTTGAAATCTAACCAGGTCCCTATGTAAAAGTGAAATATTATCGATATATTTTTATGTCATTCAAAAGGTGAGACATAGTAAAACATAAAACTGAATGAACATCACTGTAATTTTGCTATGCAACAGAGCACGAGCGATGGAAACTTCGTATCCGTACTATTCCTGTTTTCCACAGAGTGCGTTTTCTTTACGTGGGAGACGCTAACACAAGCTGTATGGGGTTAAGTAACAACCAAATTGATATGTGTAAAACTGCTCCGATAGGGGGCCAGTCATGAACCCTTCCCCCACCTGGCGCCACCGCTATCTCGACTGGGGGAGGAGGTTAAAATATTGTACGTTGTGTTCCCTATATAGTTGCGGCGCGACTGTCAAAAACACTGTCAGAACAGATGACTGAAGTCGAATGTTTGCTTTTCATTTGCGACAGCAGACCGGTCATCGGTCCAAAGACGTCAAAAAATTGAACCGACTGACATTGCGTTATTTGGCCTGGTGGTGATTTTATATAGTAATTTTAAAATGAAACAAACAACGATTCGTCTATTGTGACTTCTGGTCAACTCTTGGCTGTGGACTTTACCTAAGACTGGCTTTATATTCCCATCACTAGGGCAACACTATAAAAGAAGAGAGTAATTCCAGACTATAAATATCATAGCGAAACGTATTTACGTACCCTCTCTTGTTCACGAGAGGATGGATACTAGAGGGTGGAGGGAAGGTTTCGTAGATGTAGCGTTTATGGAGTGTGAACAGATCATTATTTTGTAAGACCAAAAGACTAGAAGTGACCTTTTGGAATCAATATTAAAACCCAATAGTAATACGTTGCATAAAGCACTAGCTAGAGAGTATGACTTAATATCTGAGTGCTTAGTATTACTCTGAATGCCCAAGCACGCCACACGTGGTTCCAAGCGAAAAGTGATTAGAATGCCTGATTGTCACGCAGACATACAGTAGTCACATTCTCTGTAAAACGATTCCACTGTTCGTGTTTCGGGGCGGCCAATATAGGCTACCGTAGTCAAATATATAGCCGAAAGTTTCTGCGATACATGGCTAGACTTTTACGAGTGTATTGATCGATACTGGATGGGGATAACCAAAATCTCCTCGGAATTGGACAACACTGTCATTACCTGTGAAACTGTCTCGTTTTTTTTTTTTTTGCTAGTGTGAAAAAAAAACATATTTTTTGAAAAAGGGCACATTGGAAAATTTGAGGGGGGGGGGTCCGGAACTCCGGCGACCCCCCCCTGGATCCACCACTGGGGATAGGGGGACATCAGCCCCCAATATTTGAGAAATCGCCCATTGACTATGATTTTTCCACAGTAAATTATTTAAAAATGGGGTCATGCCCCTCCCAATAATGAGAACAAATCGCTGCATTTGGAACCTGCCAAGGTCTATATTTTATAGTTCACTTTGTCCCCTGCATGAATAAGGTGTAGACAGTAGCTAATAATCACCGTTGAGCGGTCATTACCGAAACTGTTATTACGTTTCAGCATGCAATGTGAAGTCGATGTATACTAGTGATTGTTGCCGTAAGCGCGTATGCGCGCAATGTATGGACCTAACCATTTTGAACAATACTGAGTGTTGTATTTATGGCATTACAATCGACGGACATCATTTAGTAGCTAGGTAAAATGTTGAAAAAACAAATTAGGATCGTTCTTTAATAAGTCATTATTTTAAACATCTTTGAGACACCAAATGCGAACCGAAGGTCTTATACTTAAGTAACGATATGTTTTCATAAAGGATTTATATCGATCAATGATTGAGGAGTAAAATGTGGGTTTGACACCATCAAAAACATAAATTGTGCCATTCTGACTACCATTTAAGCAGGGGTATACCTAAATTCCAACCAAAATGGACCGTCAATAAAATTTCGTTCCCAGTATCCATTATCGTTCATCCGACAAAATTAATTAATAAGCACTTCAGCCCAGACCCCGGCCGTGCTAGTACTTCTTCAAAAGTCCCCTCGACTCTCTGGCGAAGAGACAAGGGGCGAATGTGAACCAAACATTACTCCCAAAGAAGTTCTGCTCCCCAAAGGAGCTACGTCCCCAAGAGACAACAAACCTAACTGACCAACCTCTCGACCCTCAGACTTCTACAGCCGTGCTAGTGTTTATCGAGAAAACTGAAAGACGAATCATGACTGGCCTCAAAGCATGAATCCGCTCAACTTTCTACATATCTGAAGGACCGTGACCAGCCTGAATACAAAAGTTACAGTATCCCAGATGTAAGCATCTCCTCCACAAACTAGGTATAAGGTCCACTAATTTAAACAGTTCTTTGTATATCGTGCTGATGATTGTGGAGACTAATCCAGTCAGGGGCGTAGCGAAGGTGTTTTCTTGGGGGGGGGGGGGTGTAGAGACTATGTTTTGCCGATCTGGTAATGCGTAGCGCGGAAATGAGCTTTAGCGGGTGGGGTCCAGGGGTCCGCCTTAGGGCCCATGGTGGGGTCTAGGGGCAAAGCACCGGGGAGGGGGGGGCAGGGGGCAAAGCCCCGGAAACTCTGAGGTTTAAGCATATTTCTGGGTGAAAAATTAAGTCTCAAGATGGATATATTTTTGTTCATTATGCATCATCAAATGCAAAGATCCCCCATATATATTTGATGTATTAGGCTATATTCCTCTCGTCAAGCCGCTATAGTTTTAAGCGTTTGGGATGCAGAGGTCCGCCAGTGTTTCAGTCAGGACATTTTCTCAATACCACATTTACTGATCTGTGGCCTGGGGGAGGGGTCTAAAGGTCCCCCTCCCCTTTGGAAATTTTTGGAATTTGAAAGGTGCCTAGATTGCAAATGTTGCAATATTTGAGTAGATTTCTGCCCTAATGAGGAACCTCAAAATTTACACCCGGGTAGAATTTGCTTGTCAGATTTTTACTGTGCGACATCTGTCGCCGTTTATGCAACATTGTCGCACAAATAGGGGCTTGCTAAAACACTGGGCCCGCCTTAAGGCAACTGGTGGGGGTTCAGGGGACGAAGCTCTCGGAAGCTCTGAGGTTTTAGCATAATCTCTGGGTAAAAAATTAAGTCTTATGCAGGGTAGGTATGTTTTGGTTCATAATACATTATCCAATGCAAAGATTCCGGATAATTTTTATGTATTAGGCTATTCGTCCCGTCATGCCACTATACTTGAGGAGCTGGACCTGTCGTTCAGAACTGGAACACTATGCGTTCAGCATTTGAACACTAGACGCAAATAGGCTTCCGGTGTTCAAAAAGGGAGAAAAGTGTTCAGAATCTTGACACAAGTGTTCAAAATATGCTTTGAACGCCAGAACGGGCTCTGTATCTGTTTCGTTTCGGTGTTCAAAAGTTAAAAGCCTGAGACTGCAGTGAAGGGAAGACACGCACGGCACGCATTATTTTTTTTCCAGGAGGCCTTTATTTTTTCCCAGGATGTTTGTGGGTAAACCGGATCCTCGGGAGTTTGCAAAATGAGTTTGAAGTCAAGGTTAGGGTTTAGAAAACGGGCTAAGGATGTCTACTCCATGGGTAATAGGGTGCTGCTCCCCATGGTGATGATAAAAGTGAGGAATAATATGCAGAAAGTGGGTTTTCAAGAATGTCATATAACCCTAAATAGTGCGCCTATATGGAAGCCTTTAATACCCTCCAGGGGTGGCTCCAGGATTTCCCCGACAGGGGGGACCAACAACCCAAAGCCTCAACGAGGCCGATAGAGTGCCGAAACGATGTTTGAAGGAAAAATTGACTCGCGAAACGCGCCGAAAATTTTGGGCTCTATTTCGAGAAAATTTGAAAAAAAATTGGGCTTTTACCATGGAAAATTTGAAAAAAAAGTTGGGATTTTAGAGAAGAAAATTGGAAAATTTGGGGGTTTTATTGAAGAATTTGCCCTAATTTAGACCAAAATTAAGTAAATCGTCTAGGCGACTGGTTTTTGTCGGGGACTACATATTTTATAGTATACACAGGGAGTTGTCATTTAGAAGGAGATACAACGGCAGCTCTCCCCTTTGTCCGCGCCGAGTCGCCGCCAAGGTCACTTGCTTTGTATAGCACTTGAAGATACAATGGGTTTTAGAGCCATTGTTAGTATTTAACAAAAGGTTCATGTCGTCTGCTACGTTGAAAAGACATGTCAACAAATTTTGTCTATGTGCTATAGCATTGCCAGTCGCTTTCCTTAAAAATTAATTTGCAGCTTCCAACGCGATGCAACGCTTATCACAATAGGCTTATTGAATTTTATGTAACATGTTGATCATGCACGTACCATTCGGAAATTGCGAAAGCTTGCGGAAATTAATAAAATCTTAAAACAAATTATAGTCTTGCACCTCTCTTTAGTCTTTTACGCATTGTTCCAGTGTGAGACCTTCTTGTTATTAGTTAGTCTCTTTGTAGACTCCTTAGGAATTACAGTCGTTTTGATTTATTAGACAGTGTTTCTTACTTGACTGTCGGTAAAAACCTTCGGATCAAAGCATTGTTCCTCCTAATCTTATTCATACGGTATTAGTGGGTGTATAAAAGGTTTACTTGGGTATCATTTACTAATTGAAAAGGATCAGACAAAAGAAGTGCGTACACTAAGCTCTAATAATCACTCATGAATTGAAGCTATGCAAACGATGAGGTGGATCTAATCAGATTACCATAAATTAAAGTTTCCGATGTATCTCCTTCTAAATAGCAACTCCCTGGTATACATAACAGCTCCCCGACGAAATCGAAAAATTTCCACGAGGGGGGGGGGGGGCCATGGCCCCTTTGCCCCGGCCCAACTGGCGCTACCACTGATTCCCTTTCTTTCTCCGAGTTGGCGACGGACTCAGTCACTCGTCCAATTACACCGACGGCCGTTGAGAAGGCCGTCACATGCATAATCAATTTGCCGACGGGCCTTCACCTTGAATGGACCAATTAGTTGAAGAGTTGAAAATCGAAATAGCCGATAACAGACTGGCCACGCGCTCCCGTTCTCTCTTTCTCTTTTTTCCTTTCATTCTCCTTCTTCCTCTTTACTCTCTTACTTTCCTTTCCCTTCTCTCTTTTTTTCCTACTTTCCTCCTTTCCTCTTTTCCTCTTCTTTTCCTTTCCCTCTCCCCTTTTTGCCGACAGACCGAAAATTTGCCAATGGGCGACCAAATATTGGGGGTGTGACACCCCCCCCCCCCGCTCGCTACGGCCCTGCGGCTGGCTACGAGCTAGTGTGCGATGTCAGGCCCATGTTTGCTGTATGCTTTCTGGTCACTCGCTGAATACTGCATGCCATTGGACAGTCGTGCAGACGCCATGCGGCTGCCTCGTAGCTTTTATGCATATGTATGTTGTGCACTCAGAACTATAAATTTCCATGCAGAATACACCACACCCGATCTGTTCCTTGGTATATATTGGAGTTTGCAAATTTCTCTTGCCAAATGACCAGTGATGAGGAAAGAATTTCTGTAAAATCAAAAGAAGGGTTCTTTTTCTTTGATATGAGAACATCTTGAGATGTGTAATATGCTGCCACGGAACATACCTCGCCGATGCTGACGAGTGCGTAACTTTCAACCACCATTATAAAGTTGTGTGACTCTTTCGTTTACGTGAGGGAGATTTTTTTGTAGGTCTATCAAAGAGGCCCTACAAATGTAATTTAACAATGCTGTGCGGCTATTTTTGAAAATTAATATTTTCATCAGTAAGTACTCTACTGTTTGATTGTCGATCGAGTAAGGACTTTGGAGGGGAAAGTCTCAAAAAACATTTCGCGATGCTTGCTGGCTGTGATTGTTTTGTATTGTGTGGGAATGCTCATCACTTTTCATGAAGAGGACATCATTATGTCTAACAAATTTAATACCCAGAAGCTTTCTTATGTTAAGGAAAAAAAAAAGATAAAATGTCGTATTCAAATGATAGGACCATGGATCAGAAAACGGAAATAAAGCAAAACTCTTCAGAATTTGACGGAAGAAGATATATACTACAAAGGGATCAATCTATAGCGACGAATCACGACGCTAGAGAGGGCGTATATTATATACCTATGAGAGCGATGGAAATAAAGTCGTTAAGAAGGAATTTGATAATTACTCAAAACCTGTCAATGTTTCAAAGGAGCTCCTTTGCGGCTGTTACGAGTACAAAAAGGGGCTATTAAGTCTCGCTCGAAAACAGGCGAGCGAAAATATTTTGAAGGAAATGAACTGTTCTCGTAAGTTACCCGAAGCTTGGATAATAGGAGTGAAGAGATGTGGATCACAAACTTTGACGGGACTTCTTGACTTAATCCAGAAATAGTTACGACTCGTTATTTGAATGATAAAAACGGCCGATGTTTCTTAATGAAACGGAGTTTAAGGATACTCTCCTTGGACAAGACCGAATGAGATGGGCCTTTTTAGCATGGTTGTGTTACAAAATAGACCCGATGTGTTGAATCACGTGGTACGTAACCTTGCGACTCCTGCTACACGTTATATTTTAATTTTAGTTGACCCGGTGAAGAGGGCGCTGTCTGATTATGTTCATTGCGGAAAGACAATGGTAAAGAAAAAATTCTTCAGCTCCGTTGTTACAGAAAGAAGATTAATTTGGGATGGGAAGTCACGAAGTTTATCATATCAGAATGTGTCTTTGTTTAAACATACGAAAATTGCTAGCACGTTTGAAGCGAGTATTTTTAATTTATCTGGAAAAGAAGATACAAAAAGAGGTCTAATAAAGAGAGGAATTTATTCCAATTGGGCAGAGGATGTATTAAAACCAGTGGCGTAGCCAGAGGGGGGGCCTGGGGGCCTAGGCCCCCCCCATCGCAAAATCCGAAAAAAAATCGGATGTGAAAAGTAAATGTCATAGGAACATTTGTATCACAATCAAAGACTAATGTAGACGACATCAGTCTTGTTTTGGACCGAACGGAACAGTTTGGGCAAAAGTGGGTGGGATGAGGACTGGGGACTGGAATATATCCGAATTCCGGTAGCCTAATTCACGTAACAGAGGCGCGCGAGGTGATGTTGAAAAACACCCACTGCCTAAGTAAGTATGACTATGACTGGATTTCTTCTACGATAGTCTTGAATACTATAATGTCAATCTCATTCTTTTCCACTTAGGTTGATGAAGGTCTTGACTCCTGAAAAAAACCAGAGACTCCCTTTTAAGTACATAGGCCTACGTTATTTTGACCCTTTGACTCTCCCAGAGTCCTGACCCCGTGTGGGGCTACTTGGCAACAAATCATTTTAACTAGTTCCCTAGGATGACGACTATCTTGCAAGAAGTAAGAGCCCACTCTCCTGAAAGAACATTTCTCAGAAGGAAAATTCCTGGCCCATGATAAATTTACAATGGTTCGATGTGGTGGCGCTCCGCTAAGATAGTTATCTCCCCTTGTACATTTTTTGCCCAGTCTCCAGCACAGGTTGTTGCCTACTTGCCTTTGTGGCAGTCTACATGATTCCACAATCGTTTATCCCCAAACTGTCAGAAACCATTCGTGTGCTCTAGAATTCTTGTCTGCTGGGACCAGTACTGCTGGGGTCTGCTTGTCGGCGAACGGTAGTCATAGAGAACGCCCCTCTAGGCTCTCCACCGAGGAGTTGGAAAACTTTTTTTCTGATAAAATATTCCTTATCATACGAAATTCCAGAAAAAGAAATGTCAATTTAGGGATAGTTTCAGCGCAGATCAAACGACCCGGAGATGCTATCTCCAGCCATCTGGGGGGCCTTTGGGGGCCAAAAATTTTCTTGTACGCTCCGCGCCAACTCATGTGGCGCTCCGCTTAGATAGTAAAACACCAGGCCCCCCCCCCCCCTTGTCAAAAATCCTGGCTACGCCACTGATTAAAACTCGTGTCGAGAGATGATTTGTTCGTTGTAGATAGCCAGAAGTTTGTGACACAACCCTGGGAAGTTTTATCACAAATTGAGTCCTTCCTCAATGTTTCACCCTTTTTCTCTCGAAAATATTTCGCCCAGCAAAGAAATTTGTTTTGCCCTCTCATAGAAGAGAGACTGGACCGCTGGTTGCATTACAGGTAAAGGAAACAAGAAACCCGAAGTTAGCCCAGACGTTCTTGGGGAGCTAGAAAACTTTTATCGAACATACAACAGGAAACTCCAGATGCTGTTAGGTGAAAAGTATTCATGGATGGATTAAATTAACATGTCCCAGAGTAGGTGGCTAAACTCAATTATTCCTAATGGAAAAATGGCGTTAAATTTGTATCATTTCCATGAATGAACTGGGATCGTCCTAATATAACATGTTTATCAGATGGAATGAAGCCTAGCATGTGCCAAGAGAATATCATATGTTATCGAAGTGTTTTGATATGTAAGCCTATAGATCATGTTAGACTATTTGCACAGGAGCCTTGAAATGTCCTGACAATTTGAGAGCAACTACATCGACAGGCACGTAGCTAGACGTGGTTCTCAAGGGGGGGGGGGTGGCTGCCAGGGGGAGAAATATTTTTCGGGAGCGCGATGTGTAAAATAGGCCAAGGCAATAGCAACTTAAAATTTTTTAAGGGAGGAAATTATTTCTAGGGTTGGCTGCACCATCCTCCCTCTGCCACTTCAAGCCACCCCCTTCATGGATAGGCCTGTTACGTCACAATAGGGTATCACCTAAAAAGCGGATGAAAAAAATTCTGCTCGTCTATACACTTCACCGTAATCCGGTCGGGTTTGTTTTCATCAGCAACGCGACCAACAGTAACCGTTGCCATGGTAACGGGTACTTTTCTCAAGTTACTAGTCTTAGGGGCTATGCTGGGGTGGGTGACCGGAAGTCCATGACAGAGAGAGGGGTCAAACGTGTGGGTGTTTGTGGGTGTGAGTGTGTGATTGCTTAAACATTTAGAAGGTGAGGATCTGAGAATTGATTCGCTCGCTGCGAACGAGAAAATGCAACTCCATGATCAATTATTGATGAGGGCCTTTGTTAAGTCTAATATTCACAAAATCGCCCAGAAATATATTATGTTCATTGATCAAATTTGAGCGGGGAGAAATGCTTTCTGCGCCTGAGTTCAATTTAATTTGCAGGGAATCGTGTCAATGTCTTAGTAAGGAAATCGATATTTGTCTATTGTTTCATACACTCTGAAAATTTTACATACATAAATCTGGACATAATTTCAAGAACAAATATTCAAAAGGTACCAACTGTCCATATTGGAGTTGTGTGACGTCACAGTAGACTTGCGTTAAATCGTTTCGATTTGTGAATGGGACCGCAACTATAGAATAACATATTAATGTTCATATCTCGAGTATAATGCAAGGGTTTGGTGATGGGGGGGGGGGGCAGAACATGATGTCATAATGCCACCTCAGCTCTTCCACCAAGTCTGCTTAAATTGTACCATTGGAATTTTTCTTGTCATTACATAAAGGTACCGTCATGTCGGTAAAGGAGCCAGGACTCAATGTACTCATTTCAACAAATACAGTCAACCTCCAAATAGCCTATGTGTTCATGTATAAAAAGCCCTGCTGTTGAAATAAGTTGTATATGTGTAATATATTTGTATTTTAGTAATTGTTGATAAAGTGATAAGGAAACAAAACAGGTGTGTCTCTGTTGACTCTACCATGTAAGTTTGCACAATTTCAGATCAAAGTTTGCCCTGTTCCTCGAGTTTTCTAGGTTCTAACTTAAAGGGAGAATGCAGTCACCCCAATAAAGAATTGTACAGTAGACTATCCTATTTCCTGAATGGCTCTTTAGAATCATGTGACAGTATTTTTCTCACTCAATTGTAAAATTTACAAGGAGCAACTGCTTGGTTTACCTTGAATATGCAATATTTATGTCTTAAAATATTATGAAAGATACTTGGAAGACAAATAAGAAATTTATTACATTTAGGTATTGTTTCAAAATAAGTTTGGGGCGACTGCTTTTGACCTTTAAAGAAACAAAAAGTTTCACTTGTAAATCCTTGCAATCAAAGTATGATAATGATAAATCAAAGAGCATTTTACAAACAAACAGTTTCAACTTTGAGCAAACTGAAAGAAAACAAAACAAAAAAAAAACAAAAAAAAAACTATTCGCTATAGTTGCGAGAAGTGGTCTAAGGCAGTGTAATCACGAGCTGACGAGTCATGACTCGAGTCACTAATTTTCAAAAGGGAATTGACTCGAGCAATTGTATCATAATTTACCACGTAGAAATAATACAATGACTCGAGTCACTGACTCGACTCGAGTCACAATGAAAGTAGTAAATGACTTGACTGGATTGCAAAATTGAGTGACTTGTTACAACACTGGTCTAAGGGGAGGTGGGGGGACGTCACAAAATCGAACGAAAGTTTTACTTTAAATATCGCAATAGTGGCCACAGCCAAAGATAACCCATGCATAGGTGTATGGGACCGAGAAGCGTCTTTTTTACCCGTGAGAATTTCCAGATTGTTTCTTTTGCCAGGAATCTGCCCGAGAAATGGGTTTTAGAGTGGTAGCAGACCCGAAGCCCCCAGAGCCGACAAGAATCGTTTTAAGCATTACTTTAGTGCATTGTAGAGATGCTAAAAAGTTATGACGTGGACACTTCCACATTAGAATAAGATTGAGGATGAGAGAATTTGTGTAGCCACAAAAATGGATGCTGAGATCACAGGCAGGAAGGAAACACAAACGACTGAGCAAGGAGTATGCCGTACGGCCTACTACGTAGGCAAGGAAAGGTAAAAGAGATAGGACCATTTTCTTACTGGATACACAGTTTGTGCTCATGGCCGTAAGCAGGATTCTTTCAGTGGGTTGCAAAATCAGGCGGATTCAGTTTGAAATACCCAAAAGGTGCCAAAGGCTCTGTCGGAGTGTTCACTCCGTCCCCCGAACGGCGTGGGGATGGCAGGGCCCCTGGTGGGGTGCAGGGGCAACTCTGGTGGAATCCAGGATGAAAGTCTCCGGAGACTTATTCACGGAATTGCGGACATTAGAATGATGTACTTCAGATTCTTTAAAGGATATAGAGTGGACATAAAAATGGCAATGTGACTTCTTTCAGTTAAAGCCTTTCTCCGTATGACTAACAGCCGGCCGGGATTGATGATGCAGAGGGCTCGATCAGGAGGGCCGGGGAGGATGGATTATTGTGAGGGTTTGCCTGGGCTTTGGAACTGACAATACCTTACCTTACCTATCCTCTTCGTGCCGGCTGGCACATAATTAAGGCCTCAGACTGACAATAAGTTTCCCCAAATTGTCCTATAGGAAGTACGACTGGGAAGATTAGTACTCAGTAAACATGCAGAAAGTAACAGCCTTCGCGAGAAATTTTTTGGGCTGTCATGTGCTAGCTTTACTAAAAGAAGTTCTAATTTAATTTTTTAATTTTCTGGATCTTTGCATGAGTTACAAGCATCACATTCTACCCAATTAGATTGCGCAATAATTTGTTATGTCATTCTTGTTCTACTCATGTTACATTGTTTGTTTTTCTTTGTTTTATCGAAAGCCACTGCACTTTATGCCAAAATGTGATCACTGTCTTTACACTTATAGAGTAACTTGACCATACAGTACAAGCCTCTCTGTGCAACATGCTATGCAGGGAAATAGTTAATTTTTCAAGGTCATTTAAACACTCTGTTATTTCCAAAGGAAACAGAAGCAGGTAATGTGAGTTGTACAAGAAAGACATCACAAATTATTGAGCAATCGACTATTTCTAATTAAATTAAGTGAATAAATTTCAACATTTGATATCTCGGGCAACTTAGTAAGCTATGAAAATGGGAGTAGGATGGATGAGATTCATTTTCCAACCTTTACAATAGGCCCCCTATATTATTGTAATTCTAGACTTAACGGGGAATTTTCATCATCCCAGACAGTTCCAATTCTCCCAACTATGCAACTTCTAGCTCCTCCCATAACTGTATGAAGCTCCTCCTTGTGCAGGAATAAACCTGTTTTATTGCCTGAGGTCATGCCCTTGTGAGCATACAAGGCTATAAAATGTAATAAAAGCACTCTCTCTGCCTTGTCTGCATCTTTCAAATTTTCAGACTTTGATGTCAATCATAGAGCAGTCACCAACTGAGAATTTTGATACCCCCACACTAAAAATATACTTTGGGGTGATGACCGTCTGTCTTTAAGGTACACTTTAGCACTTCTTGTGAATAGCTTCATATTGTAATGTCGAATGTTAAACCATTAGTTGTACACTTGAACATGTCATATTTAAATTAACATGCTAAATTATTCATTCATTCGTGTTACTATATAAGAACAACTAAAAGTATTTGTTTAACGACTTCCTATCTATGAAATGTGATAACCTGCAAAATACATGCGTAAATCAATTAATGTAGGAGGGATATGAACAAACGTTTTGATTTTCCTATAAATCTTGATTTGTTCAATAATTTGTCAGTAATGTATGTTTTCATTGGGAGTATAAATTTCTAAAAACATGAGATCTTAAAATTATATTTAGTAACAATCGAAAACAAGAGGGCAATCAAGGAGTTGCTGATCTCATCCCAATACATCCTTTTGCTTCTTCCGAGTCTGGTGTAGCAGTCTGGAATTTTATTCTAATGGGAACACTAAGAGGAAACTGGGAAAATCGGATCGGATTCCGATCCGATTTTTGTGAGTTTTTATTAAAATCTTCTCCATTTCGGGTCAGAAAGAACCCCAAATTTGCCAACCTGTTTAATTATATGAGTTTTATCGCAGGACTACGAAAATTAAATTTATACGAATTATTTCGTGACGTTACATCGACAGACAGCTTTTATATCGGACTACGCGCGTGTCCGATAAAAGCTGTTTGTCGGTGTGACGTCACGAAAAAAATCAGTTAACATTTATTTTCATGGACCTCTGATGCAAATCATATATTTACATGGTTGGCAAATTTTGGTCTCTCTCTGACCAGAGAGATGGAGAAGATTTTAATTAAAAACTCGCAAAAATCGGATCGGAATCCGATCCGGATTCGTTGTAGTTGTGGACTGCGGCTTTACGTGTACCCACCAGCTTCCGGTTCTGATTGCAGTGTACTTACAGCACACACGCACAGCAAAAAACTATAGGCCTGGATACTACTGTGACACAAGGGACGTGTGCCCTTCAAAACCTCTAGAGATGCGCGATCTTGCCCTTCAAAAACCATAGAGACGCGCGATCTCGTGACGCCGTGAATCCCCTCTATATAGAGCTTATGCACCTACGTCACGTTTCTCTATTTTTCCATCCAGGCGTACATTGTGCAACAGTTGTTACTAAGGTACTGTCGTGAGCGCGTATCTTTAACACACCTACTACGTATGGCAGTTCCATCCAGTAAGCCAAATTGAAACGCGCTGACGTCATGTGCATAAGCTCTATAGACCTTATGCATTGACATCACACTGACGTCATTTTGGGTGAAAACACTGAACTATATGCTAGGAAGGATCATTCCACAAGAAGGTTTATTTAAGCCACCATGAAGGGTCACGTGATGTAGTTTAGTTTGCTTAAGTCGATTCCACCGCGTATTTACTGATCTAGCGCTGATGCAAAGATGTACATGTATATGCTACCGCACCGTAGCGGGCCTTAGCGTCTCTTCTGCCTCTTGTACACTAACTTGCGCGCTATACGCGTCAGCGTACACGCCTCAGCAACTTCATGAAAATGAAGTGCACAATCCCCACCTCAGTGGATCGAGTACAGCTTCTACGTCCATGAGTTAGTCTGTTAGTGCCCCTTCCCTGCTCATTCATGCATGGTAGTGGGAAGGAAGTTGCTATTTGACCCCTGGTTCATATCAGTCATATAAGCAAATAAAATACTTGGGTTACTACAAAGAAATCTCCACTCTTGTAGCAAAGGTGTCAAGGAAACTGCCTACAAAACGCTATAGTCCGCTCAAAGCTGGAATATTGTGGGGCCATATGGGATCCTTACATCAAAACGTAACAACACTCGAGAATGTTCAAAGACGTGCAGCCCGTTTTGTTCTCAACAACTATAATTACAGGGATAGCCAGTGGCGTAGCTAGAGGGGGGGGGGCAGGGGGCAGTCGCCCCCCACAAAGCCTCTGAAGGCCTCTGTCGGAAATTTCTAGTCTCTGTCGGAAGTAAATAAAAACAATCCACTTGAAACACTTACAACACTTTTTATGTTTTTAAGCAGAATTACACATCGAAACGTCAACGTCAAAATCAAAAGTCAGTCTCAAAATTGCCCGAAAAGCAAAAAAGAAAAAAAAGAAAAGGTCCCCAGAATTTTACACGCCAGGTGATGGTATCATTACTTTAGGATAATTATCTGTCGAAAATTACTTGCATTTGCCCCCCCCCCCCCAAAAAAAAATATCTAGCTACGCCACTGGGGATAGCGTCACCAACATGTTAACAGATCTCAAATGGGAACCACTTAAGAGCGCCGTACCAGACTTCGTCTCATCGCTATCTATAAGGAGGTTCATAACTCCATTCCCCCCACCATCCAGTTGCAGAGTAACCATAGTATGACCACTAGACATAATCAAGGCACCCACATAATTGTTCCCCCTCCTTTTAGTAAGAGATGTTATCAATACTCGATGTACTCAAAACCGCTCGTGAATGGAATTTCCTTCCACCAAACATACGTGCAGCACCTGATGTTTGCTCTTTGAAATCTAGCCTAGGAATCGTTAATCTTCGAAATCTAGTATCTAAGACTCACTCTAAAACCTAGGCAACTCCCCTTCCACACTGACCTGTGCGTGATAACCGATTTTGGACTCGGGTGTTTGCACAGTATGAAGCAGAAGTGTGTTTGTGACGTTATTTGCTTGGAACTCGGAACTGCTGTGATGTTAGTTAACTTGGTTGCTTACAAGCCAATATCAGGTGTGCATAGCACTATTGCACTACGTACTGTACGTACGGGAACGCGGAGGGGGGGGGGGTGGTGTACGTTTTCACACTTACTCACGTACATTGTGTATGAACGGCCCATGATGGAAATAGCTACCACGTCCCAAACACACTCGTCTTTTTTTTTTGCTATGTCAGGCTGGCCGGTCTATGTTCTACCGCACTTGAAGGGAAGTAGTAGTGCATTGCTGTCTTTAGTAATGCATTTAGGGCCATATATCATTTATCAATGAATAGGAAATAGCACCCGAAAATCCCAAAGTAACACTCGAAATGGAATTGGGGGTGGGGGGGGGGGGGACTATTTTTTTTTTGAAAATAGCACCCGAAATTGAAAAAAGTGTCTCGTACCCTGGAGTACAGTCAAGGTGGGTGCAGGAGCAACACTAGCCTAGGGTACCTAGGCCTAGTTCTCTCGTACACTTTGCTCCCTGAACTAGGCCTAGGCTATTGCAACACAAAGTTTTTCCCTCGTTATTACTGTGAGAGTAACATCGTCTGCTTGCGTTTCTGCAATGGTTGTTGTATGTGCGTACATGATTGTAACCATAGCTATGAACTATGTCACAATTGAACAGCAGTGCGTGCTATACAGCATACTGTACAATAGTGTGAACGTCCTAGTAACAAGATTTAGAATGTTTTAAAAAACAAAACAGGATCGTTTGTATAAATCAAAATTTTTGGTCTCTTTTGGAGACTGAGTGCTAGTATCCTTAAAATGACGGGTCTTAAACATATAAATGACCCATAGAGGTCAATTACCCAGGAGTTTATGTGAATTTGAGAAAGATTGAGACCATTCAAAATTTTTGATGGTGCGGTAGCCCAATTTTGACAATGGGTATATTGCTGGGATATTTAGGGATAAATCAAAAGTGACATTGTTTTCATCTGTGAATTTCCTGCCAGATCAATTAAGAACATTTCTAAATCTACCAAAGATCATTCCTAAACCTAGGAACAAATTCAGCATGAAGATAGGAATGAATTCTTCCTAAGTCCAAGATAGGAATATTTCTAACTTTTATGAAATAGAGCCCGGCCCCTGGTATGGGAATCCCCATACTAGGTCAGCAGACTGCGGACTAGAGCAACACACGTCTGCCGGTCGGCCAGATCAAAGGTAGTTCTCACGTACACTTTGCTCCCTGAACTAGGTCAGCAGACTGCGGACTAGATCAAAGGTAGCCTGCATGATTCACACGGTCTATTTGTGACGTCATTTGTTTGGAACTTGGCGCTGCTTACAGTATAATGTACCCTGTATCCAGTGTACTAAAGCAGCGCAGTCGCTCTCACACCATACCGACTAGACTGTACTTGCGTGCGTGCATTGCGTGTGCGTGTGTGAATTGAACTTGGCCCCATGCGATGCACACGTACGTCGTTGTTGCCATGCAAGAGATGAAGAATATAGGTAGTTCTTCAAGAGAAGGTAAGCAACAGAGTTACAGACAGCCAAAATTCGAGCCACAGTGCTCACAAACTTGGTCAAAGTTCTTAACCAGGTGTGTATTTCAACTAAGCCTATTAGGCCTAGGGCCTACCTAGCTTTTTAGCGTTATTACAGTACTATTAATAATTTAGCGTAACCTAAGCCTAGGCCTAAGTTAGGCCTAGGCAACATCAGTTCCACCGTGCGCGTACTTAGTTATGCTTCATACTGGGACGCGCTTGGACTTTTACTACGGTGGGGACACGCGTATAGTTTTACTTTTATGGCGCCAAGAACTAGTCATGCTTGACACGCGTGATCGCAGTTCACTCTAGGCCTGGGTTTTTACTTAGACTAGAGGTGGTCAAGTTTTGAGCATGAGAAGCTTAGATAAGTGTGCATCTGATCATGTCATTGTGTGGCTTTTATGGTGAGGTTTGTGAAACTGCAGGTGAAAACTGAATTTTGAGTGTCAGGAAAAGACAGTGATCAATGTAACGGATCATTTACCTTTTCTTTCAGTGTTTACTGCAAAATTAAAAAAAAAAAAAAAATTGTTCTTTTGAACATCTTGACCTTTGACCTCTGACCTTTGACCTATCATGCTGAGGGTACTGGAGGCACAAATTCCAAGGACTGTACACCCCCACACCAAGTTTGGGGTCAGTAGTACCTTCAGTTTTGAGTGAGCGCACGGCACACTTTTGACCCCAAAATTGTCGTTTGACCTTCTGACCTCGTGACCTTTGACCTCAGAAGGTCAAGTGTAAAGTTGCATAAAGTAGGTGTCCATCAGAAGGTTATGCAAAGAAATGAGGATCGTTAAATGTTTCGTTCAGCTTTTATAGCCAGATTTAAAAATTTGCTTTTTTTGACCTATTGTGACCTTTGACCTCTGACCTTTGACCTATCATGCTGATGATATTGGAGGCACAAATTCTAGGGGCCATGCACCCCCTCACCAAGTTTGGGGTCATTAGTACCTTCAGTTTTAAGTGAGTGCGCGTCACACTTTTGACCCAAAATTGTCGTTTGACCTTTTGACCTCGTGACCTTTGACCTCAGAAGAGCAAGTGTCAAGTTGTGGCAAGAGCGCTTCAATACGAAAGCTATGTCAAGAAATCAGGGCCATTTACTGTTGCATTCAGGTTTTATAGCCAGATTTGGAAAAATTGCTGATTTTGACCTTTTTTGATGGTTGACCTATGACCTTTGACCTATCATGCTGAGGGTATGTCAGGCACAAGTTCCAAGGACTATGCACCCGCCCACCAAGTTTTGGCTCAATCTTGTTCTTAGTTTAGGAGGAGTTCGCGACACACTTTTGACCTTGTGAATGTCATTTGACCATCAGAGCCTTTGACCCAAATTTTAAGCATATTTGGTCACATGACCAGGAAACAGGACCTTCACCACTCCATTTTGCCCCACCCTTGAGTAGCGGTCATAAAGCCCCAAATTTCCCTACCATGCATTTCCATGGTTATGGTTGCTGTGGCGACTGGCAGGGGGAAACGTGTGCACTTTTCAATGGTAAACGAAGCACAATATCTCATCCCCCACATACTACGTATGTGGGGATGAGATAATAATGGTGGCACTCTGCTAACATATTGTCACATGTTGCCCCATTACAATGAAACTGTGGCTAAAGTGCCTCACAACACTTATCGGGTGGGTTCCTGTAACCTTTACCGGGCCCTCACCCTATACTATCTATGCTACTGATAATCGCATAGATAATTAATGGACACCTTATGGGCTTAATTTCCTTTATTTCATGTATAGCTCTACCTTTAAAGGGGTTGTGAGATTTTCAAGATTTCTTCCACGGAAAGCTTGGCCTTGGGTCCCAAGGGACCCGAACTTACTGAATCCCTTTCTGTCAACTCTCCAGAGAGCATAATGCATCGGATCGTTTCTTTCAGATTGGAAATTAATAGCAAGGTATTTCCCACTGTTTTACACATAAAAGGAAACATTGCAGGCTAAGACTGTAGCTTCAAGTCTTCTTACATTGTTCAGTCAACGGGTGACTATCAATTCGTCACAAATTACCGGGGTGTGAATATACCACATCCATACCCCGTCGGATTAACAAAAACATAATTTCCCAAACATTATTACCACATTACTTGCGATAACAACTGGGTTACCATGACAACCAATCTCCACCACGGGAAGTGATTGGTCTCGATTTCTTCAAAGTAATAGCCACACATATTCAGTTGGTTTGAACAACACTTCCCCTATTCCCAGTCATGGTAACCTATGCCTACTGCCGCCCACGTAACAACATCCGCAGAATATGATTTCTAGTCGGAAAGTTATTGAGCAAAACTTATCCTTTCACTGAAAACATTACGTCTTATTGACATGGGCAGCTCGTCTATAGTCTTAATGTTATGGTAACTTAGTATGTCTTTATCGCCTTAAATGTCGATACACAGTGGCAGGCGGCCACAGCGAACATGAACTGCTACGGGCCAATTAAAGCGATATAACGTGAATGAAGCTGAAGCTGTTGAATACAGAACTTGGCTTAATTGCACTATCGCATGAGCTGTCTGATGGCTTCTGTTTACCGTCTTCAAGTATCGTCTCCCTTCGTTGTCGTAACTCCTTTTGGGAGTAGTTTCATCTTTTTTGTACTCAGTGAATCCCACAAAGGACTTTTCTTGAAAATCATAAAACTTTTAAAAATTTTGCACGAATTTCTCTAGTGTCGTGGTCAGGTCATCCTGGTGATAATATGCATCTTTGAAATGAAGCCTCTCAATACGGATATCAATAGCCCATAACTGGGTGAACTATAAGTTATTGACATATCCTCCCGTCCCGATGAAAACTTAAAAGGTTATTACTTCGAAAGCATGCCTTTTAGTGTCCTACAAGTACTCAGTCCCTTAGACTGCCGTTTAAATAAGGTTAAAAGTTGCCAACTTGCAATTTGCACTGATTTTTGTATGCTTACCGGTACCGTACCGTACCTTACCCGTCGCAAATACTATAGGCAGATTATCTATCTAATAGGCTATATACCAAGTATATTTGACTTTTCTCTAAAAATTAGGCTCTCTTCTGGTCTTCCTACTAGGCATCGGCAGACATGCGGTAACTTTTACCCAGGATGCAGTAAGTATTGTCACCCGGCGTTGTTCATCATAAGGGACTTTCAGTACATTCTCCTACCACGCAAAAGGCCCGAGGTCATCAGGTAGGTGGGAACCCCGGGAAATCACGGCTATAAACACCATACAGCTAGTCCCCCACCGCTTCCTGTCTTCGCTACCTGGTTTAACTAACGAATCGCAGAAAAGTCAATGGGCGGCGATTCCGGACAGGGGACATGCCCCCCAATAGTTAAGAAATCGCCCATTGACTTTGATTTTGCACACAGTAACTTGAAAATGGGGTCACCCCCCCCCCCCCAATATTGAGAACAAATCGCCGCCCTTGCAAGGAACAACGTTAGAGCCGCCTATGTTGTCACATCTCTTTAAACAGTAAATCTCCCAGCTAAGTATCCGGGGAAACTAACCACAGAAGATCCGGTGATGAACTTGTACTAAACTGGTCGGTCTCCAAAACAGAAGAGTCATGAAATGACTCGAGCTACAAATATTTGTCAGCTCATCGCGACGTCCCATGTGATCATGTAAATTATACAAGGCAGACAGTAAGAGTTCTACACTAAATGTTTGCACATGAAGTGACGAATGCAATGAATATCTGCTAGCGACACATAGTTTACGTTTTGACGCAGTCGCCCACTCTGGTCCGGGCACGTGACGAGACGGGTACGCCTATCATAAATCCGCTCTTCCAGGTGTAACAAGCTTCCGAAAGGATAGTCTCACGACGGAATCCCGCTGTGTCCTGATTTGAAGTTGTACCAGGGAGGTGATTGTACCTTACATACTTTTCACTTCGCTTGACTTAACTGAAAGTGAATAGTATACAGAAACGAAACCGGCAGTGAATGCGAGCTGTTGCTGCGACAAAGATATCTATTAAAAACTGCTGTGACGACATAGCGATAGCTGACAGGGTAGTTTTTATTTGTACTGTGGTTATTTCAAACATTCAAGTGTTTATCTAACACAGTATTTTAATAATCGCAGTAACGGCTGATAGTGATTGAAGGGAAACACGTATAGGATCATTGCTTATACTTTACAGATTGTTAAACGGATTTACTCGTTATCATGGGAGGCTGTATGAGCGGTGATGCATCTCGTCGCGGTAAGTATAGACCTTATTTAATACTGTGCTATGACATGTCTAATCAGCAGGATATTGTGCCTTAGTATTAAATACTGCAGCAATGGTCGAAGAATCTTCTTTAACACATTTCTCGACATTCTTTCTCGAAGTCAATCAATACAGGTTGCTTGCTTGCTAGCTAAAAAACACTCCCTGGTGTAAGATTGCTTGATCATGCGTGACATGAGCCAGCATAGAACGGGGTAACGCATGGCATAACATATGAGGTAAGGCTCTCACGCCTGAGAGGAATGGTCACTCTTAGCAACGGTGTCCCATCATGAAGGATCTCAGCTCCTTCGGGTAGCAGACATCCTCTCGGGGGTAATGTTTGGTTTTCGCCTGCCGATATCCATCCGAAGGGAAGTTGAAGACGATAAATAATATTGACTAGGCCTACATTATATTCTTGCGATTTGACAAAGTAAAGGGTGTACGCAATCCCTGAACAGATTCTGTTGGGAAATATCAATCGAATTGCCGCACTTTTCTGAGCAAATAATTTTTCCGACATGTCTCTTAAAATGACATATCACACCATATAGGCCTAGGCTATGTTACGTATTAGACGTAATAGCCTACGTGAAGAAAGCTTTAGGGTTATGGTCCTTAACATTCCATCGATAAAAAAAAGGGAAAAAAAAGAGAGAAAAAAGTCAAATGCGTGTATCAGCGTATCCAGAGACAAAGAAACAGCTTGCGTGGCAGTTTAAAGCTGTTTTAAATTCTATTCTTCTATTGTTAAAACCGTCTGCATGACGCTTTACTGAGGCCTAACCTGTGAACACAACAGCTTTGGCAAGTATATATGTGGCAGATAGAGGCGAAGTATCATTGGGCTTACTTGAATTACAACGAATAAAAGTGAGGGATCTGGGGGTAAAAGCAGCGAAGTGTAGGCCTAGATGTGATTCGTAGCGAAAATTCGTGTGAAAAGTGTGTGTGGGAGAAAGACCGTGTAGGGCCCTTGAAGCAAAATTTTCTGTGTAAGAAACTGAAAGTGATTAGGATCATCTTCAAAAATGGGTGGGGGATCGCCCCTATTACTGGGATTTCTGACCAATTGCGTCGCCAGACTTTTCGAAGGGGGGGGGTTGGAAGACGGGGGCACTGGGGAAACAACCTTCCGCCCAGTGGCGCCGGCACGGGGGGCATGGGGGGCACGTGCCCCCAATCGATTTCAGAATTTTTTTTTTGAAAATTTTAAAATGATCTCAAAAGGCGTTTAAGCTATAGATTTCTGTAGGGGGTAGGGTGAGGTGTGTTTTCAACCGAGTGATGGATCTGTGGTAATCATTTTCTATCACAAATGGTTCTCAAACTATCAGAATTATTCCAAATTTTTCAAAAACCATCAAAATTTTCGCGCGCTCCGCGCGCTCCAAACCTTACGCCGGTAATATCCTTATTGTCAATAATTTCCTGTAGCAACTCCCGCAGAAGCACGGTAACAAAAGTTGAAGGCTGTTTACGAATTCTCAGGTAAAAAATTGGCTTTGTGATTGGCATATAGGTTTGTTGAGGAATTGAAAGTGTCTCGATGCAGATGATCATGAATGCAGGTTTGGTCATGGTAATCTTATGTAATGAAAAATTTCGGCGCGCTTCGCGCGCATTCGTCACGGTTTGCACCCCATCTTATCACCATTGTTATAATACATGCAACTATTCTGACCACAACACTTTTCCGAGAAACATAAGTACATCTCCAACCACTGCAGGCCTATGGGATCTGTCAATCTAATTCGTAGCATGATGTGAAAGGTTGAAAGTATGTATTTGCCGTTATACATTTTTCAAATGCAGCCATTACCGGTTTAGATGGTGATTGATAATACACTTACGACGAAAAAGCATTTCGAAATGCCCTGTTTAGTCCTAAACCCCTTTTGCTATACCTGTCAAGGAGGTCTAATATCACCTCCCTGCACCTATACTCTCCCTCCCATTCCCCATTGCTGGAAGCTGTTCGTCTGGATTTTCGTTCAAACTTAGTAAACATACGATAGTTGTAAAGTGCTCGGCATCATACTCTATAGTATCATTTGGATGTTAGGCAATAAGCATCATGTTAGTGTCCTATTTTATATAATTAATCCAGAGCTTCCAGGAGGCCCTATACCGCTGTCTGCCAGCCTTAGATACCCTTTCATAATGCACAATGAAGCAAGGAAAATTTTCGTAATAGTCCAAGAATGTTTCTGTGGACTCCACGCACGTATTTTTACGAAAAACTTTCCCCGAATAGACGGCATTAATTAAAGTAGCCAAAAGGGGGCTTCAGGAGGTTTCTTGACAACATACCCTTCTCTTAGACAATATACTCTCCTCTTTCAGCCATATATTATCAGTTCCAAAAATATCCCAAAGATGTCACCATTTTGCTTCCAAGCAACCTTAAATTAACAAAATTTTCTCAAAGGGGAGGGGAACCCCCTCCCCCAGGACGGCACCTTTATGAAGTGACAAAGGAAGGATTATCACTGTTGTATACTATCGCAGGGACTTATATTCTCCTCTTTCACCTAACCATACTCTCCTCTTTCACCTAACCAAAACTTAGAATTCACTAAATTATGGATATTTTCCAGCCATATATGATCACTTCCAAAAATATCTCAAAGATGACACCATTTTGCATCTAAGCAACCTTAAATTAACAAAAATTTCTCAAAGGGGAGGGGGACACCCCCTCCCCTTAGACCCCTCCCCCAGGACGGTACTTTTATGTAGTGACAAAGGAAGGGTTCCACACAACTGTATCCAATCGCAGGTACGCGTAAATAGGTACAATTTACACCGACGGGGGGGGGGGCTGAGGTGGCATTTTGACGTCATCTGTAGTGCCCCCCCCCCAATCACCGAGTCCTGGCGGCGCCACTGTTTCTGCCAGAGGGGCACACCAAAAGGAACGACTGAAAGTCGTTAGAACCGTCGTGGTGACGCAAAGGGCCCTCTAAGATTTGGGGCCCAGGGGTTACTGTAGGGCCCCTGGTGGGCCCATGAACAAAGCTCCAATGGGTCCGGAGGGAGAAGTCCTGGCTCTGGGGTATTTGCAAAATTGTGATCATAAGAATGAAACATTTAACTGTCTCCAAGTTTTGTGCTTCTTAAGTACTTAGGGGGAGCCCTCGCATTCACACGTTAGGCTACAGCATCTACGAGATTCTACGGAGCATCTACAGCGCCGCGGATCTGGGGTTTTAGGTGCCTTAAAATTATAATTATGACAAGTGTATTCTCTCCATTTTCGTCAGCAATAAATGAAAGAAAAAGGGGTGGCTAGTACCCGCTGAGACCACCCCTGTCAGTGCTTGAGCGAAGGGAGCAGTACCCGGTAAATTCTGGTATTAGTATCTATGAAAATTCAATGCAATCAAATTCCTTTTGGTATCACACCTCATGATCCCTGGTGTGGGTGCTTGGCTGCGCCTCGCCGAGGATTCAGGCGAGCAAATGCTCTGCTTGGAAATTCTTAGGAACGGGTATTTAAAATAAACGGACTTTAACCTAGCCTATTAGAGTGAAGCTACTTAATTTATCTTCGTATTCACTGGATACGCGTTGTAAAAAGGAACTGTAAAATTGTAGTTTTGAGAACATTTTGTGCAAATTTAGCCTCGTGATTGATTCATTGATTTGTAGATTGATTGATTGATTGATTGATTGATTGATTGATTGATTGATTGATTGATTGATTGATTGATTGATTGATTGATTGATTGACTGACTGGCTGGCTGGCTCGCTGACTGACTGACTGATTGATAAATGTGACAGTGGGTACTCGTGTTCATATCGATATATAAACCGTGTGTTTGTGCAGAATATTTTTTAATACCCAAAATCTCATGGGGTACACGGGGCACAGCCATTGTTTTGGTGTCAACCCCCTCCCCGAGACGCCTCTGTTTCTGCCTGTGACTACGTTCATTTCCCCAACAGTATGACCTTATTTCGGCTGCGAGAAGGAGGGCTTGGCTATCATGGCTCTCAAAAGTAACCATCCGTATAGGCTACTACACATCTCAATGTAGCTTCCTTCTAAAACTAAAACACGACCTATTTGTTTTGCGAGGAGCCGGAAGGAACTGACGAAGTATTGTATGGACAGAGCTAAAACAGGCATGCCACAGTCACTTATTCACTACATCAATCTAATGTAATGACACCGGCATGTACGGCAAAAGTGAACGCTGGAACTAAGCTGTTTCCCCAACCTGCCAGCCTGTTGCCAGGGGGATAGAAATGAACCAGTGTAGGTCTAAACAATCAGCAACTAAGCAAATTGGGGTGTAACCTTTGCTCTCCAATAATGTTGCTTTCCTGGTTCCTGGCGTACTGGCTGCATGCCAGTACCATGCGGTTAGTAACATGCATGTAAGGGTTCGCAAACATCTCGTTAAATCCGTAATTGTTCCATGGTTAGTTAAATCCCTTATCGTAATCCTAACTTAACTTTGTATCCAACCTGAATCCTATCCCTACTTCTAACCCGCAGCAGATTTTCGGTCCAGCGGATCTTCGGTATTGCGAACCCTTCCGCGGATCTCGTGCACCCTCCAGTCAAGTGGGTGCGGTCCCCTCCGAAGGTGACTCCGTGCTCTAACCAGGGAGCTGTGAGAGCTCGCAGCTCCCTGCTTTAACTCAGTTCTTATGAAGCGCCATGGCCATGGAGCCAAGGAAAGAGTGAAATAATTCATTATTTTTTTTTTCATAATTTAATGACAAATGCTCTCGCTCCAGTTTCAGTTGGTAAGTTTTCAAACCTAGTTTGAAAATAACGATGGGATATTGTTTTTTTTTTTTTCTCCTAATTCATTTATTTTCTCATACAAATAGCATGGGCCCGAGGAGGAGCAAGAGGCGGAGTTATTTGCGGGTCCATAGCCATAGCCAGCTACGAAATTGTAGGGGCGGAGTGAAGTTTAGAGGGGACACTTGCGCGCGCGGACACGTAATTATTTAGTAAAATCTGTTAATTAAATCATATCTGTGAAAACTATTCTCATGGTATGTAGAATCGAGTTTGCCTGGAAATTTTGTGGATACAGGCGCCGAGCTATGGGGACTTTCGGAAAGGTAAATTTGGGATAACGTAAAGACAGAATAAGTATGGTCCATAACGTTGTCTAGTGACTCAGAGTCAAAATATGTTTTTTTTTTTATATGGGATGCTTTTTCACTAAGAAATAAAAAAAGTGATATCTCATATACGCTAGTTACAGTCCGTTTTTGTGGAAATTTTATCAGTCTGTTACAGTGTATAAAAAACAGTTTACTTCAAAAAAGAAAAAACATAAAAAAAAATCACGTTGTGTGTTGGAAACTTGGGACCTATGGTTTTATTGTGGGTTTTATTTTTCTTTATTATGTTGATGAAAACGCATGCTTGAATGCACGCTAATCGCCCTAAATATTATACATGCGGGGTCATTCCATATGACAAACCGCGAGTTTGTTGAAATTTATACGGTTTGATAATTGAGAAAAAGGGGTTGGATAGCGGTTAAGCCAGTAACCCTATACAGTACACGGATTGTCACGAAAGTGCAGTGACCTTCATTGGTGGTGAGTCATTGCTCGTAAAAACATCGTCTCTTTTATAAAAGAAATCTTAAAGGCGCGATTATCATTGAATTAGCCCTACAAATACTGGAATCTGTATAGCGATTAGCGATTATGTGGAATGACTTTTTGTTGGCAGTGTTTAGTACACGAGCACGATAAAGTCGGAAAACTCGTTGCTTGCAGTCCGTCTGTCATGGCCGAACGGGACTGTTTTCTCAGGGAGGGAGGTGATTTTTGTCCGACTCCAGACCTAATTTTAGTGTCCAATTTTCCGCACGACTGAGACAAAATATCTGCCTGATTTGTTGTGGGGGGGGGGGGCTTCCCCAGCCCCCCGCCTCCCTCCAGCCCGTACGGCCATGCCGTCTGATCAGCATATACCTTTGCGCAATACTATATATAGCATTCAGCTAAAACAATTCGGTACACAGGGCCGATATTCATAAAACCAGGGAGGTGATATTAGACCTCCCTGATAAAACTATGGAGCAGGCAACTAGACATTTAGCAGCCTGCTAAGGCCTAGATAGCTGCTTGTTTAGCAGGGTTTATATCGGCCCTAGAATCTAGCCTTTGAATACCTCCAGCCTACTTGGCCTGTTGTATGTGGGGGGATAGCATAATGGTATTCTGCATATTGTCCGCTATACGTTGTTGAACAAACTTGGCCCAAAATGTTACTTTCATAACTTACCACAAAACGCACCTCAGAACAGTAGCCTAGCAGGCAATGGCACTGACTTTTTTGAGCGTTAGGGTGTGAGTGCGGGGGGTTAGGGTGAAGAGGATAACGGTTATAAATTCGGGGGAGGGGGGGGGGAGTTAAAGAGGCTTACTACAAGTTTGAACAAAATTTTAAAGAATAGCGGACGACTTCAGACATTTCTTGTTATGGTGTATATATAATACAGATACAATAGCCATACTTCCTTATAATGAAATAATGCAAGTGTCAGATTGCCTTATTAGGTACATAACAAACAAACAAACAAACAAACAAACAAACAAGCAAACAAAAAACAGAAAAAACACCTCCTCTTCCTAAAACGATACGGGGAGAAACTTGTTTAGTTTCGTCCTGAGCTAACAACTTAGCACATGTGAAAAATTCATTTAAAAAGAAATTATAGAACATATAAATAAATTATCAAACCCGTGCGCAATGTTTAATTTAAATTTGGGTGAGTGCATTTCTGTTCAAAAAGTAATTCCATTCGATAACGAAGAAATGAAAATTTGTCAAGAGGATCCTATTGACCGGGACCAAGAATCTAAATATATTCCATTTTCTTTTAATTAACAACATTTTATAGGTTGTGTTTTTGATTTGGTGTTCTAATTAACTCTCTAAGGGTTCGGAAGCTTTCCGTCAATGACCTTATTAGCTACAGCAGCTGTGAGATTCTGCGACACGGTATGCAGGCGGCACGTTAGGAATGCAGTGGGCTGATACAGTAGGTTTACAAACGATGTGAGTGTAAATCAAGTTATAATGTGTACCCTGCAGTAAATACAGTGTGTGGTAGACGACTGCAGACAGGCAACATCTCTTTGTGCGACATAAAGAGTATGTAAACAAAACAATGGTAGCTGTGCATGTACCATACAGCAAAACTCACGTTTCTTTCACAAGATAAATAGTTCAAATATTCAGACCCTGTGCACCCCTAAAGGCTATTAAAGGAGAAGAACATTCAGTGTGGTTAGACCTCAGTACAGTCACGGTGCCAGCCTCAATACAGTTCAGATCACACCAAAGTAGATTGTTACCCCGGATGATGCACTCATTGGACTGTTGGAATGAGCTGCATTGTTGCATTGCTGTACCTCCATTTGAGTTACGTCCCTTAACTACCACCGACACGGTTATGTGCTTCTGAGTAAATAATTTGTTTATCAAATCCTGATTTTTATACGTTTTCAAACAGCTATTCATAAATGTTGGCTTACTATTTCCGTTTGGGTGACTACCTTTTCTTTTAAAATAGACCGACATACTCTTATTATTGCAAGGTAATCATGAGCAACAATATGAGGCCACATATATATGTTGAATTTTGATGGATGATAGAGTGCAATGTGCCCCGAGAATTAAATGTTCTTTTATGGCCTACATAATGATTATATGATCCTCCAAAATCCAATCATTCACCAAGGATTTATTTGTAGTTTTTGGACACTGAGTAAGATTTCTATGGCGGGGGGGGGGGGGGGGAGGGGGTAATTTACCTGTCCCTACCCACACCCTCGATACAGGATTTTACCCAGGCTGCACCAGACCCTACAGAGTGACCCCAAACAATCCTCAGTGCATGAACATGTAGCTCACGTGTGACTCACTCGCTTGTGGTTAGATTCTTGAGTGGCAAAGCACTTTAAGCTGCGTGTACCAATGTGGTTCCACAATTGAGGGGTTCCAATCCCGTTCGAGGTACCTAAGTTATTCTCCAGGTACTCCTGCTTCGCCCACTTGGCGTTAAGGCTCACCATCAAAATTGGTTGCCACGTCGACGCATTCTGTTTCGCGCAGGACTGTAACGCCTTCGGGCGGACCAATTAAACTAGTTAGTTGACTTTCTTATTTGGTTCGCTCGTTGCCGTGAGGTTGACCCGTATTTGGCGTCTCGACTACTCCGACACGCACATGATATCTGAAAGCCCGTATATGCTTAGACAAAAATGTTGAAAAAAAAACGTACCAAAGGTGTGATAATTAATTTTATATTATGCACCTACTTCCATGTTCATTACTGGTTATGTACCCATATTTTGATACTTTCACTAGATCAAGGAATATCCAAATAATCTCGCTAAAGAGGTACGGTTGATATTTATTAGGATTGTTCATGCTTTATACTTGGCCCAGTGATAACTTGGTCCCATGATATGCAGAATTTTCACCAAGGAAAGAATAACCCCATTCTCTATGTGCCTCCGCTCTTGTACCGTGACTTTTTACCCTTTTTCCAAATAGACTGCCCATGTCAGTGTACCTTGCGCCCTCATCTCATTTAGTCCTTGTACCACACGGTAACCAGTAATTCTCTCCCCGCATGTTGTAGAGGGTATCCCAGGTATGTCAAATGAACAGTTTCTACGGGAGTAAAAAGTTATTAAGTTTCCCTGAAGCAGATAAAATGGCTAAATAAATTGATCCGATCAGTAAAATTTATTCTGAATAAATAAAATTTATATAGAAATGACATTCATGAATTCACGGGTTACAAAAATGTACCAAAAAGCTGTAAGCCGTTATGTTTGCCACGGTTTAACAACTCAACATCTGAATTTCATCACTGTGACTGTCTACAATATGTGACAAAAATATGCGATTCATTGGGGTACCCAGAAATGTTTCATATTGGGCAGAAGGCTGGGTTCTTCGTTTTATTGGAAGGGAGGGGAGGGGGTATCAATTGCGTTAGCAGTATATTTTTCAGTCTTGAGTTTTCCCACGAGAGACCGGGGAGCGAGACTGATTGTGGGGATGACACTTACCCCTCTAAGCTCTCCTTAGCTACGCCACTGAAACAAAGACCTTGTATATAGGTCTGTGTATGTTCTAGTTATCTCACTAAAGACTTTTTTGTTGGATTCGTGGTGTAGCGATCTTTTGACACCGGTATAGGAAGCTAAGTGTTGAAGTACCAACCGATTGGTATGTGAGGTCGGGTGGGGGTGGGGAGAGTGGAAAAAATAAAGTCTTAGTTCCATATTTGAACGGGACGACGAAGGCCTTTTTGCCGGAAGAAAGGTTCAGTTTAAGTCTCTAGGCAACGAAGATGGAATTTCAGATGAGGAGAGAAGAGCCAGTCTGCAGGAGAAATAGGATAATGACTGGGGTGTGCATGTACGTGGAAAATGCTGGGTTGCTGGGAGGATCCTTCTCCTGAAATCATGCTTTTTGGAGGGAACTTTACCTTTCATGTATGATGAAATTGCAGGAAGAGTTGTGAATAATTTGACTCCCTTCCTGAAAATTAAAATATTTTCCCAGCAATGGGAAAAGGGGAGATGAAGTTACTACTTTAGTAAACATAGACCCGAATCTGGGATTATCTGGATTTACCCTGTATGACGTCACTTACCTTCTCTCTTATTCAGCCTCTCTACATGGGATTAAAGTGTTAACCATAACGCGATAAAGCAATCGTTTAATCTTTTGTGAGTTTCGGTTCATCTATTACTCGGAGTATACAGGCTTTCCCAAGAGATTTCATCTGTCATTCGACCAGCTGCAAGCAGCTCCTTAGTAGACCTTGTCTAGCCCATATACGTTTAATAAAGGGAATTAAAATTCCTCCACTGTTAATTGTCAACACTGATAGAATTATTACAGTCATGGATACTGCCTGTATTCTTTTGATTACACTTATTTCTATTTTTAGATGTAGTAATTTGCTACGGTCATTCATTCACGGAATGTGTGTCCCGACCACTTCAGCTGTCACATAAATGACCAGTCGTTTTATTTAAGCATTCATCTTTTTCAAATAAATCAAACAGCGACAGTGAGTTTGCGGTTTCATGACATCTATATGAGAACGTCAAAAGAATATCCACATCATATTGTGCCGTGTACGTGCTAACGATATTTTTAAATGTCCATAATCATATTCATATGTTGATTATTACGAGGCTTGGTGTATGCAATTTCCTTGGTGTTTGAATCATAGCTTTTTCAGGGGAGGGTAAGGGAGGGGGGCTTGTTTGGGGGGATGCTTAATGAATTAACAAAGACCGAACTTTTTATACGTCTATTTCGTTATTTTAGCAGCCGGATATTACAGTTACTAGACCTATTCCTGGAGATTGGAGGGAGAGGGTCTGAACTTAAATGCCGTTTTAAAATGAGTGTGTGACTAATACTCTTTTCTCAAAATTACATTTTACGTCAAAGACTCTTCTCTTTTCCCCTGGTGACTTTTTTTCTCCGCCGAGGAGGTAGACACAATATTGGCAGTACTAATGATTGCCTGAATAATTTTAATTTTAAAATTGGTGGCTGTCCTAATGATGTGGTTGAGCAATATTGGAAGCGTTGACACTATGTATCGGGGAAGTTTGGGGCCTCTATTCTCGGTGGTGAGTTTTCCAAGTAAAAGAGTTTTACGGCTGGTTTCCCACATGAATTGAAGTTTCATTTAAAACGATGCCAGTTTTATTTAAACGGTTTAATTCGTAGTCAAATTGAAGCCAGTAAGTCGTCATGAGCTTTCCACACGTAAGTCAAGTTGACAAAGCGTGAATCACAAAAACGTGCCCCTAAACGAAAAGTTTGTTTACTATCAAAGAGCAGTCCCGCGGAATGAACGGAGTTCTGCTCTATCTCATGGATTTTAACTTGGGCCGTAGAGTAGAGAACACCACAGAGAGCCGCTACGCAGTCATTTTCATGCTGGGTGACAATAGTCTTTCCAGTCTCAACATACATATTATTAAGTTGACGTAAATTGGGTTGATATTATTGTACAGCTGAGTGAAATCTTAGACCTTTTCAGTGGATGGACTATATGCTTACCATGATCAAGTTGGGCTGGTAAACAGCAACGCTAAATTAAACAGGTGCGTCATGGTTAGTCTGTACTTGAAACTGACAGGGATTTGTATTCACGCCTCCACGTCGACGGTTCGTGTACAGACTTGTACAGTTACGCCCTATAGTTGAATCAGGGAGATGAGTGAGCAACATATTTATTCGCAGTCTTCCTGTGGCGTAGTATAGGGAGTTTGTTCATGGAACGCAGGAGGTGTAGCTGGGAGGGGATTGTGCTTGTGACTGCCCATGTCAGTGACTGTTTATTGGGGATCAGATGGTTATTCCGAAGGGACGCTATTCCGAATATGACATTAGGACCGTTATTCCAAAGGGCCTTTCTACCGAAACACCGGGATGTGGGTCCTTATTCCGACTAGAGATGAAGGGTCGATATTCCGAATTAAACACAAGGGTCGCTATTCCGAAGGGTCGTTATAACGAAACGAGAATAAGAGGCTTAGGACGCCCTCTGTTAGATCAGATTATATAATTTTAATCTTCTTAGCCCTTTTGGAGTGTTTTCAGGGATAAATAGTGACACCGAATTTAATTATGTTGGTTCCGCTTTAACTTGACTAATTTCAATATATAGAAATTTGCATATTGGTTTTGGAAAAGGTCGGGAGATCACGTTACTTATGTGGCAGATACGAGCACATAGCACTCATTTTGAAATCCGCATCTTCGAAACCGTTCTGAGAACTGGCTTTAATGCATTTAAGACAAGATATTATTCTCCATTCGGAGTATACCCTTCGGTATAAGGGCCTTTATTCTCATTTCGGAATAACGATCCTCATTCTGTTTTCGGAATAACGACTCTTCCGTCGGAATAACGAATCCTACCTCCTTTTCGGAATAAGGACCCATAGGAATAATGAACCCTTATCCGCGTTTCGGAGTAACGATCAAGGAATAACGATTCTTACGTAATATTCGGAACTAACGACCCCTCGGGATAACGACCGTTGGGATTTACAAACGACAATCACTGTACAGTTGTCTCACAAGTCTCTTTTTCTTTCCTCTTCCTTTAAACAGGTTACAAAAGGCGTTTTAGACGAGACGCACTGAAAGCCCACAACGATTACAGGGCACAGCATGGATCCCCTCCCCTCAAACTCAACGGTGGACTTAACAGATATGCACAAAGATGGGCGAATAGATGCGCAGGGAAAGCAACTCTTCAACACAGACCTAATGGCAAATATGGCGAAAACATTCACTTTGCGTACGATTCCAAAGGCATAGAAAGTATCACAGGCAAGTATTTTTCCCAGTAATTTGTTCTCGCAATTTTTGATTCACAAGGCAATGATACATTATAGAAAAATTGTTTAGGAGTCAAACTTTGTTCCAACACTACTCTGTCATTTAAGTTTATTTATGTCAGTCTTGCCAGTTTTTTATATTCTACATTGGATGGAGT
The DNA here is from genome assembly GCA_029531755.1 of Holothuria leucospilota. Classification (NCBI taxonomy): domain Eukaryota; kingdom Metazoa; phylum Echinodermata; class Holothuroidea; order Aspidochirotida; family Holothuriidae; genus Holothuria; species Holothuria leucospilota. The sequence goes on from CM055970.1 coordinate 13,833,205, forward strand.
TTTTCTTTATTTCTTGGTTTATGTTATTTGAACTTAAAACCAGCATGTCCATCGATGCATAGACTGGCCGATCGCTCACCAAAATTATTATACTTAAAATGTAATATAGTGTAATATGACGTAGGAAGAAGATGGATGGATAAAGTCCCCCCCCCCCCCTCCCAACGTCAAAAGATTTGAGCTCGCTAAGTTAGGCTGCGAAAATTCCTTATTTGACATCTACACCCCGTCAAATCCATCAATTTTTCAATAAAATACCAAACTTTTTCAACAAATGGACTGAAAAATATGCGCAAACATATTGTAAAATCAAATTACATATAAGCCTATAAGGACTCTTGAAAAAACTTTACCAAAATGGGAGGGGGACACTCCTACCGTTAGACGTCTCTCGGACAGTGGTCAAAAACGCTCAGATATCCCACCCCACGCCACCTGCTGAGATTAGCTATAGAGTCTTTCACAACGTCACGTGATCGCGCGTCTCTTTGTTTTGAAGGGCAAGACCGCGAGTCTTTAGTGGTTTTGAAGGGCACACGTCCATTGTGTCACAGTACTATCTATGGTCATGCCGTGCACGTGTGCAGTAAATACGCTTACTGCGTGTGTGTTTTGCCCTTCAGTGCCTGGGAATCCCACTCGCGTGACGTTACATGAAATGCCTCTTTAGAGGTTTTTTCACTAACGTCACTGCGTTGGGAGTCTCTCTGTTAGTTTGACATTTTGACGGCTAGGCGTACATTGTATCACAATTGTAACTAGTTCTAGTTGTGCTCTCCCATCGATAACACACGTTCTGCACATGAGCTGTGACCGCCAGTATGCCAAATTGAAACGCGCGACATCACGTGGAAAACCCCTACAGGCTTATGCACTGAAATGTTTTGTTCACTACACCATAGTGCGGTAATGAACAGAAGTGTTGGGCTAATATATCAAAATCCTGTCGTATGCCCCAAGTCAGAATAGGCTATCAATTACAGATTTTGGTTTCCGGTCGTGCTACAGTATTTGCTGGTAGTAGGGAGTCCTAACAACTCCCTGCTGGTAGTAAGTGCACGGTCTTGTTGACGGCGCCTATCGTAAATGCGACTCAACGTTCCAATCGGACCGATGAGTTGTTTATGTAAATACAGTATGATTATCTATGAGTTTTTTTTCTATTTGTTTAGGTGAAAGTGCATCGAAAGCTTTCTACGACGAAATTTCACGCTACAATTTTAATAATGCAAGGTTTGCACAAGGCACAGGTAAGTAGATGTAAGCCTGTAAGGATATGCCTACAAGGGCCGCCTAGGACTAAGGCTGACAGAATGAAAGGCAGGGCATCGTAGTAATCGTGTTGTATGCAAATTAAGGTCTGCGCGTGAAAACAAAATCGCAATGTGCTAGTGTGAAGCTGCAACTCAAAAACTAAATTGCAAGTTATTTTTTCTCTTCAGTTTCCGCCATGTAGAAAGAAAGTGATTCGACATTCCACAGTTCAAGCAAGCAAAGAAACAAAAACTTAAGAAAAAAAAAAACAAAGCAAAACTAAAAAAAGTGTAGAAAGTAAAGAATGAATATTATTTGTGTTTTTAACAGCTATGAACACTGTAGAAACCTGTAAAATCTGTTACATGCGGGGATGCATTTATTTTTTACCACACCCAGCATTTCCTGTATGCCTAGCTGAGGTAATAAATGTTGGAGTCAGATGAATATTTAACTTTTTACGTACGTTGTGCGACTTCCTTCTTTTAAAGGACGCTAATATTTTACCATAAGGCAATACTAATCTTTCTACGCAGGTGCATGTGATCGTAATTTGATTTTGTAATGCAATAGCCATACTTAAATCAAACTCTAGATCGATCATAACTATTTATGAAACGGGGCCTTGGTTGAATTGTTCATGTAGGGAGTGCTATTCTCAATGGCAACTCCTTGGTCCATGATATGACAACTGTATGGCCAAATGAGGGCGCTTATTCCTTTCTCTGATTTTGCAGTGTTGCGTTCTTTCTACTTTTTCTTTTCAGGTCATTTCACTCAGCTTGTTTGGAAAGGCAGCAAATCGGTGGGTATCGGAGTAGCGTTTAATCCAAAGAATAAGAATCAAGTTTACGCCGTCTTCAATTACGACCCTCCAGGTAACGTCCAGGGACAATTCAAAGAGAATGTGTTGCCACGTCGACGATAAAGTCTTGTGCGATGACGACCCTGACGTATTTGAGAAAGTGGCTGGTGACGGGCACTTATTATAGAACAAGTGTTTATATGGCTGAAGTTTGAACTTTTAAACTTCTTAATATTAATTTAGTGCCTTTCTTTGAGAATTTCTTTCAAAACGGTTATTATTTTCACAACGTGCCTTTGAAGTTGCATTTTTTATTATGAAGATTAAAAAAGTAAGACGTTTGCCTTTTGTAATAGTTAACTTTCTATATTTTCTATAATCTTAAACTTGACTACTGTTTCCACAGTTGATCTTTTCAAACTGAAATGACTTTTTTGGAATCCTCTTTTTCTAGAGAGATATGGAGGGGGACCAGTTTGCCAGTTTTCTTTTACTATCTTACAATTGTTACAGGATATAATGAAGAATTAAAAACCAGAATATTCTGAAAATGATTATTCAGTTGTGAACAAGTAAAGTTAATCCTGTATGCTCACCATTGTCTTCCCTGTATACAATCTGAAAACTGTTGGGTAGGTATGCCATTCGAAAACTGTTGGGTAACGTAACTCTCCAGGATATACATAAAGTAGGCACACTTTACTCAACATGGGCATTATTTTTAAAACTGCGAACAAAGGGTATTTTTTTTTTAAATTTCTTGGATCTTTAAATTTCTTGGATCGATTCCAAAATAAGGGCTAATGAAATCTTGAACATTGCGTAAACATAAAAAGATGCCTTTTAATATAGAGATTAGAGTACTTTTCTTTCCAAGGGTGTAAACGATGGAATGATTTCCGAAATCTTTTGCTTGGTTCAAAATGTAAACAGGATTAAAATGCTTTGAATGCGCTTCCAAGGTCAGTATAAACAGATAAAGTGTGTTTTCTTCGATGTTGTTAGTAAGTTCTTCAAATGGTTTTCTTTGTACATTTTTAAAGTCGGCCCTTTATCAGTTGATGGGATATTATCTATTCCAGATTTTTCCGACAGAATTAAACTAAACGATTTCATTCAAACGGTATTATCCATTGTACCAAAACGTCAAGAGGTCTGCTCTTGTACGCACAATAACGCGAGAAATGGGAACAACACGACCAAGTTGCAGATCATGATACGAACTTTACACCAAGACTTAAAAAGTACGTAAATTGTAATGTGAGAAGAGTAAATATTTCAGAGATTAAAAATGAATCTCGTTAGTCAAATTCCTATCTGCATAGCTAATTTAGTTTCTGAGATACAAAATATGGAATATATTCACCTAATTTCAATAAGTCGGTTGCATAATTGTTTTTGATGACCTTCATGTACAACTCGCCGTTTTGTTGTTGTTGTTGTTGTTGTTGTTTTTGTTTTGCTTTATTTTAAAATAAAAATGTTCATATAACCTCTAAACGATCGTTTTCATCGTAAAGAATTAAATAGGGAGATTACAACTATAGACACGCCACACTATACCAGTAAAACAGCCAGGCCAGTGGTCAGACAAGGTACTGAACAGAGCAGAATTGAAATAGCTTCGGAGACTGACGAAACATTTTCTTAGGGAGGCGAGATGTAAAAACAATGCAATACGGCAAAGGTAATTTTGAATTTTCTAGGGGGAGCCAGCCCACCTCACTCCCTGCTCCCTGGCAAGGGGCTTCAAAACAGTGACCCTGCTTTCCAACAGGTGCAACCGCTCTAGTAAAAGCAACACAAAGAGGTTGCAGTCCGTATAATACAAGAGTGACGTCACACACCTCTGTCCAATCTACCATTTTCATTTGAATGAGCAAACTTCACCATTTGAGTTCTCAGCACGGAAATGTCCTATGAAGATGGAAGTTGAACAGATCAGATTTATTTTGCAAGCTTTATAACAGATACTGTATTTTTTTTTTAAATTTTAGACTTAAGTTCCTCTTCCAAAAATTGACCTTTATAAATTCATTATTGTAAAGATAAAGGATGCTCAAGAGGTGTTTTTAGTTTGCCGTAAACCTAGTAGCTACGATGAATTTTTGCATCTTGGATTTGTAATGGACGTTAACCAGGGATTTACCATTGTTTCCCGCCTTAACTTGTTATCCGAGACTGAGAAAAGTGCTTGCCAGAAGAAGGGAGAACTTGGAAAGTGTGGACTTTAAAAAAGGTTTGATCAGAGGGGCACCGAACAGGAATCTGGTCAAAAATTTGACTAGAACCGGTTCAAAAATGAATCAGTTCTGATCATTTTTGAACTAAAACGAGTCATATAATAAGATCAGATTCCTGTTTGGTGCCCCTCTGATCATATTCTGTTCAGATTTGACAAGGCCTTTTTCAAAGTGCGTTTTTGCCTGAAATGATATTTCTTTGTTACTATTTTGTTGTACAATGTATTTTGTGTGTTCTCCTGCTCGTATATCTTTACAGTTCAAACAACATGACAACATGAAAACATGAGATAAGTGAAACTACCTTTAATATATGTCTTTTTCAATGTTTCCTGTGTCAAGTCTAGTAATTTATAATACCATTTTTGCTTGAGGCGCATGTATGAACACTGTGTGAGTGATGTACCTAGAGGAGGTTAACATGACCTCGTCTCCCTTGTAAAGTTGTGTAAAGTAAGGATTCAACAGCGCTCTTATAGCAAATACCTGTGATAAAGTCATAACTCAAGTTTCTAAAGTTTGAAAACATCATTTTAGTATTAACATTGCCCATTTTGACAGAATGATACTAATCATCCAAATATCCGATTTCTGAAAAGTTATTGCATTGAAAGCGTGTGATGTCAGACAGACAATATTTGAGGTATAGCGTTTGCTTTCCTAAAAGGTAGAGAGGTCAAATTCAGTAACGTACTGGTTATCTTATTAGCAACAAACATGAGCATCAACAGGTGGGGTTGGGGTGGGACAACCCCCCACTTTTGAAAGTTTCCCCCACTTTTTTACAGAACCCTAATAAAAATAGTAGGCGTGTGTAGAAATCCTTAGCTCGCAATATAACCCATTCAAGGGAATCAAAACTCAAAAATGTGGAAACAGCACTTTAATGGATTAAAATTGTGGGAAGATGCCTTAGACAGTCCAGATTACACAACAGATTATCTGGCCTCAAAATTTTTCCAGTCCTCTCAAGTGAGCCCCAGATGCCCCACTCCTAGGGCTTTGCAATTCGCTCTTTTAGAAGTTCCGGTGAAAGCATGATGGCCCCCACTTTTGAGAAGCTGTTGACCCTCTTGTTAACAGATGCCGTACTTACAAAACGTACCAGTACGTACATAGTACATGACAATGCACATTGAACTGTAAACTGAAACGCAACAAATACTGGTATGACTCTGCGCCCTTATGTTATGTTGTATATAAGTATATGCATGGGTGTGTTTGTCTTCCACCGGTGACGCACGTGTATGTGAGATGCGAAGAATCGTGAGATATATTTTAATAATTTTCCAAGTCCATAGTTCGAAGTTCAGCTGTGGAAAACTTTCAGAATCAAATAAACAGTTTCTTTCCAATTATTAAGGCTATATTTTGGATGGAACCAGTCATTGTCACACAACGATTTACAACATATTCCTGATAACATAAAAAATGTAATTTCTCGGTAGGTTGAAACATTCAAGGCATAGGAATCATTTCTATCAAGACCATCCCTCAAGAGTAGACAGAAATGTTTCGATTTTTTACCAGCTTAGGATCGGCACTTGAGACTAACTTTGATAATGGTGATAAGCACAGACATGCACGTAAATTTCGTAAATTTCTGTCATAGTAATAATGTTTATTGTTAGAGCTGTTCGTTGGAGTATCTTGCACGACTCCATTTCAGAGCTTCCATAAAAAATATTAATTAGTACTGACATAGTCTGACGTTTTTGGTGGGTTGAAGTAAAGTTTGAGTTTACTGACCCAATTACTCATCTAACGTTGTGGTGTTAAATAATGAACATATTTTCAATGTTACAAACGGCAACGGTGGCCCATGTTGCTGCAGTTGCATAACTCCCTCACAACTTTAGAAGAACCCCATTTCATTTTTATTAGATAAATATATTCAGCGGCTTGACTGCTTTTGCGGTATTGTCGCACTTCCCATACATGTGTAAGACTGAATCTACCCCTCCAGTCCTGTACAATTTTGGTAGGAATTAATGGTAATAATGATAATACCTGCATTTTTATTGCACTGATACCGGGTATTCGATCCTTATCAAAGGTGGAGCACTTAATTATTACCCCTGCTCACTGTTCGATAAGTGCTGCTGAGATAGCGGCAGCAACTCAAAGTGGTGAAGATCTGGAGGCAATTGCAATATACCTCACGGGTACCTATTTGACTCCCGGGTAGATATCTGGAAGCTATCGCAATATACCTCATAGGTTCCTATTTGCCTACTGGGTGGAGATCTGGAGGCAATCGCAATATACCTCACAGGTACCTACTTGACTCCTGGGTAGATATTTGGAAGCAATCGCAATATACCTTACAGGTACCTATTTGACTCCTGGGTAGATATCTGGAGGCAATAGCAATATACCTCACAGGTACCTACTTGACTCCTGGGTAGATATCTTGGAAGCAATCGCAATATACCTCACAGGTACCTATTTGACTCCTGGGTAGATATCTGGAGGCAATAGCAATATACCTCACAGTACCTATTGGCAGATTGGACTCTTGAGTCAGGGAGATTTGGACGCGATCGAGATAAAGCATCTTGTCCAAGGATACAGCGTAATGAACTAGGCAGGACAGGAACCAACAATCCCTGGATCACGACTCCCTCACTTTAGCCACAAGTTCACCATGCTCTCTCTCTGTTAGAGTCGAAAACGTACTAAAATATAACTGAAATATGTTCATGTTTTTATAAGGTAGTGTTCATCACATAATCCGTGCACGTTTGTGGCTGTTTGTTCATTAGAGATCAAGGATGGCGGTATTTTGCTATTTTTACAGTTCCTCCTCAGCTGGAAGGATTGCAGCCGCATCCTCTCTTCGCATTCTTTTCAACACAAGCCGTAAATCCGCCAAAGATTTCAGCCTGCCATGTTGCACTGCAGTATCTATTACTGCACACGTTGGACTTTGTTCCCTATCGAACAAGGCAATCTCGTTTACGTTGAATCCTAGTTTTCCAGCCAGCATCTTCCAATCGTTGCCAAGTGTATCAGGTGGATCCAAGTAGGACCGTAATGAATTTTTTATCTCGTATGTAATGAATGGTTGACTTCCCATTGGGGGAAGAAGAGGTAATGCAAATTGTGGATTCCATAAAGGTTGGTAGTAATTATTCTCAGGTAATGTGCACACTAGTCCAGACGAAAGTGAAAGAAAACGAGCTCTCTGGAAAAAATGAGATCGAGGGACCAATGATGTATCTTGTGGTACGTTTTCAGTGGCATGTGTTGAACTGGTTGGTGGTGGTAGGTCATCGGAATATGCTCCGGAACTTTTTTGCATCTTTATGAGCAAGATGGAAACAAAAACAAGATAGTAAAAGCGTTAACTTGGCAGCGTGTGTTTTTTAAACATCTTTGAGAGCATTCAACAACATTAATAAGTATATAAAAGAATGAGTAGTTTGTGTTTTCATATGACTGAAGAATTAACACCGCCCCTAAAAATGGCCAGCAGTTACTTTCCTCGTTTTGCTTGTGGGTGCATACTTCAATAAAAGCATATAAAGCTAATCACACAATTATTGACAAACACGTCTTTCGAAGAGCTCCTTGCATTTGCAATGAGCTTAAGCGACAATGCTGGTAACTACAGATACCCCACTAAGACAATAAAAGGGCGGGGTTTAAAAACTAGATAATTTCTAAAACAAGCATTTTCATGGCATATTAATTGTTAAAGGTGATCGGTCGTCTTGAAATATTGTTTGTGACGTCAGCCTTTTCTTGACATGTTTCTGAGGCGTCACTGTTCAACAGATACACCGTACAAGCGTGGTATAGCTAATCGGTAAGCAAGACGAGACGGCATGTAGCTGCATACCTACTAGGTATACCGATGTCATCAGAGCTACTTGTATGGTGTATCCGTTCAACAGTTACGACTACAGAACATGTCAAGAAAAGGCTGACGTCACAAACAATATTTCAAGACGACCGATCACCTTTAACTATTATGCATTCTAGTAAGGTGACTATTCTGCAACTTCGTGATAGACTATGCAGTCATTATTTGTAAAACCCCATTATCGCTGTTGATAATCATCCCTGACTTAAGGGCGCGTCACACTACAGGGATGTTCAATCCGAAATCCTATCCGAATTTTTCTAAATCGGACAAATAGCTTTTTTTTTCTTTATTCAAGCCTTTTTCTAAAGATGGTCACGGTATATCGATAACTGATCCTTGTTTGTCTTACAATAAACTGTTTGTTACCATTATATAACTTATCTCGCTCAAGAGAGCGATTTTTGTGCGTAATTCAATTCGATTTTTGTACGGGTGTATGGTAAGCCAAATGCCGAATAATTCGAAAAACTTGGATTATCGATTGATAAACCAGGTTTATCGGTCGATAAACCAAGTTTATAGACCGATAAACCAAGTTTATTGACCGATAAACCTGGCTTATCGAATAAAAAAACTTGGTTTATCGGTCGATAAACTAAGTTTCTCGAACTATTGGGCATTTAGCGTCGATAACAGTATACACACCTTAACATGTATTGTCAAAGAAATTTCCTTTCCTCGTTGCGAGACGTTGAACACACAAAAAGGCCCACGACCACAGTCGCCTATTTTTTGAAGAATAAAAGGATGCGAGCATTCCACAGAGGTAGCAACATGGGTGAAGCTTATTTCCTGCAAATGAAACATGAATGTATGTTATTTACTTATTTTTGTCTTTCGTCCATTAATCCATTCATTCGTCATGTTGATCATTTAAAAGCCGTTTTCTCTTTGAACAAAATTTAATGGTAAGATATAGATACTAGCATTTTTCCTAAGTTACACATTTGAAGGTAAATAGTCTGGGCTGTCAAAGCAATAGCTCCATGATCGAAGAGTGCTTAAGAACTTGCGTACGCAGAATTATTTAGAAACTACGTACACACTCTTTCGTAATTTGCAAAAAGTAACCTGAGTTAGTTTACTCGCAAGACACGCAGCGTTACTGCAACCGGAGCAGTGACTTAGGCTTAGGTTGATTATTATTTATTTACTGCGGTCCTGTCACACCTTAATCATCCCTTTGATGTAAGGTATTGATGAAACAGTCTGCAAGGGTGAAGACTATCGTGCTTGTATACTCAAACCTAAGTGCAAATCTTACCCACTGAAGAATTTATTACTACCTCTCAGCATGTGTTGCTGTGCCGTTTGTACTAACAATCGTTCTTATTTGGGTTAAATTGCGCAAGGAATATTTAAGTATGGTACTTTCCTTGTAACGGAATAAACCCAGTATAAACATAAAAACGAAAAACCGATGCAATTCCTGACAATTAAATTGAATAAAAGAGTATTATTGCCTTTGGATTCTGCTCAGGAAATATTTCCTTCCAACTGTCTGGAACAGTACTATGTAGAGATACAAAAAGTGAATGAGCTCCTTCTTTTACAAATAAAAATGGCTTCCTTTGGGCAGGAATGAGATCCTTGTTAAGGCGAAGAATCTGGAAGCAAAACAGAAACTGATTTAAATTGTAACGTATACATAAATAGGTACATAGCTTCAGCCTGGTTTTTAACGTTTTGCATAAATATGGGGTCAGCTCGAAGACGGGGTGAAGGTGGGATCTGAGTACCGGCAGGATGGGAGAGAACAGCATCTTTCACTCTAGATCCAACAAAATAAACGGGATTTTACAATGATACCACTTCCAATGGTGGAAGGGCAGGGGGAGGGGCTAGGTCTAAGCCAGAAATATTTACCACTTTTGTCCCCAAACGGAGTTTATTTTACCAAAAAATAAAAAGTATTCTCCAGGGGAATGGGAGGACTTTGCAGCCCCTACCACTGCCTAGTTCGCCTATGAAGATAGCGTAACCCTGGCCTCACCTTCTTCACACTAGTTGGTTTCTGAGTTGGGGGTCTGGGTACGAGGCAATTTGTTAAAAGCGTCTTTCCATCATCATATATATCCCGGATCATAGTGTGTACATTGTCATTACCACTTGGCAGTACATGGAAAAGCCCAATTATATATTGGACAAGGCGGGTTAGGACTTTCTTGAACTCTCTTAATACTCAAACCACTAATTTCACGCAAGAGGTGTCCAAGTGCAGGCCTACCTAATATCCTTTTCCTAGCTATTTAAGATCATATTACAGCTATGTGCATAGCCTGTATTTGCCTTTTACATAAAAGACTCTGAATATTATTATTTAGTCATTTAATTCTTATAAAAGTTGATCCACCTCACTCGTAGAACTGGATACGGCTCTTTACAATTGAACATGTGCGGAATGACAAACTAGGGCTATAGTATTCTATCAGACAAAGGGAAGTGGAGTTTTACTGCATCGTTGGTAATATGTCTTTTACCCCATTAGACCCAAAAATTCACCGTTTGCGATTCTTTTCGTCTCTCTATTGACTTTCATGAAACTATGATTTGCGAGTAAGTAATCACTTCTGAACGTTTAATTATCTTTTATTTATGAGCTAATGTATTGCCAAACCTTTCATCACTTCATCCCAATTTGTATTTTGCACCCTTTTGATCGAAAGATTTCGATGATGAACAATACTCGAAAATGAAAAGATAAAGAACATGATCGATGGTACAATTCATACTTATGAACAACAGTACCTCCCCTTCCCCTGGTAGATCTGGATAGTATCCAACTTCTATTTCAGCAAGATAGTCATCTGGTAAAAGAACCTTCCCTGCTGTGTAAACTTTTATTTTTTTAGCTTCAACGATCTCATTGTCAATTTCACATTTGACCCAACAAAAGCTGTCAAGCCAAATTTCACACCTTTCTTCGTTTATTTCAAAACGCGCGTCTATTTCCTGCTCCCAGTTTGGTTCCATTCCTTGAGAAACACAAAAAATATCGTAGATATGGTTATGTTAGGCTTCGCCTTGTACACGTAAAATAAACTTTGCATTTATCATTTTGAAATATGTGAGCAATGCACATATTAAAGACGTTTGTTCTATATATTATTTAACATAATTTCTAACCGAATAAGGCCAAGCATACAAAAGCCATGAGCAATTAGCTTTTTCTGAAATTTGCTAGCTCTTGTCTAAAGTTCTCTATGACATAAAACAAAGGCCATACAACTAAACCTATGCATGGTTATAATATCCCGATAAAGATGAGGCTGAGATAGGCAATGGATTGACACAAACTGCTTCAATGAGATCCCGTTAGCTCCCAGTATCTTTCTCATTGTACACGGAAACAAGACAGAAGGTTGTCCTTTCAACCTGCATTAGATTCTGTTATAGTATGCAATGTTATGAAACAGTTAATATAAATGAAAGAAAAACTGCATTTATTTGTCAAATGGTAAGCAGAAAAGAATAACCATAACTTAATGTAAAGAAAAAGACTCAGGCGATAGGTTTATTAATATAATAATAACCCACTAACTGTACAATGGAAAGGCGAGGTTTGGAAAAGAACCTTTTTAGAGCAGTCAACCAATGTACATGCAAAGCGTTGATAATCCTGACAGTAACTTTAAAGGAAAATATCGACAATGTGGTGTGCATATTGTAAAGCAAGTCGCTGTCCCTTATAGGTAGGGACCATGTTGCTGCCAAGATGTCATTACAGGTATATGTACACACTCAGATTTACAACCAACTAAATGTATACTTTCGTGCAACGTATCATAAGTAGAATGTCCTGAAAAGGGAAGAAAATAAACGCTTTATTGAAGGCAAAATTCTTACCGTCCTGGTGGTGACTGAAATACACTTTCGCCCTCGGTTTATATCCCCTTTTTAATTGCAGGCAATGTGGTAGCACAATTTTTGCCTTCTTTTTTAATTTCAAATTGTTTGGTAACAGTTCAATTATCGCTGATGAATTGGAGGCGAATGAGTTTGCACGCTCATTTAGAACACCGTGGGAAATGATTCTCATCTGAATGAGATATTGCTCCTTGTCACAGTATAATGCATTTCTTGGTATTTCAAGAATGACACCTGTGTTGGGAATTTGAACCGTCCCGCCATCCTCCGATACGGTTAACTCTGCTTTTAAATAAAAAGACCACGTACATTTATGTTGAACTTTCCTCTTTGAACAGTTAAATAAAACATATTACAATACATTACCTATTGCATAACTTAATTCAAATGCGATATTCACACTAAACTACAAAAATTTTCAAAACATTTTGGGACACGACAGATTATCTAATAATATCTTTTCTATGACACTTCTACAGTAGGGGCATTTTAGAAATTGTAAAGGAAAATAGGAAAACGTCTTTACAATGTCTTAAAACAACAATGCTAGAAGGAATACTGAGGATGCTTTTAATACGTCTAATTTTAAGTTTACATACCGGCAAAACAATTAGGAGAAAGAAATTCCAGTATATCTTCAGACAGAAGAAAGTCCTTTACCTAAAAAGGTATGTAAAAAGGACAACATCAAAAGTATTCGAAACAGTGGTGTACTAACTGCGGTGGCAGAGAGGGTGATCCCAGAGGAGTGCTATGCCACTCTCCCAAAATATTGAAAATAAGATAGAAATGCTACAAACGTTTAATAAAAGAATCGGACACTCAAGCCAATGAAACCAGCCTGTTTGCACCCTCATTCAATTAGGTTTAGCCAGGCATTCTTTATAAAACAAGAAACAAGTTTAAAGCTTGGCAGAACATGTTTGCATGCAACTTTATGCATGTAAGCCACTTTTCATTACCAAAAATATTTTGAAGGGGATGAGACACTCCCCTTAGATCCCCCTCCCTCACAACATTTTCTGCACGCGGTGATAAAGAAAGGGTCCACGGAGTCACCAACAAGTCTATTCATGCCACTGATATAAACTGTGATTGAATATGTCTAACATTTTTTGCATTATTGTCAAAGAAAGCCCATAAACTTTCCATAATATGAGCTTGGGAATCAGACTGGTAAAAATTGAGAAATTTTTGAAACGTTCTAGCCACTTGGATTTACATGTCTACTGTCTATCAACTCTATAAAAATTGTGTATGGATTTTGAAAACGTAACTCACGTATTTCTTCAAACGGATCGAGGACATAATTTTATTATCTTGAGATATTTCTAACTTTACGTCAACTTCTTCGTTTCCTTGAATACTCATTCTCCTGAGTATAAATTGATGGCATACTCTCCTTGATGAAAACATGTCTTTGAAAGAAATGCGCTGAAAGATTTTAGAAAGTGTTGTTGATCATTGCTTTTGTTAGTTTTGTGACTGTATTTTGTATTAGGATACAATGAAAACAAGAAATAATGTAATGGCATCGTAAAAGGTAACCCGACAGAAGGACCCTAGCTTTTTTACGATTGTTAAAGATGAGGTGACGTCAAGTGAAAATGTTAATTAGGAGATTATAGGCATTATGAATATTGAGCCATGTTATTAGTCGAATTGTTCATGTCTAATGCAATGTAATGAATCTTACTCCTTAACTCAATAAGCTAGTTCTACATCACAGAACTACAATGCATTACACTACGCTTTACCAAGATAGTCTATAAGACATCGTATTTGTATATATGGCCTTCGCATTGCAACCGTGGTTTGCTACATCAATTACGGGGTAAATAAGCTCCCGGCTTTGTAGACCATGTTTTCGTCAAAGTAAATGTTTTAAATTAAACTAAAAAGGTTTGATGGGATAGACTGACCACAGAATAAGTGTGTTGGCCCAGCATATTTGCCGGCATGCACAGCAACTCTTAATTTAAATGTTGAACCCGCTTATCGTATTTGAACAAACAAACACCTTAAGTAATTTGCCATCCAAAATGGACATTTTTCTTTGTAGGAATGGGTTGCAAACAGCAATACCGAAGAAGGTCCTTGACCAGTCCGGGAGATTCTCCCGTTTGGAGACAACCAGAATTCCCCTAAGTGGGATAGGCTAAAACTTGTTCTACACATTTTATATGCTTGCTAGTCTAACAAAGACAAGGTTTTACAAAAGAGACCACTCAAAAATTTCTGTTTTTTTTAATTACAACGGCGTGGTAAGCCATCGATTAAGACGTACAGGCTATTCGGTAACTATGGCAATGCACCTACCGAATATACATTTAATTCCATTACATCAGATCGACGAATTTTGCAAGGGAGAACCCATTCGTCATTGATAATGTACACAAGGAACATATGGACGAAATTGTGGGAAAAAAGGGCAATATGGCGGTCTCCATAACCAATTTTACTCCCGTTCGGGAGAAAACTACATTCTTCCAAAAGGATGAGTCTCCCGAACTGTTGAAAAAACTTGAGAGATGCATCCGTAAATTCGTACTGTTTGTAGACTTTACATAGGATCAACTTCTTTGTTGTGAAAATTTTGGTATGATTTTGAACGTACATACCTTTGTGAGACTCTTCTCGGATGTGACCACATAACAGGTGTTTAGTGATGATATTGAAAGTTGCAAGTCTTTTCCACTGTTTCCAAATCCATCATGACTGATTTCCAAGGTCGTGTACTCCCCAAACCGTAACTTCGATAGGTGGTCCGAAAGCAAAAGCTGTACGTAAACGTTAGAAATTAAGTGAGTACCAAATCTTGTCACATAGTACAAAAGGAAGAGACAGCGATTATAGAATCAACTTGTTTCACACATGTTAGCAAATAAATAATCAACGAACTGAAATTTGCTTTTTCCTAGGATTGGCTTTTCATAGTAGCGATAGTTACAACTCTACTAAGTTATTAATTCATAGTGTTAACATAGAGTCCACGTAAGATTTTGATAATGATATGTCACTTGCTTAATTCCTAAAGGTTTTACGTTGAAATCAATCGTTATTTGTGTATAGAGTCACTTTCTTAATCCCTCCATGTGTAACTAGAAACTTCTTTTAAAAACCGCTGGGGAGGAGGGGTGGGGTAGGGTAGGCTTGGGGACACCTTTATGTAACCCCGAAGGCTTTATGAGCCACCCTGACCTTTTCTATTGCTCATAATTTCACCGGTTAGAACAGATATTGACTGTGCTCTACTGTTAGTGTACCTCATACACACTCTGCCAAGTCTTGTGCACTGGGCTGTGACACCTGCCAGAAGGTCACCAACCTGTGTGCAGAGTTGTGCAGTACTCCAATCAGGGAGCGAAGAGACAAGGGCTTGTTATGACTTATCATTTACCTTGGGCTTACAAAAAGGTGATTAACTGGATATATTAGTAAACAAGTGACCACGTAGGTTGTGTCGTAATGCAATCCCTTTATTTTCAAACAGTGTACCATGCAAACTAGTTTTGCCCCTTTGCTTTACTGTTTCTACATTTTTGGTAGACGCTTTGTGCATATCAAGGCTTAGCTTCACATAGCCCTTATTTGCAAACGCAAAGAAGTTTCTCAGAATTAATTAGTATGCTGATGATTTCATCAGAACTAGGCATGTGACTGGTCCAGGAAAAAAGCCTTTGGTCGCCACGAGTGGGTTGAACAATGTGGGACAGCCATGTAATTGCAAGACAGGAATCATCCTTTGTAGACCTAAATATTTTTTACACCATCCCAAGATGATAGTTTAGCTAGAATACAAAACTAATAGATTTGCCACCATTCAGGCAAGAAGCAAAGTTGTCCCTCTGTCAATGATTGTTTGTTGCAAAAGATCACAAGTTCTGTTTTAGAGAGTTGACGTACCCTCCATCTACTTTCATAATATTTCAGCGGGAGGCTGAATGATTCTTTGTACGAAATATGTGAGACAGTGCTTTATGTTTCTCACCACGCCTGTATGTAATATTTAGATGTCAAATCCCGAGTTTGATGGAGTAAAGTTATGTTTTAGTGGAAGTAATGTTTTGAGACTGTGCGTGACGAAGGTTTGCCTACCCTCGCAAGTTTGAGGACCAACAGACTGTGTAATCCATACACTGGCTGTTGATGTTTAAACTCTGGTCGTAACAATTTATAGAAATTTGTAAAGAACTGTTAAGTTTCCTTCTGAAAGACCAAATATTTATTTGTATGTCCATTTGGTGGAACATCTACATATGTCTTTGGACTCTTTCTGCTGGATCGGACCGGACAAGTGTTGTTCCAGTTGACTGTTTGGAATTGCTAAAATTGTTCTCGTTTTAATTTGCTGCAGGTTTGAGAGAACTCACTTGGAGAGCATCCCGCATTAGAGACGACTTGAAACCAAGGCAGTGACGTCGACCCTGATAAGCGTATTCCCCTCTTTTTATGTACACACACTCTCACACACACACACACGCACACACACATATATATATATATATATATATATATATATATATATATATATATATATATATATATATATATATATATACATAATTTAAAATGACCATGAAGGATTAATATAATAATCCCATATTTTATAAGCTGATGTATGATATAGTGTTCGTATTTCAGTGAAGGTGAAGAACAGAGTAGGGAAGATGAGTCGTTCGTTTTATTATAATCTTTCCTATTAATCATTTTTTATCATTGTGATGTTTGTTTTCTCGTGTCACTTCTTGCACCCAGTTATAGTACCTGAATCCTTCTCTGAAAGCTGAATTTGGCTCCCCAGTAAATTTCCTCGACTTCTGGCCACAAAATTATAAATGTTAGTAGCTAGTCCTCGGTACATTATTGCGTCCACTTTAAAAGAACTATTTCTGAGCAAAGTAATTGTCAATTTCAGAGCAAAAAGCCATGTTTGAGTGCAGCATTTTAGGTCATCATTACAATTATAAAGAAAAATGAAGTGCGAACACCCTCCCCACCTCTTGTGAAAAGTTTTCTCATACGTTTATATTGATATACATAAAAGAAAAGTGTACCTGGTATTCTGCTGTGTTGTCATTGCAGAAACATACGGTAATTACTACGTATTCATCAACATGCAGTATCGCATTGACAAATGAGATCGCCCTAATCGTGTGTACGGAATTGGTCGTGTAACAGGCTGCCGTAGCATACAGGTAACATGTGCTACTAATATCGCCCTCAATTTTGTCTCCAGTCCGTTCGAAAATCAGGTTTTCTTCTTCTTTCCAAGCAATTCCTAGAAAAAATTAAAAATTTATAAAAAAGTACGTGGGGAAGACAGGGTGCTTCTGTAACACAGCGTTTCATATCTGGTTAAGTTCGTGGGGTATTTTAAATGACACTAAACTGACATTTTTCGTTAGTTTCATAGATAAGAGATTCTGTGATAGGTACTCCATTTGTAATAAAGTGACCAAAATTTTTTTTAACTATTTGCTCTTCTGTGACCCATTTCCTTTACAGCCAACGCACCGTGTTGGACAGTAGTGGCCCTAACAATGACAGACCAATACTGC
Organism: Holothuria leucospilota; assembly: GCA_029531755.1. Taxonomy (NCBI): domain Eukaryota; kingdom Metazoa; phylum Echinodermata; class Holothuroidea; order Aspidochirotida; family Holothuriidae; genus Holothuria; species Holothuria leucospilota. The sequence continues at coordinate 13,850,806 of CM055970.1, forward strand.
AGAAGTGTTAAGTGATACATTGACACAACTGAACTACTTCCAGAATCCATGGCCTTTGACTTGTATGCATAAATATTGCATAGAGAAAGTTTGAACTTGCCCTACCGTTTTCTTTCTTTTTCCCAGTGTAAACTATCGCTCCGTGTCTTTCGTATCCAGTAATGTCAGCATTCAAAGGAATTTTCAACCGTACCGGTTTTTGAAAATTAATATTAAGTGGTTCCAATCCGACCACAGGAGTGACCCTCTTTCGGGCAAATTGACAAGGGAGGTCATCATAAGGATTGTGATGTACCCTTAAAGTAACAACGTCATTTTCGGCTGGGAGTACGTCGGGAGGAATAGTTACAGCAACGCCGGATAAGCAAATTGTTCCACCTTTCTTGCTAATTCTTTGTTTGTGAATATGTATGCCGGTTCCTTTTGACAAAGATGTTTCGCAATCATTGGCTGTTTTCGTTTCTGACGCATCTCGACCATTGTTTGTGCCGACAACTGCTCCTGATTCTAGCCTATCTTCTGATGGTGAAGAGTTAGATGCAGGTGACAACTCATCGTCACATGGACTCACAACTGTCCCATCTGAAAATATGTATGTGGGCAAAAATGAAAGAAAATACATACTAGATGTTATGGCACGACAAAAGGTAATGGAGCACAAAATGTCCAAGTATTGTGTTAATATATTTTAGTTTCCGTTTTGCCATCATAAAACATCATTTTAATTTGGTAAATATTACCTTCCGAAGCTAGTCCCTCTGGTAGTCTGTGAAAAAGTTTCTGTTGCGGATGTATCTTTTTCTGATACATGTTCACAATGCTTTGGATAGTTTCATCCACTCCAATTACTTCCAAACTTCTCTGCAGGTTAGTGACATCATAAAAACTGATGATGCCTTTTTTCTTTAAGAGATTCAGACTTGCCATGCCTGGTGCTTCTTTGACAGAGTTTCTTATGAAGTAAAGATCAACGTGGGGTAAACCCAACATTCTCGCTATTTCGATGGCCTGATATAGATTTAGACGTTCAGCAACATCCACCACCAATCTTCCGAATTCAGCTGCAAACGAAATTGATAATTTATAATTTTATAAACATTAATTTTTCTCACACCAGTTTCGCATTTGTCACTATACGTTGGGGTAAAAATAATGCTCAGAGTATCTTGCGCAAGTAATTCATCCCAATGTTTGTTTCACTCCAACCGGATTGTTCTCAACTTGAGGACTGGTGACGTTTTCGACAATGAGAGTTACTCTTGATGGATCGTAATCATGCATCCCACGTAAAAGAACATACTCAACGGTCTCTATTTTTTCGGAGGACGACAGGCGTGAGCATTGTCCGAACTTAAGTATATCAGTTTAATCAGTGGCGTAGCTAGATATTTTTTTTTTGGGGGGGGGGGTTAAAGCAAAAAATTTCCGACAGATTATTATCTTGAAGTAATGATGTACTATCTAAGCGTAGCGCCACCATCTCTGGTGTGTAGCGCGCGGAAAAATTAGATTAAAATATCTCCGAGATTGCCTTAAATGACACTTCCAGGCCTTGTCAGTAACCATTTCGATGTGTAATTCTGCTTAAAAACATAAGAAGTGTTGTAAGTAAACCCCTAAGAATATAATTTTAGCTACTAATTTCAGTAAGAATTTTTAATTAAGGTGGTAAAAATTTCCGACAGAGACGAGAAATTTTCCGACAGAGGCCTTCGGAGGCTTTGTGGGAGGGGGGACGCCCCCCTCTAGCTATGCCACTGAGTTAAATCTGCCAAGTATTTAATTTTGGTAAGTGCAATGCTTGTGTATTAGCGCAAATATACGGTTCGTTACATGTAAACCAAAGAGTCGCCTTGTAGACATTTACTAACTTTTTAATGTAACATTAAAAACATTCCTATATTTTCTAGCAAATCCCTTCATGCATGCTCTTCCAGGGAAATAAAATTACCTGCAAGAAGTGAATCTTGAAATTGCTTGCACATACTGAAAGACTGCGTTAGACTTTCCGTTGATAGATCTTCCTGGAAGATAAGATGTTTGAGAAAATGGAAAATGTTTAATAAAGCCGTCAATTCCTGACGGACTCCGGGACGTCTGACATACTGTGCACAGAAACTACATAATAGATACTCTAGGTTCACTAAAGCTCGTTTTCACAGTGGGATTTACTCCATGTATCAACTTTTAAAAGTCTCTCTATTTTAGTGAACTATTTGGAATTTCTCTTAAAAATTTTATATAACCCTTTTGAATATTCCGAATTTTAGATCCGACTTGTACAATTTTCTAATTTGAATAAACGATTTCAAACCTTTGAGATGTAGCCCAAATGCCGTCGCATATTTTCAAACACTTCTTTCAGTGACATAGTATCTCTTGCTTGAATCAGTCTTGACTTTGCTAATTCTTCTTTTGTAGCCTTGCAGCTAGCTGTGTCTTCTTCCAGCTGTGTTGTTTGTACTTTAATTTCTCCTTCCATTAGCTTAATCTTTTCCTCAGACTTTGCAATATTTTCTTCCAATCCAGTAATCAATTCCTCGTTGTTTAAAGTCATCTCTTTCTGCAGTGTTCTCTGTAAATGTCTTGAAGTACCTATTGCGTCTAAAAATTCGTGCCGTAACTGCATGAAAAGGGAAGCGGGACTATTGTTTGTAATATACCTGTGTTGTGCATTGTTGGCGGCAGTACATAACTATGTGCTACTTACTTAATATATGGCTCGTGTTACAAATTTGCTTTAATCAAAGGAGTATTTGATGGTAAGAGCTTACGTTTGTCAATTGTGCATAACATTCCTCTGTTTTTTCATTGGCATTCTGTAATTCTCGTGTGAGTACTGCATTCTCCTTCTTCAGCTTTTCATTTTGTGCGTATGTATTGGACAGTTCTGCATCTGGAAGAAAGTTCCGCCCAACATGGTAGTATTATTTTTCTTATTCATAGGCCCTATAGCCTAAGTGTAATTATCAAAGTTAAAATTAGCTTAGAATAAAAATTTCACACTACAAACTTTGCCCAAGTACTGCTTTTTGGAGATTAACTTTGTCACTTTCCTATTTCGAACTTTAAATAGCATTAGCAGTAAATAATACTGCTTTGAGCAGAAAAAAATTCACAGTAGAATCACTGTTTCAGGTATCATATCGGTATGTTCTAACAAAATTTATATAAAATGATTAATCAAATGATGCACTTTTCACACAACAGTTTTTGTTTTCAAATATTTGGTAACTATATAGAAGGACCATGTACACCAAGGGATGAAATAATCGTCATGCTGATGATTGTGAAACAGAAGCGATAAAATCTCTCTTAAGTCGACTCCCGATGTCAATATAACAGAGCAAGATCCCATGCATGTTTGGATAGATAATTGGAGTGTTATATCTTGAAGGCCCACATTGTAAAAGAAGGGTTGACGATTTTACACGAAATTTTAACATTCGAGCTAACCCCGACTGTTTTGACTGCGCTGCGTATAAAAAAATAAAAAACCTGGACATCATCTTCACCATTCTGTTGTGTAAGTGGTTTATATTACGTTGCCAAACCCTTAGCCAAAGGAAAAGGCAAACGTAAGGAGGTCTGAAATGCATATCTGTGGTTGTGTCAGTCAAAGCTGATTGAGCTGATTGTAATGCAGTACTGTACACCCGTAGCCATACTAGGAAAGTAAAATCCATTTTTAGGGAGGGGATTTTGTCCTGCCGGATACAAAAAGTGGTATGATTTCAGTTTGTAAAGAATTTTTCAAGTATTAAACACAATCTTATCTTTGTTCCATTATACTCACACCTGTATATTTTTTGATAGCGTCTAATGATAGAAAGTGGTCTTTCCATGTGTAATGCCATGAAAGCATGTACAAGAACTGTAACGTCTTTTGCAAATATCAAGTTTTCATCTTTTAGATGCTTTAACAGGGACTGGCCTGGGCTCTTGCTCTTCAATATTGCTTCCAAATGTGGTGACGTAATGTTGAAAAATTGTATCAATTTCTTGCAGTCAGTCTTGCTGATAACAGAGACCCACCTCTTTGAATAAAATGCAAATCGCATTGCATCTCTCTGAAAAAAAATTAAAAGAAATACTACTTGAAACTATGAATTAGCTTTAGTTAAGGGACAAAATGCAGTGGCCATAGACGTACGGGACTCTTCCAATGGTGGGGGGGGGGGGGTTGCCGGAATCTCAAAATGTTGCCCGAATTTCGTTGCAGTTCAGGTGCATAAAATAGATTACCAAACTACTACATGCGCATGGGGCGCGCGAAAATTTTTGCACATTTTTCGAGCATACGATCAAATTCTGGAACTCAGTCGAAAATTCGGGCAATCTTTTCACTTTTACTTCATCTCTGCTGGAATTCCGCCTATTCTGTGCCCGAATTTTGTCGTTTCCTGCCCGAATTTTCGACCTCACAAATTTGGGGGGGGGGGCAGTCTTCCCCCTGCTCCCCAGCCTTTTACGCCTATGGCAGTGACATTGAGAAGGAAGTAAAAAAAAATCTTTAAATGCTTTGTTACGATGTAGGTTCATTTCAACACAAAACATTAGACAACATTACACACATGGGATGAGCACATACTCGAGATGTAATAACGTTCAATACACAGCACTCTATCTGTGACACGATCGCCAGTTACCAGAAATTGCAGATGATGACATTGTACATTATTTGTACGCCTTATATATGGATTCTTCAAATCTACAATTGTCAACCTAATCACCTTGTCCTTACCGGCACAAAGAACCTGCATGAATACCATTTAAAGATGTTGTTACTGCCTAATGTATTTAAACCAATGAATAGATTACGTCTTTCGCAAATGTTATGCTTTCATTCGTGGAACTATTACAAGACGGTAATTGGTATTCTCTAAGTACGAACTGTGAACTTATCAGGGGCGTAGATTTCTTTTCAACTTTGGGGGGGATGGGGTGGACTATCGCAAATGTGGAAATTGTGCACGCGAAGCGTGCACGGCGAGCGCGAAGCGCGAGCCCATGACGGGTGGGGTCCAGGGGCCCGCCTTAGGGCCCCTGGTGGGGGTCCAGGGGGCGAATCCCCCGGAAGCTCCGTCCTGAGTTTTAATGTCTCAGAAGTGCCAGGAAGACTGTTTTAAGGGGTTAGATTCAGTGGTGATGTTCTTTGGTAGGCTATTTGTATATTCATGCATTTAGGAAATGCTATTTTGAGCACAAAACTCGTTGATAAGCTGCACTGGATTGAAATTGTACAAGAGCAACAATGTCCTGTTAAGCTTAAAAAGGCAGGGATCAAGATATAGGGTCATTAAAGACAACTGGATTTTGAATTCTGAGATCATTACAAGACCTGCAGCTGGCTTTAGATCCGTCGCCAGGTTTTTTGTGATTGGGGGCCCCATAGATGATGTATTAATACCTCGGTTCCCCCAAGTCTGCGTAAATTACACCTTTATTTTTCATGCGTTCCTGCGTTTGCATGCAGCAGTTTTGATCTTTCGTTTGTCACTACATAAAGGTATCATCCTGGGGAAGGGGTTCCCCCTCCCCTTTAAGAATTTTTTTTATTAATTTAAGGTCTTTTAGATGCAAAATGTTGCTGTCTTTGGGATGTCTTTGGAACTGATCATATATGGCAGGAAAATGTCCATAATTTAGTGAATGCTATTTTTTGGTAATGTAAAAGAGGAGAATACGTTGCTATTAAGAGACAGATACGTTGTCAACAAATCTCCTGAAGCCCCCTCCCTTCTGTCTATTTTACTGCCTTCTATTTTGGGAAAGTTTTTACACAAAAATATGTGCGTGGAGTCCACAGAAACATTCTTGAGTTATTACGAAATATGTCCTTTCCTTCATTTTGCATTATCAAAGGGCATCTAAGGCTAGCAGATACCTGAATAGGACTGGAAGCTCTGCATTAATCAAATTAATTGGGGCGGGTGTGGGGGCAATGACATAATGCGTATAATAGCCTACCTGAAATCCAAATGATAATATAGAGTACGGCGCCGAACACTTTACAACTATCGTATTTTTACTACTTTTGAACTAAAATCCGGACAAACAGCTGCCAGCAATGAAAAATGAGAGGGAGGGAGAGTATAGGACGGTGCAGAGAGGTGATGTTAGACCTCCCTGATAAGTGTAGCAAAAGGGGTGAAGGACTAATAAGAGCGTTACAGAGTGCTGTTTTCGTTATAAGTGTATTAACAATCACTATCTATACCGATAATGGCTTAGCGCGAACTGGAGAAGCTCTGGTAAAAATTTTTGAAAAATGTATAACGGCAGATACGTACTTGCAACCTTCTACATCATGCTACGTATTAGATTGAAAGATCCCATATTGATGCGAGGTCCTCACAGATGTTTGGAGATGCATCTCTGTTCTTCGGAAAGTTTTGTGATGAGAACAGTTTCGTGAATTATAGCCTTAACAATGGTCATGACATGGAGTGTAAACAGTGACGAATAATATTTCCATTACCGGCAAAATCTGCATTCAGACTCTACATCGAGACGTACACTTTAAAATGCCCAACAAACCTACCTTCTACTGCCATAAGCCAGTCTTTTACCTATTAATAGTTACCTATTACTTATTAAACTTTCAACTTTTTGCTGCTGTGCTTCTCCGAAAGTTAGTATCGGAAGATTTGATAATATAAGTGACACTGACGTAAGGTTGGAAGCGCGCGGAGCGCGCGAAAATTTTGATAGATTGCCAACGATTTGCTAAAATTTTGACAGTTTGAGAAACATTTGTGATAGAAAGTGAAGAGAGATTGAAATATTTCTTACGAAAATGAAGAATAAAATATACTTTCCATCATACACGTATCTGTAGACTGAAACATTGGGGGGGGGATGATTACATAGGCCATCCCCCTAGTCAAATGTTGGGGGATATATCCCCCCATCCCCCAGGGATTTACGCCCATGGAACTTATATTGATCTCGATGGTGAGGTATCCCCCCAAGGAAACGAAAATGGTCAGTGGCATTTATCGTGCAAAATTTAATGAAATCATTTCGGCACATCAGCTTGCTCATTTAGTAAGAAAAGTGTTCCCTTACCCATCCAGGGACTGCGGAGCCAATTTCAAAGCGGCCCAATATGTTCAAGAAAATTAAAGCCTTTTAAAGTGGCCCAAAATGCCCACGGCAGAAAAAGGGCGGGGGCTAAAGTGCCCTTAGCCCCTCGGACTCTGCGGTCCCTGCCATCATGGATATTTTCTATCTCGGCATCCCGTTCACTGAACCAAACAATAAGTATAAAAAGAATGGAATAAAACCTGGTCAAACGAAATTTGTATTCTTTATCTGAGTGGGCATTGACTGAGAAGGGTGGTTAAAACAGTTCAACATAATTTTTGTACTATTTAAGGCCACGGTTCATTTACCGACAGATTGCCACTCTGATTATGATATCTCAAATAGCGTTATCGTCACTCACCATATCATACATCAGTACGTCACCTGAATCCCATTTTCCGGTCATTACTCTGCCGCTCTCGGACATTGCTATTGTGAAAACATCAGAGCCAACATCAATGATGAAAAGGCAAGTGTTATCCGTAAGCAAATAAATACAAACTTCATTTACTGTCATGCCACTCCAGAGAACAGCAACTAGTTTTAACTTTTCGTTCCCTGTGATACTGCTTGCCCCAATTTCCTCCGAGCTTCTCTCACTATAAAATTCCCAAAGGTGTTGGCCATTCGTAACTCTAAGAGTAAGAGCTCGTCCTTGGTATGTGCAAACAAACAAGTTTTCTGAAAATGTAGTCATACGGTAGGGCCAATCATTATCTCGAAATCCCTCGATAACGATTGATTCAACCTTACTCAAATCTTTATCATACACCATGACCGTCTTTGATTCCCACAAACCGATAAAGATCTCCTTACCATTTTCACACATACAGGCAATATCTCCATTCACTTTGCAGAATTTTGCGTTTTTCTCTTTGTTTATTTCAATAATTTCTAATTTATTTCCCAAGCATGTTACTATGACATTTGATTCTCCTTTATATGAAGCTATTCGCCATGAATTTCCAATTTGTTCAGCTTCAAATTCCTTAGAGTAGAGTAAAGTTGGGACATTGCTGCAATCACTGTGCAAGTCAACAAACGTTCGTCCATCATAGTGATAACCAGAGACAACAACATTGTCCGACGAGTCTAGAGATACGTCCCAAAGGTGCCAGCCATCTTCTGAAAATCGTTTGTGCTGTGTACCTGATAAGCTGTGAGGAGACACGCGATAGGGTTGAAACCATTAAATAGTAAACATAACGGACAAGGCAGAGTAGATTAATATTCATTTTGTTGCATGAAAATTATGTCAACGAACCTAGCAATAAAATACCAACAGTGTAACACAGTTAAACACATAGAAAGTACATAGAAAATAAACAGAATTTGAATAATTTTCTTTAAAAAAAAAAAAGCATTTCTGCAACAAAATTGCTTAATAATTCAAATCTTTTGACATCACACTAGTCTACAAAAATTCGCCAAGACATAAGACTATTACATGATCCTCTCCTCTGCATTGTGTCGGTGTCTTTTCGTTTGTTTGTTTGTTTTTTGTTTTTTTTTTTCCTTTTGGTGTCCTTTTTTTAAATAGTTGTAGTCAAAATCACGTGCTCTGCAAAGACACTTTTAGGAGGGTAATATAGTACTGTCCTCCCGTGATTTGTCATATTTAGGTAACTCAACCTGAAGATACCAAATGGCATTACCTTTCTAATTATCCTTAAATAGCACTAGGTGAGTTCAATACGGACTTAAAGCAAACATTTTTGTCGCGTTGCGGAAAACGGACAGAATTCACGGAATAGGCAATAGAACACGGAATTCGCGATTTTGACTGGCAATGAAAAAAGCAATTAGAAATGTGAGCAGAAGTTGTAAACTTTCAGTTTTAGAACACTCAAAGAGGAGAACAATGGATACTGTTACTGTTTATCAAGGTTTTCTACTACTCTACTACAGTTTAGCAGCTTGAAAAACGTACACACATTCATGGTAAAAATTATTTATTGAAAAACGGACAAAACACGGAAAACGGCGAGAAAACGGGAAGATAGCGGACAATGAAAAAATGACAAAACGAAACCCCGAATTTAGAAAACGGAAAAATTTTGGCTTTGAAGTAGGTCTCATAAGTCACTTCCTACTCCTTGTTAATGGCTAAGGGTTCAGCTAAGAAGAATGGGGTTGAAGGGCATCCGTGATCTGGTTTTCGAAAGTAATTATTCGAAATAATACTTCCATGTATGGTTGCTCTAATAATAGACTCACTACTGTGAAAAGATGCACCCCAGTTTAGCAAAAATAATTAATGTGAAAGCTATTTGTAAGTTTTCGTGAGCCTGTTTGATTTGAAACTTGCAATGACATGTCTGCAGCAATTGGTTTCTACTTAAAGAAGCTACAGTACTTAATTTGTGATGTTATTTTTACTAAAGCTTGCATTTATTACTACAAAAAGATGATGTGATCAGAAACAATTTCTAAAAGTCTATAGGAATTTTCGAAGAGGCACCTAACTCCTTGCAACAGAGGCTTATTATTGGTTGCCTCCTATCTTGCATCATTTAAAAATTATTTTAGATGTAGCTAAATTTCACATCGTTCAATTGTTCGTGTGATTTTATTCCTAAAAAGAAATCTATCACAGTACTGAAAGTTCTTTTACTCACATATTGTAATCTTTTCCCACTGTGCATCTTAAAGCCATCATAACCGATGATGACAGGCTATCGTACAAAGGTGCTGCGTAGTTAGAATTCCTGAAAAGTAAATTTGATGACAAACTGGTCAAACATTTTCATGGATTACAAACTGGTTTCACAGAAACTTTTGGCATAACATCTTAGATAAGAGAATAGACTAGTTGGGCAATGTTTCCACACAATGCAATATGGGAATGGGTCAAAGGTGAAGTGTACCACGCTTACAGTGTCCCAGCGCGGGTGCTGAACGCTCAGCATGCAGAGCTAAACGGGTTGCCCGTTGTCATGGTACACTTGACCTTGTGACCTCACCGGAAGTACCGAATTTTCCAACACGTCTATTATAAATGGCCATTTGTACCGATGTACTGCTCCACCCTTAATGCACACCACGTCTGTTCCTTAACGAAAAAGATGTATCACATCTTTTTTTTTTTTTTGCAAGTAACAATATGGAAGTACCCTTTAAAACGTACACACAATTATGACACGCTAAATGTCCCATAACTCAAATAATTGGTTTATCAGTCAACAGACCATTTTTATCGGGCATTGGACATCGGGTTTATAAGGCATTTGGTCTGTTATACCGCTTCTCATACATATTAGCTTTCAGACCAGTTTTTGGTTGTTTATGTACCTTGCTGAATAGACATACTTTGGTCACTCATTCTTGGCTTCACTGGTATTTCGCTTGTTTTGGGAAGACAGTACGACCACGTAAGCTATAGCTTAAAAGGGTTCCTAAGTGTATGATCTGAATATCATGCATATGATATACGATAAAATGCTTCACCTGGATATTTTTTTTTTACCTGGATGGCCACTCTCTCGTCTTCGGCTCAAAAGAGTCTGCTTGAGAGAATGACTCTAAGGTAGGGGTCTCCAAACTTTTTTGCTTGGTGACCCCAACTTTCTACTCCGGAATCTTGGTGGCCCTCAAGTTGACGGCTCGGTGAGATGAGTTTGATTTGACTTGGTTATGCAGTTTTAATAAAGCAGATCACTGGTTCTTAGACTGTAATCACTTCCATTGCTTATTTTTAATGAGAAATTTGGCAATTATTTTTCTCTCCTAAATCCTTTTCTCGACCCTCCGAAATATTTTTGCGACCCTCAAAAGGGTCGCGACCCCTAGTTTGCCGACCTGCTGTAAGGGATAGGAGGTCTATTGACCCTTGAAGATCCCGCATTCCACTAGTCTACTTTTGAATGTGTTCAGTGTTGGAGCAGTAACAGCATTCTCTGGTAATTTGTTCCATGTTTTCCACACTCTGCTGAAATATGAGTTTCTCCTTACTTCTAATCTTACTTTGGGGGGTCTTATTCTTTTCGAATTTCCTCTGGTTTTACTGTCCCTAATAAATTCCACAAAATCATCCAGCTTGAGTACTTTTCTCCCTTGTGTTATTCTGTAAAGTCTTATCAGGTCCTGGCACATATGTCGTTGCTCAATTGTCATCAGTCTTAACTCTTTAATTCTTTCCTCATAGGATTTACTCTCCATTCCTGTTATAAGTCTGGTCATTTTCCGTTGTACTCCTTCTAATAAAGTAATATCTTTTTTTTTTAAATACGGCCTCCAAACTTGAATAAATGATCCAAATGTGGTCTTACCAGGGCCTTGTATAAAGTACCTGGTAAGATCAGGCTGAGGTGGTAATGGCTTTTATTTAAAACACAGTAGACATCAAGCATTAAAGAAATTACCAAAGAGCCAAAATGTAAAGAAATTGTGTCTCAGACTAACTGTGTTATTCAGTTTTTCATTTTTAATTACATGTTGAATCTTTTCAAAGAATGTTTTTCCACACGACGTTCATACTTGATTTCGCTTTTAAATGTAAGAAATAGAAAGCTGGAGCTCAACGAAAACCAGCCTAAGTGAGATTGTTTTAAAAGGTAACAATACCGATACAATCTTGAGTGTTTTTCAGCCAGAGACAGTCAAACTATGCATTGCCACCATGCGTTACACATATTGGATACGGTATGTAGTCTCTTCAGTTAGACTGGAGGAAATATACGTGTTACTATTAACAAACCACCGAGGGTCACCAGCAAGTTCTGGAAATAACTTTACTTCCCAAATTTTGGATTGGAGAATTTTAATGAGCTACAAAGCTGTACATGTCAAATCATTACATGGATAACCTGTTCGCAGTTTCTAATTAGTACTCTCACTGCAGGATGATAAAGTGACTTAAGCTAATGAAAAGAATGTGTACTTTTTGTATTTTGCAAGATGCTTCGAGGTTTCTTGTCTTCGGGGCCAGCAGGATAATCGGGCCTCACCCCCACCGATCTCAGTCCCCCCGATCTTTGTAAACATTCTAGATTAGTGTCTGATACATGATATGAATAAATTCCTTTGTGTAGCTGTGAAGGGCTTTAAACGCACCATGCATTCGGGAATGTACACACGAGGAGTACCTTTAAAAAAGAACCTACTGAGATTATCACGAGACCATGGCAAAGCAGGGGTGGCGCCAGGATTTCCCCGACAGGGGGGCCAAGCTCCCCGACGGGGGGGGGGCCAGCAACCCAAAGTCTCAACGAAGGAAATAAAGTGCCGAAACGATGTTTGAAGGAAAATTTTGGCGCGCGAAGCGCGCCGAAAATTTTGGGCTCTTTTTGGAGAAAATTTGAAAAAATTGCTGGCATTTTCCATGGAAAATTTGAAAAAAATGGGGCTTTGAAGAAGAAAATTGGAAAATTTGGGGTTTTTATTGAAGAATTTGCCCTAATTTAGACCAAAATTAAGTAAATCGTCGGGTCGACTGGGCGTTGTCGGGGACTACATATTTTATCGTATACATAACAGCTCCCCGACGAAACCGAAAAATTTCCCCGACGGGGGGGCCAGCCTTCCCCGACGGGGGGGGGGCATGGCCCCCCTGGCCCCCCGCTGGCGCCACCCTTGTGGCAAAGTTCTTCCAAAGTCATAAATATCATGTTTTATTAAATGCGCTCCCCGAACGCATTAAGACTAGCAGAGGTATAGACCTTATGCACTGACGTCACGCGACGACAGTTTTGAGGAAAATAATGAAGTGCACGCACGTGCACGAATGCGCGTATACGATTGGTTGACAAATCAGCCGTCAGCATTTATTGGTGTAACTTGCAATGATACACGCTTTTCTCCCAAACGAGGCGGCACTTTCTGCTCTTAGACATCATATGCATAGAGTCTATTAGATAACAGTTCACCCCATCCCCCTTAACTTGACTTATAATGAAGAAGTGTAATTTCCATACCATTCCAAGCACTTTATCCTATTTCATAGTCCTACGAGACGAGAAGGGATTGATGAGGGGTTGAAGGGATCGCAGCCTCACATTCGGTCACAGAAAATGTTATTTTTGGACAAACTATATGATATTTTCGGGCAAGGATACGTTAACTTTTCGGACAAGTCTGCTGGAGCGCTGCCAGTCGAAAGTGGTCACGAACGCTTATGCCCAAATTATAATTGTTATCGTACTGGCTCATGGAGAACAAAGAAGTAAAGAAGAATAGCTACTCTGCTACAAAGCATTGGATTAATTTCAAATGTCGTAGACGACCAATTGTTTGAACAAGGCTCGCAGCTAGCAAGGATTTACTTGTACAAATGCAGAACTGTTACAGTAAAATAACGGGAAAGGTGATGACTCTATAGTCAATTATTATAGACTAGACAATTGTTGTCAAGTACTTTTCTTACATAAATCACACAAACATTTACACCTGCTTGCAGCCATCATCTGAAGAAAAGAGAGAGCTCCCAAAGTTACTGGCTATATGTTGTAAAATATAATCTTTAAAGCATGGATGATTTCTCACCACGCGTTCAAGGGCCAAGGAGCGAGAATAAAATTACTACGGTACTTGGCTACATATTTTCTTTGAGCTTCTGATCTCGAGTGACTCCAGACTTGCGTTTGAGGTTCTTGTAAGCATGGTTCTTTGTAATAACTACGATTATTATGGGATGTGGGGACTGCTGGACCACCACTGTAGGAGAGTTGTCCCATTATAAATTACATTAATACTGTTAATAAATAAAGGACTTTGAATAGACCAATCAGTGGGACAAATTGATTTGGGGGAAAGCCACACCCTTTTAGTAATGTGTGCATCACTTACAGCCGCCCACTTACAAACTTGTGGAAAACTTTCTGGAAATTTTGTAAAAAGGGACCATATGGGATCTATGACACAAACAGGGAAATTGTGTTTCGTAAACAACTTTAAACTAAAAAGAGGTCGGTGTTCTACATGACATCAATGTAAAGAAATAATCACATACACAACGAAGGGTTCTTTGATATCACCGTGACATACAAAAGTCACTCTGTCCGAGTTGCAGGTACTGTAGATTTTACTCTAAATTACACGTAGTAGAATGATTACTTACACAGTAATAGGCCAATCAACAGTTGTTTGACGAAGCCTTCTCAACTGCTCAAGAGCGAGCAAAGCAATGTAAATTTCCCTTACCATGCTGTTAATATAACGTAAAGTTCGAAAATATACAAACCTTTGAAGCAACTTTTCAACTGCTATACAATGATTTAACGTCCAGTGGCTTTAATTAGCAATGTATGACTTTCTTTATATTTACTGGCAACGTTTAATAAATATAATCCCTCTTTTGGAAAACTTCAACGTTATTTTGCCAAACGACGCTTTGTCTCAGCCGTGAGAAGGATATCACTCCAATATAATTAAGCCATCAAGTTATTTCACACCTTGGCCACAATGACATCAGCAGCCATTCGACGTAAGTTCCTTTACTTAACCATGGAAGTAATACTTCGGATAGTACTTCAATGGCTGAACGGCAAACAGCCTGTGACCGTCGATTTGCATATAGTAAAGCCGTGGAACTATGAGGCCGAAGATGGCACAGAATATTAGGTACACTAACTTTATGGGGTTCAGTGAGGTGTGACGATGTTAAGGTTCACTGAACCCTAGGCCTATACCTGCAGTGTACCTAACATTCTGTGCCACCGTCCAAGTGCTAGATATAAGTTTGCAAGGTGCATATGAAAGAATGCCTATATGACACTATAGGTTATCATAGTACTGTTTGTGTTTCATTGTAATTGTTTGAAACAGGTTCAACTCTGAACTCTATATAATAATCTGAAGTAATTATGCAAGTAAGTAACGTGTCCTTGTCCCTAGTTAGGGTAAGCTTTCTCTTGCTGTTCAGATAACAGAAAGGCTTTATTTCACACACAGAATTCGTCATAAGCGAGTAAAGCTGTTCTCGACTGGGGGGGGGGGTGAACGCTGTTTCAGACCACCTATCTGAGAATGGGGTTTAAGGGGAGGGGCTGAAAAATTTTTGAGTACTCGACTGAGGGTCCGTAGATGCAATATGGTGTAATTTTGAGCAAAATTTAGGGAAAATTACTGCAAAGTTTTGACATTTTTTAAAGAGGAAACACACACACGGTTTTTGTCCTTGAACTGAAGCGGCGGAAGCAAACTTCCATCCTACCACATTTTGGAATGAGGAATTAAGCCCTCCCAGCCTCCGCTTCCTGCTTCTTATGCCCTTTGGATTCGTATGTCGTAAATTTTCCAAAAAGGGCTGTACTCTCCCGCCTGAAGAAAACATAGCTACATAACGTTAGGGGTTCCTAGTATGCGTTATTACGGTACATGTCACTCCTTACAGATATGAATTTGCGTGTATCATTTTATTAAACCGTTTATATTCAAGGTGACTAAAAGCAATAAGCAACTTGAAAAAA
Source organism: Holothuria leucospilota (assembly GCA_029531755.1). Lineage (NCBI taxonomy): Eukaryota > Metazoa > Echinodermata > Holothuroidea > Aspidochirotida > Holothuriidae > Holothuria > Holothuria leucospilota. The sequence goes on from CM055970.1 coordinate 13,866,300, forward strand.
AAGTTGACAAAAATTCCTTTCAAATTACCGGAAAAAGCCTACTTGATTGCACCTTCTAAGCGTTGTAAGCTGAGATTTGCGTCTAAACATTCATTTCTTTGTAAATTTATGCCTTAGAAATTTGCGCTTCATATAAACAAGCTGTCTTAGATATATTTATTTTGATCTGTGAAATAGTTTTGCAGGAAAATGTGGGACTTTGCGTTACTCTATAAGATGTAGGTTTACAAAGGTAATGGACGTTAACTTTTTCTCCTTTTTATTGTTCTTCATAGTGTCAATACATGGGCGTCCGCAGGTAGGGGCAAGGGGGGGGGAACTTGCCCTCCCCTGGAAAATCAAAAATTTGAAAAAAACGAAGAAAAAATAAAGAAAAAACGAAGTAAAATTAACATCAACATTTCTTCACAGTTCACTCAGTGTTACCCCTATTTATATGCAGTATAAATAGTCTTTAGAAGTGCCATTTCCCTCGATGTGGGAGGCTTTGGGGGCCAAAATTTTCTTGCGCTCCGCGCCAACCCATGCTTGCGAGGAGCTTTTCCCCCCTAAAAGATTTTTGCAAAAATTTTTGCCCCTCCCTGAATTTTTTTCTGCGGACGCCCATGTGTCAATAATACATTTATAATATTCAAGCAGTGCATTCTAAGAAAAAAGAATAACGTATAGTACGGAATACATAGGTATATACAAAAGAAGTGTAAAGAATGGGAATAAGGGGAATCCCACTCTAAAACGGTCTGTTCAAATTTGAACCGACCGGGGTCGAAAGGGCAACTAACCAAAATCTGTTCAGAAATTGGACTAGATTTGGTTCAAAGTTAAACCAACTTGGTTTAATTTTGAATCAAATCAAGTCAAGTTTTGGAACATATTTCGGTTAGTTGCCCTTTTGACCCCGGTCGGTTCAAGTTTGAACCGACCGTTTTTAGAGTGTAGACCGAATAGGCTTACCAGATCGAAAGACCGAAAATCAACTAGGGTTCGAGCCATCTTTAAGATTACGGTTGGATGTAGAATAATTATTGGGTGAATATTAGGACTAAAGGTAGGATTAGAGTTGAGTTAGGATTTTCGGTTTAGTGAATCTCTGATCTTATGAACCTCGAAACCATAATGCCTTAAAGGTCTGGTGACATGAACTTAATGACATAGACATTGGATGTAAAAAGCATTACACCAGGCAGAAAAATCACAGTTTTCATCTAAATCCATCAAATATTGACCATTTAACAGGGTATTTTGTATTTTACACTTAATCATGAATAAACATGGCTAAATGTGCAAATGTGTAATGTCTGAAGAAGAACTCATCAAATATGGATATTGTAATCCTTTGTTTTCTCAGCCTTGAAGGTAGTTGTAGTATTTGTATGCCCCGGGGAATTTATTTGAGAAGTTAAAAAGTTGTCTCTTTTAAAAATATCATTATCACTCATGCCCAAACTGTAAACTATCCGATGTGTAATTAAGAGATAGTTTGAATAGTCAGGTTTGACAAATGAAATGTTAGCACTGTTCAATACTCCACATTATTATTTTTGTACGCATGGCTAATGAGTTACCGTACTTCAAAAACAGTCAAATTTTAAATTTTGTTCTTCAAGTACCAAAACCATATCTTTTAAGTCGCATGTCACCAAAAATTTAAATGTTTGGAAACTGCAGGAGAGATAGACAATAGTTGGGGGGGGGGGGTAGATTACTCAGCAAAAGAGGTGTAACAAGACAATTTATTTGCCAGGTCTACAAATATGAAAACAGTATGTATTTGATATATCTACTGTTGAGTTTTTCAGTGAAGAGCGATTGAAGGCCCGCTACTTTTCTGAGGGGATTTCCATCCAAGTAGAGCGATATATCATTCCATGCGAGTGAAGTATCGCTCTGTTTGGAGTGAATTTTCACTCCACCTCGAGTGAAATTCACTCTTACTTGGAGTGGTCCCAAACTACAGTCTCTTTTGGACTGAATTTCACTCTTTTGCATTTAGAGTGTAGGAATAAAGCGTTTGGCTACACACTCTCGTGCTACCTAACTCCCCCCCCCCAACACCCCCAAAACCACATTTAGATGCTTAAAGACATATCTATCACATTCCTAAACGTTCTATGGGGAAACAGTCATTTAGGTCTAAATTTTAATTGCTAAATGCGTAAGAGTGTATAAGCGTTCTATGAAGTCGGGCCTGCATGGGTTTATTAGTTAGCATTAGTTGCTAAGCATGTTGCAAAGGAGTAGGCAAAAATTAAATGGTAGGAAAATGCCTCAGATTAAATCAGAGTATTAAAAACTTGATGTCCTTAGATCCCAAGTTTTTCCCCGGTGCCCTTATGAAGACCTCGGACCCTGTGCGTCGTTTTGTGCATTACTTGGTAAGTCTTATTTTCCTCCCTCTCCCACATTTGAATATTTGTTGATGTCCTTTATCTTCGCTGTATAATATTTAAGAAATATGGAATAAACAGTCGTGCATGGTTCATTAATATTACGTAGATCTAGACTGTTGAGAAAATTCTGTTAACTCCTCATTATAGCCCCGATCCCTCTGCTCTCCACAACGTACGTGTGTGCACTCTTCAATCAGACAATACACATCGCTTTCAATGCGCTCAAAACAAACCATTTTACCTTTAAAGGCCCAGACAGTAACAATTCTCCCAACTAACCTAACTTCTAGCCCCGCCTCCAATTAAAACACAAACAACTGTCTAGTAGTAGAACACTTCCAAGACAGAGCCACAGTAGCCTGCACTGCAGTTTTAATTGCTCGAGGCAATATTGAAAAACAAACTGTGTGTGACTGTGAGCCTAATTTTAAACACAACTGACTGTCCAAGTCATCATTACCAACCAGAGTGGTACCGTACTATTATTGTTTGAATAAATGTCAATCAAAGTACAGTCATCAATTGGATTTAGAACTATGGGGATGTGTCTAAATGTATCTGGGGGATGCCATAGCTCCTTTAACATTCGTATATTTGCTACTTACAAATATGGGACTAATCGCGGCGCTCTTTGAAAACCGTGTGTCTGTAATAATGCAATGAGATAGCAAACCACTGTAAACAAACGTGCTGACTGTTTCTTCTATGGTAGTGGTACGTAGATTTACATGCGCGTACTAACCAGAGGGGGTTCAGGTGGTTCGGGCGAACTCCCCTTTCCCAGCGAACCTCGTCACTTGAGCCCCATCCCCTCCAAACGGGTCCGCACTTAATTAATTGTACTGAGACTTCTAAGTTTCGGCGCCCTTCGCAAGCGGCAGAAACTAGTGGCTTTTCATAAGTAGTTTGATTTCCGCATAGGAAAGTATACCAATATACTGTAATGTTGAAAATAATAGCTATACGGTTTTCTGTCACCAGTACTTTCATTTCTTCTCCACTCTGTTGAAGGTTTGGTAAACGAGTCCGGGAGTGTGACCATTTCTACCGGCAAATGGGATGGATAAATTAAAATGCTTGTTTTTCCCGGGGAAAAAGTAGGGAATTCAGCTCTGTTCTGTTTCTAATAGAAACAATTCATTAATGCGCCAGTGAAAATTATGGCGTGTTTGACGTGCTGCGCAACTTGACATTTATAACGCAAGTTAATTCTTCATTCTGATGCGCACAGTATTGTAAATAGCCAAAGCCTACACGGCTTTGCCGGACAGTTTGCCCTGTACTTTCTGAGGGGCCTCAAAGCGGGGACCAGTGCCGTGGTTCTCTTGAACCCAAAATTTGTGTAGGCCTTTCGCTGGATTTCCAGTCTTTTCGGCTCCGTTCGGTGATTCCAATTTGAACTTTAAATTAGTAAACATCGAACGCATGCTCCTGATGCTATTAATATCATACCTACCTGTTCGCGTAGCTTTTGACTTTGACCTTGATGAATACGGAATTCATAGAGAAGGAATAGCCTTTGCCACGTTTCGGCAAGTTTCCTCAAATTCCCCCCCCCCCCGCCCCACACACACACTAAATGTGGGTAGAAGTGGGCCAATTCATATCGTACGAGCACGAGGCCTACCCCACGCTTTCATTTGTCATTATTTCGAATCCTTCCCCTATCCTTTGCACGTTCTGAGGGGACCAGTATTTCGATCCTGTACCTGCTCCCGGATCGGCCCTCCCTGGGCCAATCTGTAAGTTCTTCAAGCGAAAGTTTCATCGAGCCCCGCTGGCCTGCTAGCCGTGGAGTCTGCTTAGCCAGGCCCACTAACTTGTGCCTAAGCAATAGTTTGTAATGGTGGGCCAAAAACTATTATGGTGGGCCAAAAAAGAGAGATGGGCCAAAAAATATTTTGTAATGGTTGGCCAAAAACATGGTCAATCCATAGCTGTTTAAATGAATTTTTCGTATACAGTATTCGGCAAACGTTAAGGAGGGACGAACTACTTTGTAGGGCAGAAGGTTAATATGATGAGGGAGGTAGTATTAACTAATACCATTTCCCTGATATGACACAGTGCGTGTTATCCCCGTTAGGAGCCGGCCGCCCGACAAGTGTTTTTACTCTGCATGAGTATAGGTTTTCTCTTACTTACGCGTTCCTCTTACATTTGGCGCCCTGCGCTCTATTTATGCACCCTGTGTATCAGATTTTCTGAAAACATAACGGTCCGACAACTTGGTACTTCAAATTTGCATACTTGGTCCAAATCTAGACTACTAAGACATGAAATGGCGATGAGTAATAATCATTAAAGTCCCTAATTAACTCCATAGTTTTCTCCCCGCTAATGACATGTTGCTCTGCTCGTTTCCTTTTCTTTGTTCTCTTAGCCGGGCCTTCAGGTTGTCACCCATCGTTTATCTAATCCTACCCCCACCTTATTCCTATCCTCCGTTTCTTTGCCTATGGAGTGTCTGTATGTATTTGACAAGCTTTGGATGAAGCTCCTCTCAGGTGTGACACCAAGTAGGGAAGGGGGTCATGCCCCTACTGGAGAAGGCTTTCACCCACCCCGTCGGTGATTTTTTTTTTTTTTTTGCGATTTTATGGGGGAGCGTTGAGTTGTAAGATAAAGCATGTAATCCTCGATGGTGAACAGTCGCCCCAATGGTTTACATAATTAAGCTCTTAACGAAGGCGTACGGTATTCTGTGGTAACTTTTTCAAATTTTCTGCATAAACACTTTACTTTTTCAATCTCCTTATAATTAAACACGAATAAACAGAAACCCAAATATTTCAAATTTTGTTCAACAAACTCCCCAATCATTTGGCGTTCTCCTGCCCAGAAATTACTTTTGCGATCCTTCTGACCACCCGTCACCTTTGTCGGGGCTTTGGATTGCTGGCTCGCGTTGGGAAGCTTGCACTCCTTCCTCATTGGGCCAATTATGGCGTCATCCCTGGTTCCTATTCCAGCTCCCTGATCCAGCCCAGCGAACCCCCATTTCGGAAATCCTGGTTCCCCTTCTGATTTAGCCCCGAAGACTGACCAATATGTTTTTAAAGTTACCCTATATATGTCTACATCATTTACACTGGTGTACATGATTTACACCAGTGACCAACCACTGAGGCGGACGATGAAGAGACTGATACGGCTTTGCGAAAATGGACATATCGTGGTAGCTTACAAATCGTGGTATTGATACTTATCGAGAACTTAACAAGACTTCATAAAGTCGTCAGCGTGAGTGGCCAATGTTGCTGGGATCATATGCATTGAAAAAACCGATAAAAGCCTAAAAGACGACATCATGGCAATGCTCGGAATGGGACAGACTTAACCATGATGTCAGTGCCAGGTAGGTATGCACTCAATACGGCAGCATTCCAATGCGAAGAAACTAACTTAGGCCAACAAAGTAAACATATTGAGGACGGATTTTTTACACTTAAACAACGATTTTATGGTCAGGTCCCTAACTAAATACTCTCTATTGTCATATTAACTATTTGTTTTTAGGCACTGGTACTGTCCACGGAACACTGATAAAAATATTTTGAGCCTTGCAATGTGGTGTATTCAATCCCACAATGACGTTGAGCCGAGTGTCCTATTACTTTAAATTTACAAAGTTCATAAATTTTAGGGGGTTGAAAAATCTTCCTTTAAACCCCTGAGTCCCCTTCCCACGTCCTTGCTAGTGCCAGATAATTTATTCAACGGCGATGTATCACCGTGACTTTATCCTCTAGCCTCCTAGGTTTAGTTTGAAAGGTTGAAGGTGTTAACCAGAACACAGGAAAATAAGTACACAGTTCTATCAATTTTAGAAAGTGGTACTGGCATTTTTGGGTGATTATAGGGGTGCGTTTGGCGAAATACAGCATGTCGAGTTAAATTGCATGGACATTAATACTGAATACAGGACGCTATTTACTTGCCCAAGGACTTGTGGTGCAATCGCAGGTTATGTCAGCTTTAACTTTTTAAGTGAATGGTTGTTTGGTCGCTGGAAGCTAACCAAATCGTATCTATAAGGTTCACCATGTCCGAAAAAAAGCTGATGCAGCTGACATTCCTCACCATACTGTAGTCCTCAACTTGGTATAGTAAGTTGATATAAATCACAGTCTACATACCAAAAAAATAGACAGAGGATCGGGTGACGAACAAATTTCAGACTACCAAAACGGCAGTCAGGCTTCCGCAGTCATGACCAAACGTGGCACCCACAAAGGCATGCAGCTCGGTGCCTTCTTCTGATTTTCCTGATTGATTTTCGTCCACCGTTTGGTCATAATCAAACACTCGTGTAAAATAACTGCCAGATGTCACATCACCACCTTATTCCTTTTTTTGACCCCAAAGTAAGGAAGACCCCAAGAGCGGCATGAGGGCACCAAAATTCTGGATATGTGTGTACCTTCGGCCATTTTATGTTAAATCTGCAATACTTCAGACAAAGTACGGTACAAAACGAATGAAACAGTATTACAGTTCTTCACACCGATCGTATCTATTTATGGAGTCTTGTATCAGGTTTGCGGTGCATCTCACTTGGCAAACTTCGCATATTAAGTTTGTACTGGGCCACCGGAGTTAATCCAAACTTTATACAGAAGATGTTTAGTCTATTAGCTATGTTAGACCATGATTCAGCCTTTGGAATTATCTGTCTGTCAGAGAAAATTGACTTAAGTTTATATACAATAGTACTGGTGTGCATTAGAGAATTTCCTCCCTTGAAAACAGGACAAGTAGGCTTGTTCTTGGTTTCAAGCTGTGGTGACTAAGCGCAGCATACTTGCGGTTATTATACCAACAGTGAACATCCATCCATCCACATAATTCTCAAGAATGAATTCTAAAAGTTACAAAAGTATATTTGCTATGAATAAACTCTGTATAGATAAATTGACATTACGACAAACTTTGAAACCGTAAATATCCAAGGGTGGCGATTTGTGTTAGACATGGGTGGGGGTGGCGTGGGTCGGAAAACTCAAAATTGATCTACATGTATGTGTACACATATACGTACATGTACATACCTCCATGTAAGCGTATACGCATATGTATATGTAGACGTATACAGAGACGTAAACGCGTGTGGAAATGTAAACGCATACGGCGTGTTTAAATGCTGCTTGAAACGAAATGTGCTCATTATAGTGGCGTTGAACACCCAAGGAACAAATCTTCTACTTTCGTTTTCGCAACCAGCGTTGGGTGTACCCTCACACTCGGAAGTCAATAAAACTTTAGCATGCAATTTTGACTCAAACAGTCGATTGATACGAGTGGTTCACAGAGAGGATAAAATACCGGGGATAACCAGAAGATTCCTGACAATGACAAGAGAAAGCTGCACGTGCGGCAAAGCGAGCAGAAAAAAAAAAAAAAAACGTCTGCTGGACAGAAATTCGCAGGATTGCTTGGGAGTATTCAAATAGTGCATTAATTTGAAGGCAGAGGATACGCAGTCGAATACATTATAATATTGGCTGTTTGCGTCTAAAGGTACCTCAGTAATCATGAGGTATGTATGTGGCAATAGATGAGGACGAAGCGAGCAGAAAGTTTGACTTTCATGGCCAATGGTCCTTCATTCTACGATCGTTAACAAAGCAATTGAGAAGGGATGAAAGGGATTCCACCCCCCCACAAGCAAAATACTAGGTACCATGCTCTATGGGCCTACACGCATATATAAGTAAATTTATTGCGGGCTTTGCCAAAACACTCAATTTAAGGTACCGCGTTCTCCCAGCCAAATCATTGAAAGGGACTATGTCTCAGATACACAAATTTTAGCAAATATCACTTCAGTTGACGAACTCTTAGGGAAGACTGAACAAAGGCATTAAATTCCCTGCCAAATTATAGAGGAGATATGTGTCTGCGAATGTCTTGTCAATCAACGAACGCGTTCTTTGATAAATGTGCCCGAAAATCGTTTTTAATGACCTTGGTGTGATCAGAAAGTGTGATTGTTACACTAACATCAATAGACATTACGGTTTTTACCAAAATATCAAAGACATTCCGTCCCCTTAATCAAGTTTTCGAGGGGACTATGTCTCACACTTACGATATCAGCAAATATTATGGTCGTTTACCAAATATTAGGGGAGGGGACGAAAGGTGGGTCCGTCCCTCAACGAAATTATTGGTGGACCATGTCGCCCATCCCCCTTTTCGCTGCCCTTGAAAATATCGGGTAACGATTAGTGAAAATACCTCTGATGACTTCTACAGTAAAGTTGTCAGACAGCAATGGGCAGTTTCAAAACAGCAAAATCATTCAAATTTATGTGGTTTTGTGGTGTCAAACTATCGCCTAGTTCAAGCCGTCGTGTTCCACTTGAAAGTGGAAGTCCTCAAGGAGAAAGATTCTTTCATGAGACTAGTAGCTGCTGACAAAGGCGTCGGTACGAGATACTTTTTCTAGGACTTTGCGGTTTCTGCCCCAGAAACACCTGATGGCAATCCTTTTTTGGATCGAATTGCCCTAAGTTTTCTAGTACTTTACCCGGGAAGGTGTTTCCGACCCTACTCCAGGAGGCTGTATACTTCCCCCCTCCCCCATCAAAGGATCGTGCCTGAGCCACAAATGTGGGGTTTGTCCTCCGCTGGTAGCAAGTAAATATTTCGACGTTATAAGAAAAAAAAAATAAACAATATTATTAATTTATTAATTCTGTATTCTGTTTGCTTTACCAGGTTTTCTTTCAGGCGACAAATGCTGGTTGCGCCCCCACCTGCTTCCACCCATTCAACATCATAATTGACTACATCTTAAGTAGAATACAAGCTATTCATTCTGCTTGAACTAGCAGCCCCCACCCGACCGACTACTACAAGTTTCTTTCTCTCTAATAAATTTCAAACCCTCGAACGTTCTGGAAATCATTCCATGTATTGCACCCCGACTCCACATCACACACACGAGCAAAGAATCCAAAGGTGAACATACTAGGGAGTACTAGTGGGAACTTTTAGACATACGAGACTCTAGTATGCCTAATACCGTGAGAGCTTTAATTGCAAGTATGACTGTTTTTGGAGTCTTTTACCTACTGGTATACGGGTGATTGTCTTTTTTGCTTTCTCTTTTTTTTTAAGTTTTTAATTTTTTCAGTAACAGTTATTGTATGAACGCAAACGTGGAAATGTTGAAAAGTCCTCTTGGCTTTAAGATACCGTTACCCTTATACGGGTGATTATCTTTTTTGCTTTCTCTTCTAAGTTTTTAATTTTTTCAGTAAAAGTTATTGTATGAACGCAAACATGGAAATGTTGAAAAGTCCTCTTGGCTTTAAGATACCCTTCTTTTCTCTTATCGGTATAAATTTGTAGGCTATATCTACATCTATATATACGAGATAGGTCACATCTTAAAAGTTTAATCGACTCATTAATACCAAAGCGGGTCAGGGTGAGGGCCGATGCGTGCCCCAAAACGTTTGCCGACCCCCACCCTCGTTCACTTCCCAAATGAGATTTTGACTATTGATAAGAAATGTGCACATTCACATCTTTCATATATCGATTGGAACAGGAGGACCCACTGTCACTTTTTTAGTCAATCAGGGGACTAAACTGCACAAAATATTATCAAAAATACAATTTTGCTTAGCCTCAGCTATTTTTGTGAACTTTGTGAAACACTGCCTTACTGGGAAGTATAGTATTCCATAGTTACCGTTTCACCATCTATTTTCAACAGCTATGAGACCACTGCGGCCGTGAGTCCTCTCCATGACAATTCCTACATCGATTGTCCTCAGGTCCAATATTATGTTCGAAAATTGCAAAGATTTCTGGTGCCTTTTTGACACACATCCAGTAAGATATGAGGGTCTTTACGTCATAGGCTAATGCTCGTTTATTCTGAATACCGGAAGGGGCACTATGCTCTCCTGAATTCTCGCCGAGGAGGAGCCAAGTTCTTCATTCTGATGGCCACAATTCTGAGAATGCCCCTGAGCCTCCGGGACGTCTCCGCCTGGAACCCAACCAGGGAGTTGTTCCTCACAAGGGGCCCTATGGCCAGTCGACACCATCATCTACAGGGGAGTGCTTTGTGTCACCATGACGCCTCCAGCGCCGCTCGGTACTTCATATTGTGTGTCCGGTGGAACGTTGTGAATCCCTGTGTACTCGCCTTCCACTTCCAAAAGTCTGGAGACGCCCCCTATATATACTACTTGTAAAGAAAAAATTAAATGTAATGAATATTCCAAAAAGTATTTCCTTTTTGATAGATCCTTTGCAGGGCCGTAGCCTGCTAGGGGGGACAGGGAGCAACTACCCCTGAGATTTTCAAACCGTAAATGAAAGTTGGCCTACTTTAGAAAAAATACTGAAATGCTGAAAATTTCAATGTTCAAATTATGATTTTAAGGCTCCCAAAACCTGGGAAATCGCACGGAGTCCCTTTCCCCCAAAATGTTCCCAGGAGGTCCACGGACTCCCGCCGTAGACGCGTTCTTATGCGGGTTAATCTTCCTGTCTAACGAAGGAATCATCCTCCTCCTACAAGATACACCAGCATATACGCTGGGAAAAGATACTCATGCAATATACGCTGGGTAAAGATAAATATCGTATAATTACCTTTAATAATTTAGCTAAACTCTATGAACCGGTAAAGGAACTTAAACGGTATAAGCAGTTGCCGCACACTTATTTTGAAACAACAGCTAAATCTCACAAATATCAGGCGCGGATCCAAGGGGGGGGGGGGGGCGTTCCCGGTCTTAGCCCCCCTTTTCGCCACATCAACAATAAAAAATACGCGAAAATTAGCAATATGTTAATCTAGGAGAATATTCAAGGGGGCTTTCAACCCCCTCCCCCTTTCGAAATGTCTGGATCCGCGCCTGAATTTGCTCTTATTTTACTTCAAGTATGTTTCGTGAAATGTTATAGAACATATTAAGTATTGCGTATTCAAGGAAAACCAAGGAGTTATACTCTATACGTAAATTTCACAACTCAGTGAGAAACATACTGTAACATGATTCTCAAAAGCCATTCATGAAATAGGTATCCCCAGTTTTCCTTTTGAAATCTAAATTTGTTTCTTAAGCATGAAATCTAAAAGTAAAGATAATTGTTTAGATGCAACTTTAAGGTCTAAAATGTGTCCCTTCTGGGAGACATTTCAAAGGAACATTTTCTTGCAAAGCCTATGCTACTGTTACGTGCCAAACTATATGGCTCCTCCAGTGGGGAACTATGAGCGGTTGGGGAGGACAGAACATTCCTACTATAAGTTCTAGGGAGAGGCCCGCTCCGGGTACCAGCTAGCTTGTAAGGGTGTCATGCCACATCCGAAAAGTTCAGTAAGATAATCAAACTTTCAGATCATGTTATCAGTCCAAAGCTTTACGAAAGATAACACAACCAATTTGGATCTAGGAAAACTAAGTACAAGAAAAAAGATTTCAATGAATGGAGGTGTCATCCCTCCCCTGAGGAACATCCCCTTCAGTTACACCCTACCAAAATTGGAAAAAAAAATCACCGAATAATGAGGATTCCTAAACATAAAATCAATTCAACGCTTCAAGAAGCTTTACCAAAGATAGTGCCATTTTGCATCAAAGCCACTTCACAAGGACAAAAATTTCTCAGAGTATACTCTGAGAAATTTTTGAGGAGAGAGTGTCTCCCCTTCTCTTATACAGCATGTTTTGACTTACAACCAGCCAAAAATAAGAAGAATATCACTAAAACTCAGTTAATGACAATTTGTAAAGGTATAAACAGTTCAACACATAAAAAATGATGGTTTTCACACCAGCTGAAAATTGTAATGTAAGAATTATGTGAGCTTATGAGAGGAAATAACTTCAATTGTTGGCAAAGTAGATGATGGTGCATTTAGTCTCAGTCCATTCGCTTGGCTTTTAGTATTTTCAGTTGATACGTAAATGCAAGAAAGATGGCCTATACAGATACTACAGACAGTCAGAGCTAAGGCTTTGGTTTTTCAGTTTACAACATGAATGCCTGAAAGGTAAAGGTGGTTTATAAAATACTACAAACGGTCAGAGCTATCCTCATAGGAAAACTACACCACCTTTACCTTTTTCCATCCTATCGGCCTTTTCTTCTACAGGATTTTTCGTTGCAGTTGAGAAGGCTAGTAAGTGGATCAGATCAGCAAAGTTATCCCTTTTCATACCTGCCTCAAAACCAGCACATCTTCTACAATGACAAGACATGCTCCGTCTAGTTCTGTAAAGGATGTCTATGTTGAAAGTAGTGTTGCCATAGACCCAATCTGCCGTGTTTGCAAAGTGTAGCCTGTAAAGATACAGGTTGACACTTTGGCTACTGTTCATCCCAACATCAACCAACATCCATCAGCAGGTCACATAAAACTTTGATAATGTGACCTGCCAAGGTCTGTTGATGATGCGACTTCAATGCTTATAGAACCAAATCCTTAATTATTCAATTTTGAAATAAATTGTTTTCTCTGATAGGGATATCTCCTAGTGTCTCTGCTGTGTTTTTCCACTTTTATGTTGCAGCCTTCTCCAGATTAAGGAGACATCATACTGATCAGAACTGTGGTCACTGTTTCTGCTGCACTGTAGCTAGCTACCATGAGACTCACTTTTCCTCCATAATTTCTGAGAAAGAAAAAGTAATAAGCCACTGTAAGCCACTGTATATTGATCAAGAATTTCCCAAAATTTCTCTAAAAGAACACTAACAACAAGATTCATCTCACAGGATGAAACGAACAGGACACTTATCTGTGGAACTGCAACTATGGTACAGTGACACAGGCCCATAGCCAAGATGAGGCACTGAAGTAGGGGGGGGGGGGATTCCAAGCGGGGCAAAACCATTTTTAAGGGGGTGAGACATACTAAAATGCATTATGGTAATGGTAATTTTTATTTGTGGAGGAATTTTGCTAGCAGGGTGCTGCTGGCTCCCCCCCCCCCACCCGGCTACATGATTGCAATGACAGTAATTGTTCATACAGGTAACATTTATTAAACTGACTGCCCTACTGTTATTACGTCTGAATATAGTTTATGCATGGAGAAGTGCATGCAGATATTATCTTGGACTATTCCCAAGATGGTATGAAAATGGTTGTATATGTTTATATCATTCATGTTTTTCCTAATTTGTGGCCTAAACCATGGATAAAAGTATTCACTGCTTTACATGAAGCTAATCTATATTGCAAATCATTTTCTGATTCTACAGTGAGTTCGCTTTAGTCTTTCCTCACAAAACGCTTGGTGTAAAACCATGGCAACACAGTTTCACAAAGATGGTGAAGACATAATGAAAGTAATCCATACCTTCTGACATCAACACTTCATCTGCCAGATCATTTCTTTCTACTTTCTGTAGAGCTCTGATCAAATCGTTGTAGGTAGCTTCCGAACCATTTTCCTGTTTCCAACACAGCAGCATTTGGTAAATAGATTCCTGGGTGTTACGTGAATTGTCAATTCTGATCCGTTCCAGTGTTGCATCATGCAGCCCTAATGCTCTGCCTACGAATTTCCATTCACCACCGACTCTTTTTGACAAATACTGCAGAATAATACAACAAATGTTGCTAAGAATAAGTTTAAACTTAACTCAGGGTCAGTGTTTGCATTAAGGTGTGCTACTGCAAGATTCAAACGGCTGAGTTGAAATTCAAATTATCCCAGGAAAATTAATGTCAGCACGTAATTCACATACCTTAACAGCTACCTAAATCAGCCAATACTTATAGGGGCATACTGAGTTGATATCAATAACTTAACTATTGATTTGAGGGTACTACCACATGACAATGATTATAATTAGCATAATTAGTCAAGTTTCAAATCCAATAGTTATGCATAAAGTTAAAATTTTGAACTTTTTAGTATCCTGGCTTCTAACGGTTGTGTGTATAATTTGAAAAAGTGTCACGAATTTTTGAAAACCGACTTGAATTGTTTATTATTCACTTATGAAACATTTATTTGTATGCAAGATGTGGGGATTGTTTAAGTTTGACCATTTGTCATTAGTATATGAAGAAAACTTAACAGGTTTGGCAAAATTTGGTGAATTTCATGAACCAACTCTATGTGCCGCTTTAATGTTTGTAATGATAAATATACTGGAACAATCATCAATGAACAGCACCTGAGGTGTGACTACGACACCACAAACTTGTGTCTTTTTTAGACCATTGTGGAAACCAATGTTGTACAGTAGTCTATGCTACAGATCCAGAGACAAAGGTCATGTCTGGTCCCATTGAGATGGAAAGATTCAGATTTAAAATTGAAACTGAAGACCACCTGAAGACATAATGAAGATATTAAAATGTTTTTTGTTTTTCATCTTTCATCGAGCTTTTGTTGCACCTTCTAATATGTAAAGGATGACATTGGGCTTACTTCTCATCAACTTTGACTTCATATCATAAGTATCATTAAGTTGTATTTGACTGCCTATGACAGTTAAAGCAGAGAAGCAATTAAACATTGATGGTTATGAAACTGGTGCCCTGTAATCATATTTAATATTTATCTTTGAGGGAAGCATCCATTCACAAATACAACTTCTATTTATCTTGTACTGATCTCTACTTCAAGTTTAAATGTATACTTACCAGGTATTACTTAGTTTCCAGTAACTGTGATAGTATTTTTATTTGTGATATGATTTTGAGATCATCCATCTATCCATGAACTTGCTACTTGTATTGTAATCTCAGGAGTGCATATTTACAAGCCCAGAAGGGATTTCTGTGCACTTCCTTTCACTTCATGTACTTACATTTTTAATGCCAATTCTCGTTATGTTGGTACATATATATCATGATGTGAAATGATAAAATGAAACTGTGGGGCTTCTAATGCTTCTAAGGGACACTCATTTAATTAAATTGTTTTGAAGTTAAAAGGGGACCACTAAAAATTGAATCACAGCAACTGGTTGGTAAAAAGTCTTTCATTTACTTACTAAATTGAGTTACATGTACAAATTTTTAATCTTAATTTTATTTTTAATAAGTGATCAGGCGATCAACTGCTTATTCCCTACCGGCTTTTCACATTGCCACAGTTTGCATTTAAATCAGGGCTGTGACCGTGTAGCAATTAATCGCTAAACGATCGCACGTAGAATAAACGTTTAGTACAAGCTACTAAGCGATTAATCACAAAACCTGTTTTTTTGTCCGTTTTCTATCCATCTGAATACTCTGTAATTGCAGAGTGCATAATATTGGCCCCTACGTATAGTATGTCATCATGTTGTGATTACTGTTTCGACTAGGAACAAGCCTTTACAAGAATCGTGTTTGGGGTTCATGGGTATTACCAATTCAGTTTGAATAGGCCTATTTATCAAGTCAATCAACACACACCGAGTCTTTCTGTTGTGAAAAGGCAATCGTGATTAATCGCTAAACGATCGCAAATTTTTGCGGTTAAACGCTTAATTATTTTGCTACACGTTCACAGCCCTAATTTAAATATAGCTAAGAGAAATTGCATCATTATGACACACCCTTATCATTAATGCATGCATATTGCCTGTAAAAGTTATATAGTCAACACTTTGTTACGATTGATTACCTGAAATACTGTGTGTGATTGCACCACTGATGTTGAGTGCTGCTTCTCTTGTGACTGCAGTGTGCTTCTGAAACATTCCTGTTAATCAAAAGAAAGAAGAGATTGGTATATAAAACATCACAATATGGTAAAGAAAGAACATTTATTCGCAATATGAGATTCACCAATGATGAGTCATTTGGTAATATTTGCATACTTTGAATTCTGTCACATTCATTTGGCATTCATTTCAGATGGTCATGAGGACTGCTCCATCTGCATGTTTGCATGTTCTCAAAATTGGCTTGTTACACTGCTTCTACAATCGCTTTGTTCAAAATTTTTCTGAACCAATTTGCTCACACTGACACCAGCCATCAAAAATTTAGCTTAAGTAGTATAAAGCAGCCAATACAAGATAAACATTAACTGAAATTTTGTCTAATTTTGTTTCCATAAAATTGTTTTGAAAGTCAAATGAAATATCTAATTGCACTGATAAAGTCAATTATAAACTAACCAGCCAAGACACAATTAGCGATGGTCCACATTAATAAAAGGAAACATTACTGTATATCAACTAACCCAAAGGAATGAATTTATACACCTTCATCTGTAAGGCCAACTTGACTACCTCACTCTAAGGACATTAAATCAAAAATGTTACAACTTTCTTTGACAATTTCAGGAGACAAAAATGCATTTTATGATGGGAGGGGTAAGGAAGGCAGTGGCTGGAGGACCAACATATATGCACCAATTGAGATCACATTAGCAAACCCTATAAAACTTAATTTTTATTACATGCCATAAATCATTTTTCTTGAATATTAGAAAATAACAAAATGCAGGGTTTGATAAATCCCCCACCTGACAGTCCAGTGCAGCAAAAATATCACTTGGGTGAGTGCACTGCTCTATATCCCATAGCAGACCACTGGGCAAGTACCCCAATGAAGTCTCCTCCACAAATGAGTTTAAAGGCCATCATGCAGATTGGAATTATAAACACATAGATATTCAATTTGGATAAGAAAATTTAGAGAACAACTTGCTCGAAAGACAAATGATAACAAAAGAATTTATTGAAGCCTGCATTAAGTAGTACTACATAGTTATGCAGTTAAACCTGCCATGTTTTAATAAAAAAGTTATGAAGTAAGAAAAAGTTTTGTAAAAGTACCCTTGTTCTCTGCTCTCTCTCTCTGGCAATTTCAGCTGTTCCCCCAGATGAGGGCAGCATTTCCTTCTTAGACTGCTTCAGTGCAGGTTTTTCACTGCCTGATGGCTGGAGTGCAAGTGGTAATGACTTCAGTATTTCAAAAAAATCTGGACTGTCAACATCAACTGAAGAGAAAAGCAAAATTATTTATAAAGTAGATTTGACTGTTTCTCCTAGTGGTATGTTGCCTATAGAAGGAACTTCACACAGAATGCAACTTACAATTAAGTGTATTTGGATATGAATTGCAAACAAGGACATGCATGGGTTTAACAATGTGGAAGTCCATCAAACTTGTAAGCATGGTATGAACAGTTCTGCATCATTGGTAATGTAAGAGAGTAAATAAATGTTGTTAATTGTTCCATTTGAGTTGTTCAGTAAGAGCCAGCTGCATGTATGTGCATGTACAACTACAGTTCTAGCTAATAACAATGTTACACTGGAGATACAGTATCAGGGATTCCGCCAGAAATGCTAAAAAGGGGGGGAGAGATAAATTGCTCCTAAACCCCTAGTCCAAATGGATGCTGTCCCTGGCTAAAGTGGGTTCTGGGGGACAAAAGCTTGCTTCAAGACCCCTATAAGGTGCATTTTGAAGGGTTTTAAAGGCCATTTATACTTATGAAAGTCCAAACATTGCTGCAAAGGTGTCCTCTTCTTAAGTAAGAAACCAAGATATGGACATTTTTTTAATTTTTATGGAAATGAAAAGGGGGGGGTTTACCCACCTTCTTCTGGAAAAGGGGGGGTAAATTCCCCCTTTCCCCCTTTGGCAGAAACCCTGAGTATACTCATGTAACAGTTGATATACTCACCAGCCTTTTCTCCAATACTCAGGATGTTGACGGTGGAATTATTCACTGTGGTGTTTTCTCTACCTACCACAATTGACATTGATGTGACCTAGGAATATACACAAAACATTTACAGTAGCTAAAGTATTAAATGTTATTCATTTCAACCTCTCTGTTGTTAAAGTGTGTACCTTAAGTCTTGAAAATGTCTAAAATGCATGTTTAAAGCTTGAAAAATGAATCCAAATGGCCTAACTCCGATCTTCACATGACACATTCCTGACCTGAGATATAATTAAAATGTTGAAGCTTAGCCACTCAATATAAAATGATAGATTGCACAATAATTTCTTTAATATGTCATTAATTCTTGCACAACTCAAATTACTGTCTTTGTTTTTCTGTTTCAAGCCACTGCCCTTGTGACAGAATGTGATCAATGTCTTCAATACTGTTATAGGGTGACTTGACTATACAAGCCCTTGCTGTACAACATGTTATGTACGTAAACAGTAAATTTTACAAGGTCATACAAACATCTTAATTTCACGAGAAAACAAAAGCAGGTAATGTGAGTTGGACAAGGAGAACGTCAAGAATTATTGCGCAATTGACTATTTCAAATTAAGTGAATAAAATCAAGTGAAAATAATCATGTGACAATTTTTTTGTTACTGAATTGTTAAATTCATGGAAAATAACTCCTTGCTTTACCTTCTGTTTGTAATATTTACTGAACAATCAAAAACATCATCAGAGGTACTTGTAGGCAAATAAGAGGAGACTTGCAAGAGATTGCTAAATTTTTAAAACAAATCTGAGGGACTACTTTTCCCTTTAGAGATTTGCCACATTTGTATTTTGAAAAATTAACATTACCTGGTGCTCTTCATGTTGTATTATATTGCCACTGCTAGGCATTAATGGAGCATCACCGCTGGCAGTTGATTCCTTCAGAGCTAACTGCTGCTTTATCAACTGTTCTGCTTGTTGCAAAGCGTCTCGGGGCGTTTTATCCCCTAGCTCATAAGAACTCCCCTCTATGGGTGAAACTGGGTTGAGGTCATTGACTACAGGAGGGTGATCTGACACTGCTAGCTGAAACAAAAGCAAAGAAAAGATTCTGAAATAAGATTTTGCTTACAATTAAGCTCGGTTATACAGGAATATAATGCTGTGGCACCCTTACATTAATTTTGCATTTTTAAACCTCTACATGTAAAAGGTGGCCAGCAGCGGTGTTACTCACCACTGAGAAAGACTGATGAATGGGAGAGTGTGCTCCATGACACAGGACTTACATCAACTAGTACAACCTTCCTCAGAAGTTGTATTGTATTGCATCCTGCATCCAAGTCCAGCATGGATTATGCAAATTAGTGCAGGTGCAATGTGACACACCATGCTTAAACTTTTTGTAACAAAGGAAATCTTTTTCGCTTTTATCATCAGCTTTCTCATATCTTGTAAAATGTTTCCACCTACTGTAACAGCAATAAATGTTACCATATGGCTCCTTGTGGAAGACACTGGTATAATGAGAGCTCTCATACCACAAGACTTGAAAGACAAACAAATTAAAACCCTTTCAGCACTGAATTAGTACTTTTTGACCTAAGCAGTCACTTCAACACTGTAAAACCACAGCTTGCTTGTCAGCAGGATGGAATATGAGTTGGGACTAAGAGAGGTTGTTATAAACTGGTTTAAATCTTACCTAGTTGATAGAACAATCAGAGTTTGTATTAATGGAGTGCTTTCTAAATCTTTTAAATTGGCTATCCATCAATCCCTCCAAAAGTAGTCGTAATTTAGGGGTCGTTTTTGATCCTCAGATGTCTTTGTTTGTACAAGTAGGATATTTCTCACCCACCAGCTCTTTTATATCTCACAAATACCTTGTTTCTTTGATTTTGACATGTGCCACCTTGTCATTCCAGCTCTTGTTCTTTCTGGGCTGGAGTATGGTATTGGATTATTACTTGGCTGCAAAGCAACTGACATCCCCAGGCCACAATGCATCCAGAATTGGGCAGCCAAGCTGGTTTGCTAATCTGCCAAGTTTAACCTTGCTACTCCTTGCGCTGCCTGCATCAGCTCCCGATACCTTTAAAGTTACTTGTGATAGTATTTAAGTGCACTAAACGTACCACCCTCACCTACTGGCTGATAGTTTAAGGCACATTTTAAAAATTTTCTTATGCGTTTGCTTGCTGTTCCTCGGGTCTAGATGCTGGAAACAAAGAACGTCTACCAGGAGTTGTCCATTTCTACTCGCGTGCCACATTAGGATTAGTTGTGCATAGTTGAATGTTAACTCAACTGCGTGAAGACGCACAATTGTGATTGGTCTTAATCCGCTTATGAGTAGGCAAATGACTTGAGTGGAAGAAGCAATAGTATCAATTGATTGTACTCTATTGTGCAGATGATAACTTGACACCGGACTAGTCCTGGAGTAGTTTAACTTCTCGTCAAAACTTTTGATGGTGTTAAAAGTGCATCCTTGCAGTTTAGGCCTAGGCTAGGTACAGGATTTTTACAAGCCTTACTGGCCTACAAGAGAAAGTTTACATTGTGCTTGTTACACCTCATGCCTGGCTGAACATAACATCTGAAAACTTTTTCATTCAGCCGCCTGCATGACCATTTGTTATGCTGCACCTTGCATTTGGAAAAGATTTGTAATCTAGAATTAGGGAATCTGAATCCTTACATACTTTCAAGACTTACCTGTACTTTACGTTGCAGATTATTAATTCTCTGTAGGTTCTGTTTGCTTCTTTCTTTATTGTTTGTATTTGTGTATTTGATTGTATTGTTGAAGCACTATGCTCTATGAAGCAGCACTGTATAAGTATCTACCATGCATGTATGTAATTATAATAATGTGCACTTATCACTGTGCCTGAATTAATTTTCAAATTTTTCCTGACATCGAATGCCTACTTTCAATGTCAAATTTATTGACAAAAGTTTGAACTAATGAAGAAATAATGGACATAAAAATTAAAGAGCTTGAATTGCTTCTTCAAATGATATGTAGTTTGGGACATTCATTGTACAACACAAAGAACAAAATATCTTTAAAAATTTATAAACAATCTGGTCATATTCACCATATTTTTCATGCTTATTCTTTCGTTGATAATTCTTTTCTTGTAAAGGTACCTAAATTCACGAGAGCCTGAAATTGATGCACCTACACAAATCAGTCCCTCCTTAACCAGTTGTCCCATACCAGTTTACATGAAAAGGTCACAATTACATATCCTACAATTTGAAATCAATGCAAAGTATTCTGAAATTACTTGGGAAGGCTTTTAAAACTCTTTCTTGGCAATAGAAGTGAAATTTGTTAATAAAATTGGAACACTCTCAAAACAGCTCAAATTACCTCTGCTTGATGCTTGAGCCATTTGTTACCACAGTGTTTTTTCTATTCAAGTCTTTGCTGCAGTGTGTGATGCATACCCTAGGCTGTGATATCATTCAATTTTAAAAACTGTTTCAAACTTAGCATCTTTCATAGGTTACTTGTTTTAGGTAACACTACAAGTAAGAATTTTCCTCCAGGCATGTTTTCACCACTTTTTGACTGAAATGGTCAAACTTTTAGACATTTTTTAGAAAAAAAGTAGCTTAGATCTTTTCATGCTGACATTTTGGCGTGTCCTGTCAATTTTGTTGTCACAGTGGCTTCCAACACACAAAACTTGATTTGCCTTAATTTGGTCTTAGGTGCAAGGTTGAAAAGTTTTCCTTGCTCAAAATGTTGTTTTAAGCCGAAAAACTGTCTTCCTTCAACTTTTACGAGACATCCAATATGTTCACCTAAAGAATCTAATGTGAAAACACATCATACAAAGTCAATTGACACCAGCTGAGGCCACAACACTGTGCTTCAAAGGGTCTTTTTACATCTTGCTAAAACAGAAATCCATGGGTTGAATCTTAATTTTGTGTGGTTTCTCACATGGAATGAAAAATTCCACAGCAAAATATTATTTGGGTGTTACAATTCAAACAAAATGAAAAAAAAAAACAGCATTCAGGTACTGTAGGTATTTACTGATTTTCCTACGAAAACATTAACTGGCAATAAAATACTTGCATGCGTCAATTTTGAGCCCAACATGCTACAAAACTGACCACTGTAAGTAACGTTAGTGTTCTTTATAACAAATGAAACCAGCTAAATTTTGTAAGTTATGGGGCTGAACCTGAGTTATTATTGTAAAATTTTATCATTGCCCTAAATCCTATTTCTGTTCATAACACTCACAGTGCCAGGCCCTGCGATAACATTGTGCAGTACCAGCCTAGCTTACTTTGCTAGGACTAAGCTAGGAACTACCTGTATCACCTTTGATAACTCTAGACTGTACACTAACCATATGGAATAAGCAAATGTATTGTCCAAATCAAGAGCAGAATATTCCCTTTTACAATTCTTTCTAAAATTTGTCCCTGTAACTAAATGGAAAAACTGCTATATGATAGGCTACTTGGAAATGCTCAATCAGTTAAAATTTTTTTAACTCTTTCAATCAAAATAATCTGCAAAATTTTAAACGGAACTACCTACTGTAGCGTGTTTGTTATCAAATTTTGCAGAATTGAGTCTGCGATTAGAATGATAAGATTTCAGATCAGTTCCTTGTGAGGGAGCACCTAATATTAGCCTATCGAAGACAAGTTAATTATTTATCTGTAGTTTGGACAGTATAACCTTGCATGCTGGATATATGTATCTGCCTCTTGTCCTGAAGGCAAATTAACAAGGACATAAGACAGCCAAATTACTCCTCTTTGAAGTTCATATACAAGATATGGTTCAGAAGTACAATAAAAAGCTGTCATATTTTTTTCATTTCTGAGATAAAAATTTATCCTACCTGTATGATTAAATGACCTTATAAGTGCAATCAACATCTCAAAATTGTACCATTACTTCCAGAAGCATGCTTACCATTGCATGTGAATCAAGGTCTCCTTTAATCTGCTTCAACTCAGCCTTGACATTTTGAATAGTTTCTTCCAAAAGTACTAACTCATGCTGCACACTAGTATCAGGATCTGATACTTTCCGCATCGCACTGAAAATAAATCAAAGTAGATTAACATTGAATAAATTTCAGGTATTAAAGGGAAATACTGCATTTGTTATACCAGCAATTTTCCATTTTTATTGCCTATATCTAGAGATACAAAATGATAGATAATTCAAAATAAGGCAGCATTGTAAGTAGCTTCTTTTCAAGAAATATGAATCTTACTGAGAGAAAGTTTGTTGCTCAAGAACTTCTAATTGTTGGCCCAATCTTTCAAAATTTCAAATGATGCAACATCCATAACTAAATGCATAATGTTTTGATGAATTAAAGCTATTGTTGGAGTTTATTGGTGGGACTGAATGATTTAATAAACATTATAACAACAGTATTTTCTTTGTATGAAATGTTCGTGCACAATACTTCCCCTTTAATGGGAACAATTTTAAGATTGTGCTGATATGCCTTGATAATTAACTGATACAAACTGTACAGTAGTTCAAAGAAGGGTCAAATCTTGATTCATGTTTTGATATGTTAGTTGGATACTTAAGCATTCTGGTGAAATATGGATTGAAATCCAATGTCTAGTTCTCAAGATAACTGGCAGTTAGAGTTGTCACATTTTCAAGACATAGTGAAATTGTAGCAAGCACATATATATGACATATCATAAAATAAATGACATATTAATGAGTACTCTTTTTTTTTTACACTTTACAACCAGTTTTTCTTGTCCATAATCCCACGCTATTGGAATGTGAATGCATAAGAGGCATGGAATTTTACAAATGTATTCCCCATGGGGAGCTCCTATCCCTATTAACCTCAAGGTCAACACAACAGACTGAAAAAAACAAAGGAAAAATAGCATTTCTCATCAATGTGAAGAAGTGATATAACTCATGCTTGCCTCAAGCACACTTTACATCACAGATGTAGTAACTTCATTTCCTGAAACCTTGAGTACTGTATGTCTGATTTGAATGGAAGTTTCACTAAATTGCATAAATTTAGTTCCTCTTCCACATATGAAAAATAATTTTTTGCTTAAACCCTTCCTTTTATAAAGGGGTTACAAAATACATTTTACAAGCAGAAAGTCTAAAGGCATTCAGATTTTAAGTTGCTCAAAGCAAGTAAGTATTTAGCACTGTCTTTTTTTTTAATTTATATTTGTTTTTTAAACTGACTGTCCAGATTTTTTGTCTAGAGGCTTGTTGGACTGCAGAGGTCTTTTTCAACTGTTTATATCAACTGATCTGCTGTGACCATAATTCAGCTTTCCATTCAACTTACAGGGAGAATGCAGTCACCCCAATAAAGAACTGTATAGTAGACTATCCTATTTCCTGAATGGATCTTGTGAATCATGTGACAGTATTTTTCTCAGTCAATTGAAAAATTTACAAGGAGAAACTGCTTGGTTCACCTTGAATATGCAATATTCATGTCCTAAAATATTATGAAAGATACTTGAAAGAGAAATAGGAAGAAATTTGTGACATTTAGCTATTGTTTTAAAATAAGTTTGGGGCGACTGCTTTTGACCTTTAAATACTGTGTGGACAAGAAACAAGATCCAAACATATTTCCCACCTTAATGTATCATTTACAAGGCTTGCACAGTTTGACCTCTGGTAACCTTAAATTATAACTAGCTTTGACTTCTACCAAAGACGTACATTTTCTTCTCAATACTGGATATGCACAAGATTAAAGATATTCATCAAAGATGTTTTTCTTGAGATAATGTGCTAATTTGGGAGATTATATATTGGACACCTTTTCGAATAGCTTTATGGTCAGGCTTTGCATCATAATGTTACAGAAACCTTAATGAAGGACACAGACCGGGAAAAACCATATGCAGCAGTCTGTGAACTAACAGGTCATAAACAGTGAGGGAAGTGCTGTATGCATGACGTCATATTGCCATGCCGTACTACATGTACTACAGTACTACAGTATCGGTGCCCATGTAATTGTCTGGGTGAATGGCACTGCAAACCTAGTCTATTTTCCAACATCTGTATATTGATGATATTCTAATGATTCAGTTGCCTCAGTTACATGTTGACATTGGGAAAATATGACTTCAACACTACTTTGCCTGCAGTGAGAGATGGCCTGCAGGACTTTAGGACTCTTGGTAGGACTTTTTCAAAAAAAAACTACATAGGCTACTGTACATGAAATACAGAAGTTTGGGCCTACCTTAAGTGAGGGCTTTGAGCAATGAGCATGTTGCATTATAATTATGCTTCTATCATTCTGTGTACACTTTCATGGTACCACAGCAGTGTGTCATTGCCCTAGGCTTGGGAGACTCCAGTATTCATTTTTGGAGTTGGGTAGTACCCGTGGCCCTATACAGTAATTAAAAGTCATGACAATCCTGAATGGAGTAGCGACATACAAACATGTCAATAATAACTGACACAAGAATACATACCACAGCAACAACAATCTAATCCACACTCTTCACATTTAATTATTCTCTTTTTTCTTTTCCATTTCTTTTCTTTTGCTTCCATATTTTTCTTTTGTTTCCTTTTCCCTCTTTCTTTTCCTCTCCTTATTCTCTTTATCCTTCTCTTTCTGCAGTATTTTCTTCTTTGAGAAGGGGTAAGCAGTTGCCCCCTGCCACACTCTGGCTACCCTAGTGCATGTGCCTACTGTACCAAAAATCACACCAAGAATTACGTACCTAATGTGACCAATTTTCACCCCCAAACTGATCACAAAAAGTGTGGTTTACTTTCAACTTACAATCTACAAGTTTTGGATTCGTGTCCTTGGCAATACTGTAAGAATTTAAAATGACAAAATTCTGATCAAGTGAACATTTCTGACCAGATAAACAAAGAAGGTTCCCTAATATCTCCATTCTGGGACTAAGCACAGTAGTGGTTAAATCTGATTCCTATCATAGGTAAACAGGTGGTAACAGGGATCCACTGCACTTGTCTGCCTGTGAGGTTTCCTACACTTATGTACAGTTCCACAAATGACCTCTTGGTCTCAGGACTGCAAATTACATGATGCCATGTTGGGTATGGCAGTATATGTTAAAATATAAATAGTAACTTTACAACAGTTGTTCAATACCCATGCTTTTCCAACTGTCATTGCTAATGGCACTTGGCTTTACACAATGTTGGCAAATTAATATTTTCATTCCAGAAATCTCAATGAATGGCAATACAACAACCCTGCACAGTGCTTTTAATTAGTAAATTACTTTATACATACACTCACATCAATTGTGAATTTATGGTAAGATCAGGCAACAAGTAACATTTTGAATGTGTTGATTTCATGACTATTTGACCTAGGCTTTCCAGATGAGAAACAGGTGCAGTAACCTTCCATTAGGCCATAAGTCACTCAGTGTATGGGTACCCAATGCCATTCAGAATAGTCTCATATTGAACTAATGCTAACAAGATCTCAAATAAATATACCGCTCACTTCCACACTTCATATTGATGTAGGAATTTAAAATTAAGTACAGGGTATTCATTCACCTTTTTAATAAAGAGAAAATCAAATCCTCCTTATCAGCAACCTCCTGTTGTTTCCAATAAACAGTCTTCATCTTTTCTGCCAAGAGAGGGAAATCTGACTTTTGACCCTCAGCATCATCATCTGTCCTCTTTGGATTTTGCCTTTTCGACATATTCTGAAATTGTTGTTGCTAAAAAAATGTAAAGTTCAAGGAAACACAAGAAATATAATATAAACAAGGCTGTCAAATGCTGTAGGCCTATAAACATACTGTACATACTTGAAATCTCTCGATCTGAACATGTACAAAAGATGCTGGGAAAGGCCCTTAGCCACTTTGAAAATTTAGTCCCTGCCATAGCAGGCTTAAGGTGGATACCTTGGATTTTAAGTGCATGAAGTTCAATAGAGTTAGAGATAGATAAGGTTTTACTGCTCAGTTTCTAACCCATTGGTTTAAGTCGGGCCAGCCACAGCCTTTATTCCAGTTGTGGCTCACTGGCTTGTTTTTCCCTAACCCATTGCTTATGTTGAGCACCAAGCACAATGGTTCCATTTTTAAAGTCTTTGGTATGACCCGGCCAGGAGTCGAACTTCCGGCTGCAAGTCAGATGCTCTAACCACTTGACAATGCAGTCGATCAAGTTCAGTAGAGTAGTGTGTGTGTGTGCATTCACCCATGAAGCTACTCAGAAAATGTCCAGTGACCAGAACAATGGAAGCAGTGCGACTGCAATCTCACGTGAAGCTGAACACAATTGCCAATGTGGCTTTCAAAATACTGTACTTTGTTAGCTGCTTGGGTGATTCCACTTTCTTATTTGAGCTAAAGGGCACTGTCCTTTCATGAAGTTTCCTTGTAGGTTGGATGGGAAAACATTTTACTTCCAGAAGTTCTGGTACATATCGTTATATTTGCAGTACTAGACTGAGGAACTACTTGTATTCAGGAAGTGAAACAGAAGGGGACTGAAATGCTATTGGAGGAAGAAATGATCTGAGTGACTTCAAGATATTTTGCATGATGAATTTACTTTAATTGACAAATTGCACTACCCTGAGTCGATCACAAAACGTATGGCACATACCCTGCACGCAACCTTTAACATGACCAACTCACGGTAACATCATACTACCATGCTTACATATTGTTTCATACAATCATGAAAATCTGTTATATACAGTTAGTAAATATAGTTTGCACCTACCTCAGCCATAGTAATGCTGAGTTCAGCCAATCACAATGCACTAGAGGCCTTTATATGTTATTCATCTGGTCATAAAACTGCCATTGTATAATTGGAACCTGAGGGTTGAAAGTAGTGAATACATGTAAGAAGCCAAGTGCACCCAACTGCAAGTAAGCATATCAAACTTGAATGGACACACTGTAAATTCAATTTCTTCCCTAATCCAGAGGATATGCCTCTAGGATTAAATACCTACATAGTGTATTTTCTTTTGTTCTTCAATTTGTCCACTTTGGAGTGGGGATTTTCTGCCTCATATTCATATTATCTGACCACAACTGACTTGAGAGCAGGTATGAATTGCATCTAGTACAATTGAACCTTTTCCAAATAGTGTTAAAAAGGATTGTTGAATATCTAGTTTTGGGTGTGCATCATATTTTGCCACAGTAAATGCTATTGCTGAGTAACAACCTCCTGAAGTCATGGTAACAGTCACCGAGGACCAGTACTGCAAAGTCCACTCAGGATGGAAAATATCCTTGCAAGATTATGCAAGGGCACCGTGACGTCAGAGTCAGAGTCACGTCTTCTCTTCACCTAGGACCAGGACTGCGACTCCACTCAGGGCGGACTTAAAATATCCGTGTAAGAGTGTGCAACTCTGTCATAATTTGATAAAGGGCCACTGGTACTGCGACTGCAATTCCACTCCGGAATGGAGGTGCAGTGTCCAGACTTAGAATAATTTTTGCAAAAACACATGGGAGATATACTGTACGTTGAATCGTTCTCAAAATAACCATCATTAAACAAATGGCCACTGGGACTGCGACTCCACTCCAGTATGGTTCTTTGAAACTGACCGGGATATTCTGCAGTTAAGTACTCAAAAATGTTAGTTTCCTACTCCCAGTAACCCAGTTCTGATTACACATTAGGGTCTTGCATGTACTACAGTGTAGTGAAGAAACCTAATGAGGCCGCATTCAAATTTCGTGCATCGATCCACCAATAGTGTGTGTCAATAACTACTGTCAAAATCAATGCGTCAATTTGCGATGAAGCTCACCCACCTCAAGCTTCTGTGCAAATTGTGTGTGAACCTGATATACATTTCAAGCATGCACATAACTCTGTGATGGCATTCTTGCCTTTTAGGAGTTTTTTACTGAAGACTGAAGCAAAGACTTGCAGCCCTAAATTTAACACGCAAAATCACTGGTCTTATAAGGTTCCTTTGGATCTCCGTCTTAAAGACAATAGGCAGTTGCCCCAAAATTTGCTCTGAAAAATCAGCAAAATCTTGCAAATCTCCTCTTATTGCATTACAAGCACCTCTGAAGATGTTTTGAACATAACTATTACAAACAATAGGTAAAGCAAGGAGAAATTCTTGAATTTCACAATTTACTAACAAAAACATTGTCACATGATCAGGCCTGGCATTATAAGATGGGCAATTGCCCGTACCCACCTAAACGCCCATCTTGGCTCCTAAAAATAACTGTTAGAACTTGCCTAAGACGGGCAACCATTGCCCGTCTGCCCAAAAACTCCTGACCAGGCCTGCACATGATCAAAATTGGCCATTTTTGAGCCAGAGTGACAGGGCACACTAACTCTGATTGGGGTGACTGCATTCTCCTTTAAGATGAAAAATTGAAACTCGTTGTGCGTGTACCTCTACAGTAAGTAGGAAAATTCTACGGTAAAGATGTTTAAAGATCAAGTTCACCGGAAGATTTGCAGGTGTAAAGAGATTTGCATTCTTTTTCCTTGCTTTTAGAAAAACAAAGAGTTCCTTAGCGTGGCCTTTTATTACGTTTCACCATCATACTCACTAGGATATATGCCAATTAAGGGAAAGAAAGTTACAGATTTGGACAGACCACCCGCATATTCTGAAAGCTACCGCCAAATGTCATTATTTGGAAAAAACTTCATTGTCCAAAAATGCATAATCAACCACACAAATCAAATTTCCATTTCAGTTAGCAAAATCATGTTTTAAAATGTATTTCCACCTGTACTTATAAAATACATTAGTTAGCCATCAATCATTGTTGTGAACAGCCTACACTGCAAAAAAGAGCTAAAATGGCTCTTCATAGAAGTCCCAATCACTGAAAAATGAACCCCACTTTTCAGTGCTTTGCACTGAAAGTAAGCCATATATCCCATGTGCACGGAGAGTAAGCAACAACCACATAAAAGTGGTGGTTCATTTTTCAGTGGTTGGTACTAAGTACTTCTAAGAGCCATTTTTTACAGTGTGCACCTATAGGTTATGTCCTTCACTAATAAATACTGTATTCGAACTTGTTCAATTTACAGTACACCAATATATGTTCAGTTTTAACCAAACACTCATAAACAGTACATTCGGAGGGAAAATAAAAGTTGGGGCATGCATAAGGCCAAAAGTTTTTACCTAGGCCTAGCGTAGTGACCATTGCTGACCAATAATAAATAATGAAAAATAACTGCATGTGTTTTCAATATTTCCTGGATGCATATCTATGACTTTCATTCTCTTGGCCTACACAATATTTGTGTCAGTCTGCACAAGTTGGAGCCTAAGAGAGTTTTAGGTGGGGCTAGAACTAGAATAGGGTCGGGAGAATTGAAAGTGCCTGAAATGAGGATATGCGATTTGCCCTTTAATGGCAACAGGCAGTTGCCCCAAAATTTGCTTTGAAAAATCAGCAAATTCTTACAAATCTCCCCTCATTTCATTACAAGCACCCTCTGAAGATGTTTTGAACATAACTACTGTAGGCTATTACAAACAATAAGTAATGCAAGGAGAAATTCTCCTTGAATTTCACAATTCACTAACAAAAACATTGTCACATGATCAAAATATTGGCCATTCATGAACTAGAGTGACAGGCATGCTATGAAAATGCCCATAAGCCTACAAGGAGCAACTATAGAATACCCCGCCTCAGCAGAAGGCACTTTTCCAATCCATGGATACGGATTCCCAGTGGCTCAGGATTAGCTTGAGTCCAGTCTGGAAAGTTCGTATTTCCTACACCGAAGTTTTACGCCAGTCACCTGTTTTCTCAACTTTTATGCCACGCCAAATTGTAGTACTGTGTTTTAAGTACAGTGTGTATGTAAAAGACAAGAAAATCACGCCATGAAATTGGCGTATAAGGTCTTTACTGCACGCCGAAGATCTTCGGCGTAACATACATGTTTTCCAGTCGGGGCTTGAGTGCTTCAAACGTAGCCTATTTCCTTTTTTCTTTTTTGAGAACGACACTCTGTAATGATATGTTAGGTCATTCATAATGCTTCAAAAACTCAGTGGCTGCCTGCAGGAATCCATTTTCAGCTGGATTCCTAGTCCTAGTCGAAGTGGCTGCCTGTCTAGGAATCCATTTTCAGCTGGATTCCTAGTCCTAGTCGAAGTGGCAGCCTGAATAGGAATCCATTTTCAGCTGGATTCCTAGTCCTAGTCCAAGTGGCTGTCTGACTAGGAATGCATTTTCAGCTGGATTCCTAGTCCTAGTCCAAGTGGCTGCCTGTCTAGGAATCCATTTTCAACTGGATTCCTAGTCCTAGTCCAAGTGGCTGCCTGTCTAGGAATCCATTTTCATCTGGATTCCTAGTCCTAGTCCAAGTGGCTGCCTGTCTAGGAATCCATTTTCATCTGGATTCCTAGTCCTAGTCGAAGTGGCAGCCTGACTAGGAATCCATTTTCATCTGGATTCCTAGTCCTAGTCGAAGTGGCTGCCTGTCTAGGAATCCATTTTCAGCTAGATTCCTAGTCATAGTCAAAGTGGCAGCCTGACTAGGAATCCATTACAGTTGAGTGAGAAAAATTCTCACTCATTCATTCTCAAGATCCATTCAAGAAATAGGATAGTCTACTATAATATTCTTTATTGGAGTGACTGCATTCTCCCTTTACATTTAGGCCCTACTTTCTTTATAACCTAGGCCCCGTAGGCCTAACGTTAGGCCTAGCGTTCAGGTAGCCTACAGGAGAAATCTGTGGCACTTATCTTTCTGTAGGCCTAAGTTACTTATGTTAGTGTTCGAAAGTTCATCAACTCCTAGGCCTACAGCAACTTTGCTTCAGGTTCAATGGCCGTAAAGTTCAACAGCATGAATTTAGAATATATTTACACTACAATCATTTACGCGTTAACTCCTAGCTGGGTAGTTCCAAAAAACTAGCTTCCCGGACGAACGGACTACTGAAACTGTTAGGCCTAGGCCTAACTCTACTCCTGACTTAGTTGTTGCGCGACCAGGCTAAATTGCAGAACAGCTGTCAATACTACTGTAGCTAGTCTGTGTACATAGGCTGTGAGCATACTTTACAAGTGTGCTATACTTCCCCTTGTGAAAGGGATGTGAAAGTTGTATTGCGCAATCGGGAAATAACGTGTATAGATTGGCCATGCAATGAGCTTTTATTTCTTTGACTGAGCATGAAAACAGTTGCTAACCAACTTGCCAGCTGAATGAAAACGACACACAACCACAACTTATTAGCTCACGTCGGCAAGAATCTTCTCTGTCAGGGATGGGAGCAGGCGGGGCCATCCCTTCCGTTAACTGGGAGCCTTTTCCAACTCGACGGCCGGGGGCGCGTCACCCGCGAGTTAGCCCATGCATTAAAGTATATTATATAACACCTTATTAATTTCTCTACATCTGATTGGAAGATTGGTGGTCACATGTCATTCGTGATTCGGCACTATCATCAAGACTGTGGTGCTCAACCGTTGGTTAGTATATACTAACCCACGGTCGTTGGTTAGTATATACTAACCCACGGCAATGACGTCAGCGATCATAGCTTGTACGTACAAGCTATGCCGCGACTCAATCACTGCAGCATTGGGGATCGTACGTACATTGCATATCGTATGTAATAGGCACATAAACGCGTAGCGAGCAAACGACAAACCATGGAGCTGCGCTACACGGACAAACACGAACCATCGTGACCGCCAAAACACAACCTTAACCAACGACTAGATCAAGGTAGATAGTTATAAGGTGTTATATAAAACAAATAATGAATGTTTATGAGTGCGATAGTATGAATTATATTTCATGAGTTGAAAGATTTAACGTTCTATTCAACGAGGCGAAGCCGAGTTGAATAGAACGTTCAATCTTTCAACTCATGAAATATAATTCATACTATCGCCTTCGCCTCGTTGAATAGAACGTTAAATCTTTCAACTCATGAAATATAATTCATACTATCGCACTCATAAACATTCATTATTTGTATAATAGTCCACGTACGATAGCGACCGAGTCGGCTCGACGGTTTACCCGTCGGCTCTCAAGCGAGGGCATTTTTCTTTTCAATTGGAATTTTCGGCGTGCATTGTAGATTAATTACCTCAATTTCTTTCATAGCTCCGTTCCGTTTAGCTAAAAAGCCGACACACTCAAGTCCTTTCCACCTTACGGCCTACAACTTATAGGCTATGAGAATTTCATTTCATTATATCCTCAATTCCTAATGTGCTCGTGTGTCTGTCGTGCGGTACAGTAAGCGACTTGAAGATGGAAGGTGGACCCATTCATCGCCAGACGGAGTGGATTCGAAACAATGTATTTCATCCTCGATACGATATCAGGCCCAACCGCCGCTACAGTTGATCTTGTTTTGCTCTAAATGAGAAGTAGGCTAGTACATTTTTCATGTGAGCCTGCCCCAAAATTTTCGCGAGCTTTGAAATTTCACAATTCGGATTCTCCGATGGAAGAAACACCGCACTAAATCAAAATGTATCCGTCTCGGTACTTATATCTACTGCTGTTATACAAAGCAAATCAGCATGCCTTATGCATGGCAATGACCGTGCATATGGTACGGTATAGATACAAATTAGGTTTTCATTTTTTTTCAGATCCCCTCCACAACCTCCTGTAGCCTGTTGAGGCTGCAGGGGCTTCGAGTCACTGCCCCTGGTCGCGGAGCCTGGTCGCGGAGCCTCCCCCTTCCCCTGTCGGACAAAGCCTGCGCCATCATGCACTCCTGTTCCCTATATAGATCCAATTAAGGTTCATAGACCTTGAACCGCTTGACCAAAATCAATTTCAGGTTAAAGGCAGGTACGTACGTTAGGACTTTTTTCTGAATCATGGGCGCAGGAGACGGCGGGTGGGGGCTCCATGCGCGTTCAACATGTTAATGTACATATCATAAAGGCATGCATCGGTTATCACCGTGACACCGCGGCATGAGTGGCAATTGCATACATGATTTTCTGCGTTACTATCCTTCCATATTTATACGGTATAATATTTTTAGAAGTCGTTACAAATAATCAGTGCCGGTGTAGCCAGGATTTCTATCATGGGGTGGAGGCATGCATTATGTTGTATGATCGCCGCCTGGGGCAGGTCACGGTCTAACGGGAGGGGTGTCCCCTCCAATTTGAAAATTTTTGAAACATTGGGTGTCCTTACATGCAATCTAATACCACATATGCTACCTTTGAAGTAAAATTTGTGTTAAAAAATTTACGTATTTTACGTACAAAACAAATCGGTATCAGTGATCGAGTGGGGCATATGGCCCAATGTCCCCCTATTAAAATAGACCACAGGTAATCATAATATAAGTTTAACCATTATAAAACATACTGGTGAATTAATAACGAATAGGCTATATAAGTGCTGGTGCAATTCAAATCAGAACTTTAATTTAATCATGAGGTATTGGTCTCGTTAAAACTACTAAAAACCTCTTTCCCCTTCTCTTTTACACCAATTGCCTCAAAGCTGGGCGTTGCCATTGTCCAGATCATGACATGTGATACAGCTTGTTGAAAAGAGATAATTAATTGGCTCGGCGATGTAGATAGCCTTGGACGTTAGAAAGTGACATATAATCCTACCCCACGAAAGTCCAATTTTGGGGGGTCGGAAATCTAACATTTTTAATGGGTTAAATACGGCATGTACCAAGGAAGTTTTTTAAACTATTGATTACCATTCAGTTAGCTTCATCATTGCATCATTTTTCTTTCAGTAGGTGCCCGAAAAACTCTCAGCATATTGCCCGAATTTTCACAAAAATATTTAGTTGGGGCTGCAGTCCCCAGCCCCAGCCCCCGCCTCCTATGCCTGTGCCTATGGGAAAAGGGGGTTGGTATGTGTAATGTTGTAATGACGATCGATGAACTGGTCAAATATGACTAAGGAATTAATATACAGATCAGAATTGGAGAATCAATGTTGTGTTTTGCTTATTTGTACCACAGTATTACAGGATGTTTTGAGGTTTTCTCCGGATACTTGCGTCTATGATCGAATAGTTGCTGGAGAGAATTTCACCACTTATCATCTAGCAAAATACAACTTATCGTGCAGTGATTTCACCCCCACAACAATTTGTTGTGACCTTACCGTTCCTTGCCACAGGTTAGCAGGGTGAAGCCTGCATGACTACTCCGACATTATCTCACATTTTTTTGGGTGGTGAAAAGCCAACACGGAGACATGTAAACTGGTGGGTCTAAGTCTACATATTTAGGTAGGCAGGTAGGACTGCAAATCTCTATTGAAATTGTAACGAACATGAGTTAGTGATCCAACAGCACCAAAGAAGCAGCGGGAGCCTTAGAGCCGCCCCATAGGGACCAACATAATTATGGAGCCCATACAGGTTTGTACCCAACATTAATAAGAGGCCATGTGGACCAGCCCATATGACCCATATGACCCATGTGGGATAGTTCTGGGACCCATGTGGGCAACTGCGGTCTGGCCCCAAAACTATTCCATATGGGGGTTTGGCATCAGTGGCTTTACCAAATGAACGTTTTCCTATTCACCCTGTTTCGGACGTTAAAATTTTTGGCACATGAAAACACAAAATGAAATAAATGTCTTGGAGCAACTTACAACTTGGGGAGGGGGGCTGCCCCCCCCCCATGCCACTATGCCAAGTCGCCAATGTCCCCTAGAAGGATTTTGAAATTAAAGCCCGTTCAATGCGAATTCCTTGCTTATGCATATGGAAATTAATGTGCAAGTACTCAAAGAGCATTTCACGGCACTGTTAATTATTTTGAAATGTCAAGTGACTAGCCATTGACCGAAAGATCACTAGTGTGTAAATATGATTAAAACAAAATAGACAAGGCCATTTTTCGATCGAAATCTCGTACTCCTTACACAAACACACAGCAGGGAGTTACATTATTAGCCTTCAGTATACATCGTCGGAAATAGCCCACTACGTTGGGTCAACATTGGAAAATTGGCTGGTCAAACGGTTGGGCTGTTGTATGAATGGTTGGGTGCTCATCGGGAAAAGGTTGGGCCTACAATCAATTTTATAGTGGGCCAA
This sequence comes from Holothuria leucospilota, assembly GCA_029531755.1. Lineage (NCBI taxonomy): Eukaryota > Metazoa > Echinodermata > Holothuroidea > Aspidochirotida > Holothuriidae > Holothuria > Holothuria leucospilota. The sequence continues at coordinate 13,902,393 of CM055970.1, forward strand.
CAATCATAGGCGTATGAGCCCAAGTTGATGTGGGGGGGGGGGGGCTGGAACGACTTGCCCGAAAAATATAACCAAAAATTTCAGCTCGCTCCACGCACGTTCGACATGTTAATGTACGTATCATATGGGCATTCATCATTTATCACCCCGCATGCCAATAACATACAATAATTTGCCTTGTTTCTGCCTTCTTTATTGGTTTTAATATTGGCGGAAGTCGTTGATCGCCGGCCTGGGGAGGGATCTAAGTGGAGGAGGGGAGGGGGTTCCCCCCTCCCCTTTGAACATTTTTGAAAAATTAGGTGTCCTTACATGCAATCTGGTGCCACATATGCTACCTTGAAGTGAAATTTGTGTTAAAACTTTTACGTATTTTAGGTACTAAAAAAAAAAAAAAAAATCGGCATTGCCCCCTCTTCTTTGAAAATTTATGAAAAATAAGGTGTCCTTACATGCAATCTGGTGCCACATACGCTCCCTTTGAAGTAAAATTTGTAATGAAAAATTTACGTTTTTTAGGTAGAAAAAAATCAGCATCAGTGAGGGTGGGGAATGGCGATATGGCCCCTCAAATACATCACTGATAATCATAATATAAGTTTAACCATTAAAAACACACTGATGAATTTATACGGAATATATAGGTCCTGGTGCAATTCAAATCAGAACTTTATATTAATTACCAAGGAAGTTTTTAAATTGTTAATACCCTTTAGCTACATCAATGCATTATTTTTTTTTCAGTAGGTGCCCGAAAAATTGTCAGCATTTTGCCCGAATTTTCACACAAATTTTTGGTTGGGGGAGGGGGGCTGCTTCCCCCAGCCCACCGCCTCCTACGCCTAAGCAAACAATTCGCCTACCAAAGGTTAGGTCATTGGGCCAACGATGGCAAAAAGTTACCCAACTGTCATGGGCGTCAATCCTGGGGGGACAGGGGGACACGTCCTCCGTCCCCCACATTTTGGAAATACACCCATTGACTTAAGATTTTTACACAGTAAATTTTTGACAGAAGTGGCAATGTCCTCCCACATTCGAGTAAAGATTGACGCTACTGCCAATTACTGTTAGTTCCAACATTTGCTTAACGTATGTTGGTTAAATGAGTGGTGTCAACTGTGAGCTGGCAAACATTTGGCCAACGGTCTAGCTGGTAAACATTTGGCAGTTTTCAACGTTGGACAAATAATATTTCTCCAACATTTCACAAATTGTCATATCCAACAGTATAAAGAATGGTTGGCACAATTGTTACACCAACGAAACTATGCCTCGCTTTCCAAAGGGACCTAATTTATTGCTCATTATGGGAACCCATAATGAATGTTCAGAGACGTTACCTACTACAAGTTTTAGAAGCTACCAGCATTGTTAGTGCTAGCCACTTTCAAAAGTAGTGGGATTGTATTTGAAAATTCATATCTAAAATAATTTTGGTTTGGCTATTATATATTCAACAGGGGCGTAGATTTCTTTTCAACTTTGGAGGGATGGGGTAAATTATCGTAAATCTAGAAAATGTGCACGCGAAGCGTGCACGGCAAGCGCGAAGCTAATGACGGGTGGGGTCCAGGGGCCCGCCCTATAGCCCCTGGTGGGGTCAAGGGGAAGCCCCGGAAGCTTCTGGGTGTTAATGTCTCAGAATTGCCAGGAAGACTGTTTTAAGGGGTAAATTTCAGAAGTAATGTTCTTGGGTATTGGTATATTTATACATTTAGGAAATGCTTTTTGAGCACAAAACTCATTGATGAGCTGCACTGGATTGAAATTGTACACGGGCAATAATGTCCTGTTAAGCTTAAAAAGGCAGGGATCAATTTATAGGGTCATCCCAGACAACTGGATTTTGAATTTGAAGATCATTACAAGACCTGCAAGTGGGCTTGAGATCAGTGGCGCCGCCAGGTTTTTGTGATTGGGGGCACTATAGATGGCGTAATAATACCTCAATTCCTCCAAGTCTGCGTAAATTGTACCTTTATTTTTGATGCATCCCTGCATTTCTATACAGCAGTTTTGACCTTTCGTTCGTCACTACATAAAAGTGCCGACCTGGGAAAGGGGATCTCCCTCACCTTTCAGAAACTTTTGTTAATTTAAGGTCTTTTAGACAAAAATGGTGCTACCTTTGGGATGTTTTTAGAACTGATCATAGATGGCTGGAAAGTGTCCATAATTTAGTGAATGCTTATTTTTGGTAAATAGTGGTTTTAAATAAGATCTCTAAGACAAAACCTGCATTCAGGCTGTGCATCGAGACACTTTCAATAGCCCAACAAACCTATATGCCACTTCCATAAGCCAGTCATTTACCTGTTAATTCGTAGCCTTTCAACTTTTTGCTGTTTTGCTTCTCCGAAAGTTGCTACCGGAAGATATTGATAATAAGAATAACACTGATGTAAGGTTTAAAGCGCGGGGAGCGCGCAAAAATTATGATAATTTTCGAAGGATTTGGCTAAAATTCTAATAGTTTGAGAAAAATTTGTGATAGAAAATGAAGCAGAGATTGAAGAATTTCTGACGAAAATGAAGAATAAAATGTACTTTCCGGAATACACGTATCCGTAGACTGTAACATGGGGGGGGGGGGGGGGGTGATTACCTGGGCCATCCCCCCAGTCAAATGTTGGGGGGGATATATCCAACCTATCCCCCCGAGATCTACGCCCATGATATTCAGTGAAACTTGATTGTTATTATTAACAATTAATAATACAATTTTCTTCATGATATTTCAATTTCTCCTTCTTTCATGTCGTTGTATTGCACAACTGAGAAACATGATTTCCTGCAAGTAATTCACCATTACCGCCAGTCACAATTAGACCTGCATGAAGTGATTAACACAAATCTCCTTTGAGAAATTTTTAATGCTCCGTTCAGATGAAAGGTATTTAAATCTGGTGTTCCAATAGAATTTCACAGCATTTTAAAGACAGACTGTCATCACCCCAAAGTATACTTTTAGTGTATGTATATCAAAATTCTCAATTGGTGACTGCTGTTTGATTGACATCAAAGTTTGAAAATTTGAAAGATGCAGAGTAGCTCACATTCCACACAAGGCAGAGAGAGTACTTTTATTACATTTAATAGCCTTGTGTGCTCACCAGGACATGGCCTTAAGCAATAAAACAGGTTTATTCTTGCACAAGGAAGCGCCTCATACAGTTATGGGAGGAGCTAGAAGATGCATAGTTGGGAGAATTGGAACTGTCTGGGATCATGAAAATTCCCCTTTAAACATTTTTCTCAAATTGTCTTAGTAAAAATTCCCACAGTGTAAGTGAACGTTTTGCAAAATATACACTGTGAACATTTTATTTAGAAATAGCTGTTATTAAAAGAATTATGAGGCTGGCTTGATACCAAAATGACCAGCTTAGTATTTTGCTGGTGGTTTATTGTTGGGCCAGTGTAGGGCCGCTTACAATTTGCCAACCGAAACTAATGTCAGCGTTCAGCAAACCAAAACAAGTGTTGAGGTTGGGTCACCCATAGTTGTATGCCGACTTTGAAGTAAACTTTAGATTCAGCACATCAGATGAGGGATGACTAATAACTTTTTCAGTACACATACTCTGTTGTTGTTTTACATTTTAACATGATAGTATCACAGATAACTGCCAGTAGATGAATTTTGAACCTCGATTTATCTGGGAGAGCCACCCACTCGCTAAAGTGCGGGTTATGACCGCCATTTGAGTATTTTCTTAATTTTAGGCCTCAAAACAATACGATTAAATGCTATTCATTCAAAACAATATCAATAATATACAGCGCATATGTAAACGCACGAACACTTTTTAGGGCACTAATTCAACCATACAACAGTAGTATTGGTATAACCTGAGACAGGTTTACTATACATCATTACTCACATGATATATGCCTCAGTAATAGCTTCCTTGATACATACCTTATCATTCATTTCAAATTCACGAAATTTCCTAACATATAGCCAGAGTTGTAACGAGTTACTCAATTTTGCAGTCGAGTCGAGTCATTAACTACTTTCAATGTGACTCGAGTCGAGTCAGTGACTCGAGTCATTGTATTATTTCTACGAGGAAATTTATGATACAATTTCTCGAGTCATTGCCCTTTTGAAAATTAGTGACTCGAGTCATGACTCGTTACAACACTGCATATACCATAATAGATTAGAAAATTCAGACTAATTAAGTGCTGCACCTGTTTTTGCAGGCCCTTAACCAGACTTGGAGATCGGGGGGGGGGGGCGGGGGCAAACCAAGCTGGGGGCACAGTATAAGATATTGAACAGGGGTCTGGATATGTCCGCAAAGTAGGAGGGCAAGCCAAGGAGAAGGGGCTGGCCCAAATCCCCCTCCTCCTTCGATTATGAGCCTGATATTTTGGTAGGTAGTAACCAGGTCAAGACTTTTGTTTCAACTCAGGAGCACTGTGAAAGCTTATCCAAAGGGGACATTCGTTTGTGGAAATTTCCGTTGGTCCCCTAAAAGTCAAAATTTCAGGGGCCGGTAACCTACAGGTTGCCCCGTTTCATCCCGCCGGCCCTGCTCAACGAGCTTATGACTTGCGTTAAAACGTTTTGTTAATAATGCTGACACCTTTGAAAAAATGATCGAATAATAAATAGGCCTTGTTATATGACGTCACAGAAACCAAGTGTCCCAAGCCTCTCGTTGAGAAGCAATAGAGACTAGAAATGTGGTTACGGGAACCATAACGAATGTTTATGGAAGCGATTACGTACTAAATGTGGAAATTTTCTCTTCACTGAATGTAATTAGTCCAAGATGTCACAAGGAATTATTGAACTGAAAAAGCCATCACTTCACAACAGTTAGATCACTTTAACAGAACTGTGTAGTTTCAACTGATTCAGACTACAAGGTTACTGACACACTATACCTGGTGCAGACTAGGCCTAGGCCGCAGTATAAAAACTGATCACAATATGAGTCAGAGGCCCACTGAGAAAAATGATCTTGCCCGTGAAAGTACTCATAGGCGTACGAGGCCGGAGCAGGGGGCAGATGCCCCCCCCTAAATCTCTGGGGTAGAAAATTCGGGCAAAAAATACAAAAATTCGGGCACAGAATAGATAAAATTCCGGGAGAGATGAAGAAAAAGTGAAAATATGGCCCAAATTTTCTACTGAGTTCCAGATTGTTTGATCGAATTCCAAAAAAATGGGCAAACAGTGTCCCGCGCTTGGCACGCATGTAGTTGCTTTGTACGTGTTCTATTTTATGCACCCGAACGGCAACGAAATTAGAAAAGGCTCTGACATGCAGTCCTAATCACTTCCATACCCAAATTTTATAAGATATGAGTAAACATGCTAGTGGTATATGTAGTCTAACAATTTACTGTTCACTTACTTCACGCAGTGTGGTTCTGATTTACCCCAAGAACTGAGTAAAAAATTCACTTAAACAAGCAAGATAAAAGACTTCCTTAAAAAAGTAGAAATTCTTGGAAATATTTCCAACTCAAATTTAGCTATAAATGTAGAACCATTTTGCATCCAGCCCACCATACGCGAGCAAAAATTTTCCAAAGGGGAAGCCCCCCTTAGACCCCTCCCCTAGAACGGCGATTCGTAAATGGTGAAAAATCCCCACCCCGTTTGGGGAGATGGATCCAAGCCCCGCTGAATTCGGGTACCTTTTTAAAATTCGGGGAAAAATTTTCTGCCCCCCCCCCCGATTGGAAGAGTCCCGTACGCTTATGAAAGGTACTAGTATTTAGACCTAGCCCACTCAATGGTTCAATCACTCAAATGTTGCGTTCCTTGTCCAGGCTGCAACAATATCACTACTTTATAGGCCTAGGCCTACAATAGCAATACAAACCTCTGACGTTACTCCAAACCTCAGAAAAGGGTGATGTAGGATACAACCACACTGCTGAGGACCATGGCCGTATGGGACTGTTTTTCTCACTGGGAGGGAGGTGAATTTTGCCCGGCTCCAGAGTCTGGAGTATAGAATTTAACTGTCTAATTTTCCGCCAGGCTGATATAAAATATCTGCCCGATTTAGTACGTCAGTTTTCGGACATTTGGGGCGGCCTCCCCAGCCCCTGGCCCGTACGGCCATGCTGCAGACATTTTCAGAAAAAATCTTTGTATGATTTGCGTGTATGCAACGAGAGGAAGGCCAGTACAAAGTGTACGGGTATTCTTTTGACTGAAGAAGGCTAAGTCTTAACAATTAACAGGCCTGAGTAGGCTGAGTTACTTTCAGTTGTTTATTTCTCTATCAGTTGCTGTAGGGCCCGATAACATCAACAATCATGCATGCGCTCAAACGACCTATAGTGTTTTCGATAAACACTTCTGTGATACACAGAACTGTGTGCCGTGTAGTTGGCCTACTAAGGAACTGCTTCCGCAGTTTGATGGGGGAATCCCTAGATAATCGAGGTGTTTCAGGTCAAGCTAATGTATCCTACGAAAAGAAAACAGAGTAAGAGTCACATCACACTTTGCAAACCAGTAAACAGCCTTTTCACTGACAAAATGTATTACACACATAGCTAGCTTTAAAACGTCAGGTTTTCAGGTTGGTATTGCAATTTTTGAACTTTATATCTGTCTCACCTGCTGACTAATATTTTAAGATACCTTAGTTTGCGCACATTACTTGGCCTAATTCATTCAGACGTTTGGACATTGAAAAAATTTATAGTCTTATTTTGCAATGCAAAGGTCATCATTTTGTCAGTGACTGTTTTACAATTATGTCCTCATGATAGCAAATATACAGTACTTGCGACAGTTCTGATTATGAGCTGCTTCTTCAGATAATATGTCACAAAGAAACTGTCACGTGACCTGATCCTTGGTAATCACAATGTTTATGAGAAGCTGTCGCTTCCATATATATAATAAGCGGTTGATAGAGGGCGTACTAAACCAAAGGTAAATATAGTGATCTGTACTGTAAGGATTTTATGGAGGCACCAGCAGGTACGAGGACAGTCTCGAGAGAATTAGCCAAGTCTATAAAAACTACGGAGTGACTTTCGCCAACTCAAGACAAAACGAGAGGGTGACCGCTGATTGAAAAGTCGTCATTGATTGTGCCAACTGTTGTAAGAAGGGAGTTTTTGTCAGTGTTACAAGTTTTCTAATTTTCGCAAATTATATGGAACAGTTGTCTAAACATGTACAATTTGGTCATTTTGGTTTCCTTGTGTTGTTCCCATTAATCATGCGAGCCTTTACAAAGTCCATCATGTAATGTGACTGTGTTAACCTGAAAGACCTACAACACCTGTGATCTGAATGGACAGTGAAATTAAGGTATAAGCCAATAGAGACGTAGAAATGGGGAGGGGGGCTAAAGTCCCCAGTCAAAACAATGTGGCTACAATTTTCCTTCGCCCTTTTATCACTTGTCAAAGACGGAAACCCCTCATTCGTTCCCTCTAGGAAATTAACCAAACTTAGCAATAAATTTCATACTTTTAATAAGCATACGTCAAAAAATACACATGTAGGTAGGATGAAATTGCACCTTAGGAATCTCAAATATTTAAAAAAAAATCCCAGACGGGGAGGAGACGTCCCTTTAGACAGATCAGTTTCATCCTAAACTTATTCAAGCCAACAGGTTATTTATTTTCTAATTTCGGGAAACATCTGATAATTCAGTTCTGATTGCTATTATTTTTCCGACACCAAGAAGATTTGGTCTGTGTGAACTCTTGCAAGCAACCGGATCAGGGGTCGACGGAGCATTCAGTGCTCGGATCATGCAGGGTGACGGAAAACAGCAGAGTGGGCAATTCCTTGCTCGGATACACGTAACTGAATCTAACTTCTCCAAGCGTAAATGCAGTCCTGATTTCAGCATGAAACTAATCCTCTTTCCACTCTGTTCCATTTTTGCCACCAGTGCTCCAGAATTTGCTCTTTTGCTCAAGTCGAGTGCCAACTATTCAGGTGAGACTTTGTATAGGCATATACGATGAGGTGTTTAGATGATGGACAGGACTGAACGAGAGCAGTCTACGGGGGTGGGGAGGTACACGATGACTGACACACACACGCACGGATCAGCAGCCAATCAACCACAATAAATAACCAACTCGAGCCTACGCCCTGAAGACACAACACTGAATTTTTCAAGTATTTTATCGCATTTTATTTCGCTTTTCATTTTCATAAATTACTTAATACATAAACTTAATTTGAAATACGAAATACCTCGCCTCCCTCTTTCCATCCACAGAATCCTGTAATGTACACATTATCACATCATGACTCTACTTGTTTCCTGACGGTTTTCATCGCCAGATCATATTGCATCTTTCAATTTATATAAACTAAGAACAATTATCTGTTTATTTCATTTTGAAGAGAAATGGTAACGGAATCAATAAAAGATGGCGTTACCCTAATAACGAAATTCATACTGACATTTGATATACTGGACTGCACAAGATATTGGGACTACTTTGACAGCCATCTTGTCAGCATACACTACCATGTTACCATAGATTGTGACAAAGAGAATGATGACCAAAGATGGGGGGTAGGGGGCTGAATCAGGTAAAGGGCTGCAGTTCCCCACTCCACCACTCATATAATGCTTTGTCTATTTATGCATAATATGCATTTTCCATCAATTACAACTTATGATGATGTACTTTCAAATTCAAATGCAGACCCTTTCTAGTTCTATGATTACGACCGATTCGCTCAAATCAGAACAGCGCCACCATTAGTTAAAGACTGCAATTCATTCACTTGCCAATATTTGAACTGTCATTAGTGGCGATGGTCACTTCATATTTCACTCATTAGACCGGAATTATTGCTGTAAAGGAGGCAGTCCACTCCAGTGATAAGCCAATATTGTTTATGTGCATGGGCAATCACAATACGGGGAGTACGAAGGAGAGAGAATATCTTGAGAGACTTGAGCAAGTTTGCTATATTGTATGATTTGAGTAAGCTGGCATTTAAGGGCACTACAAAAGAATGGGCGACTGCATGTGCTCTCTAAAATCACCAATGACATCAAAAATTCTTTAAAACTAAGAATGATATCACTCAATGCAGAAATTCAAGAGTGTGGGAAGTGAAGGGACAGTTGGGAAGGGCAGGGTTTATGGGGTGCTGTGTGTGACTCTGGTATGTTCTTTCACAAGAGAAGAGGGTGACTGAAGCCTGGGGTGGGGAATCAGGTGTAGTATTTTTCAAAGATGGTAACTCTCTGGTTAATGCATCAGAATTATGTTCCCCTAGGAAGTAAATACAAGGAATAAGAGGTGTTAGAAAGGTTCCAGTTTACAAATCATACTTGGTATGAAGTAAGTGTGCTGCCCTCCCTTATGTTTCTTGGGCAGTTTGTATCTATACATTTAAAAACTTAACAATATCATACATATATCTGTACAGCTTATATATGCATAACTGGCACATACAAAAGCAATAATATCTGTAACAGCTATACAAGTAAACATCTTAGCTTATGAATACCAAAGAAAGTTATACCTAGATAAAGCAAATCATTACTCACATTTTTAGCATCAACATGCTTCATAAAATAACATGCAAATAAATTATGGAATTTAACTGCCCCTACTTTCGAGAAATATTTCAAATGAAATTTCTTGCACTTGATCTTGGAGAACAATAAACATCTTGACTGTATCCTCCCAAGTGGTTACTTTTAATAATTAAATAATCATTCTAGATAGGAGAGAAGTGGTGCTCAAAAAAAAAAAAAAAAAAAAACTCATGCATTGCCTCACATCTCACCTGTAGTAAGTGAGATGCCTACCCCAGGAGTAAGAGGGAGCATACCATCCAGCTTTCATCTGTATGGTAACCTGCATATGGCTAGACATCTAAAGAGGAAGGGTGAGGGAGGGGTCAGAACACATTACTGAGATACATGCATGTGCATTATTTTGTACTTCCAGTTTTTCTGAACATAAACTTAAATCTGGGGGGCACAATGAAAAGACAAATCCCCTCACCCTGCCCTCAGCTTGCCAACTAACTGGAGACTGCCACCACGATAATGAAGTCTTATGAGATAAGGTCTCATTCATATTTAATATGTCAACATTATCTCCTTGCTCAGGTATACACTTTTCAACTTACCTATGATTAGGCCATATTTCACACAGGATTGAAAGTACTACAGTTTTAGTGGTATCTGGACCCACAGCCATACTGGGGCAATGACAGTCACAAACACTGAGACACCCCCCCCCCCTCCAACACACACCATTTTTCCCAACTATGATAATAGTTGCACACTGTAATCATATCCCCACGAAATGGGGACTTCTCAATGGTCTCCATGGTCCCACAGTCCTGTGCTGTTTTTGGTGAAAATGAAAACCAATTTATCCTATAGTCCACTGGTCCTTCAGTAAAAAGGCCTTTCATTGGTACTACAGCCCAAAAGTTCTACAAGCCATAAGTCCTACAGTGGTTACACAGAACATCCCATTGATGGTAGGACCAATGGACAGTACACTCACTCCACTGCATGACCAATCAGGGAGTTGCTATTCAAATAACAACTCCCTGGACCATTGGGTTCAGGTATCAATATACAGCCCAATGGTTCTATACCCTACACATCCTACATTGTTTACAAGCAACATCCCATAGGCCATTTCACTAATAACAATTACACAGGATTGTGTCACAGAATTGTCATAATTTTTGCCACAGTAAAATGCCATTCACAAAACGGACGTGTACCAAAACTCTAATCCTTTGTAATTGCTATTTAGAAAATGGTCTACTGACTGTGTGACCAATGGGCTGTAGGGCCAATTGACCATAACACCAATGAGTTTTAAGGTGTGGTGACCCCATACAACTTCCCCTCTACAGATGACCTTTGCCCATTAATGCCTGCTTAGCTGGATACGAGCCCTGTGGTATCATTATCCAAACCTACATACTGCAATAAATCTTACACTATCTTAAGCTTCTTAAAGTTACCTCCCTAAATATATAATCATTAATACACAGAAGCACATATTGACAAACTGTTTATACAAATTTGAATTCAAATAACCAAGCTGCTTTCCAATTTCAGAGTAAGGCTATTTCTGTTTGAATTATCATTCCCTGACCTTTCTTAACAATGACTGCTACAGCCACAAATAGCTTGCCTTGGCTGTCTAGGAAACCAGACAGATATTCCTAAACTTGTCTTGAACATCTTTCAAGTCGAAGAAGCCAATCATAAGCCACAGTCCATGACGAAGGCCGATCTGCCCATTATACAAAGTCTTCCAGGCATCATTAACTGTACTGACCACATAAGGGGTAGTGTTTTTTACATGTATTGGAGTGTTTTATTTTGAGGGGGGGGGGGGGGAGTAATTCTTTATATTTGATCCACTTTAAGACCACCTTTACTTTTTCAACTTTTTAAAGTCCCAACAACTGAAGACAAAAGACCAAAATCAAGCCAAATGGGTTCAGCTACCTGAAGGAGCTATGTCCATTAAAGAAACATCAAGACTTAACATGACTAACCTTTCAACCCTTCAGACATTTACATCATGCATCTGTCATGTGTGATCCTGTTCTAAGCTGGCTGACAAGTACAGATGCTACACACCATCTTAGTAAAAAGTAAAAGAAATCTTTTTTATGTTATACGAATACCAACTAAATACTTCAGGACAGCTGACAGGAAGCAAGAAACCACCTGCAGAATAGTGTGTCTGCAAAATACTCACAGGCAATGATGGAATTGAGAAATCTCACATCATAAGGCTAAACTGAAGTGATGTTATGAAATCTTTGTCTGCTATTCTTATAAAGACAATGAGTAAGCAATGGAATTGCTACAGGAAACAAACTTTTTGAAATGCTTTGCCTGGTTTAAACTTAATCAACTTGCTTCTGAAATAAATAGACACTTCTGATTGGTTTTAATTGGAGTCCTTCATACAGTATGATGTCACCCAATCCGTAACATGATATCAAAATAAGAAGTCTCCAGCCTTCTAACCCTATACCTTTCCTGACTGCTTTCACCCTAACCTAACCTGGAGACATGATATCATGCACATATGCATGTCTTGAGACACAAACGTGTCACCTTATAAAACAAAACGTAAGGATTTGGTGATAATGTTCAGAGGTATATGAATAATTCATGAATGTGACTGGGCACTACATTTCCTCTCCCTTTGACAAACACCAATTTTAGTGTCCTTAATGACTGTATTATGCCTATCAAAACTAAACCAGTTAAAAGTCATGCATATGCACACACAAGAATATTATAATGATGGATGATCATGACTGGCCACTGAATTCTGGCACTGGGCCAGTTACAATTCATGCATATGCAGAATACATGCATATGCAGAACACATGTATATTTACAATTGTTGGTAACACATCATATCTTTCTGCGCAAGTATCTCTTTATTGATTGGAAGGTAAAACTGATTAACCTTATCAATGGATAAAGACTAAAAGAAGAAATGATAAGTAAACAAATCAATCAGTTTTTTGACACAGCCCTTGCACTACTAAGGGTACATAGTGTAGCAATAATCCACTACACAGTTCAGGCTGGGTAAAACGGACTGCTATATAAAACAAACCAAATATTATTCACAAAGACTTACGCACCAATGGAATGGAAGTCAACGTAATATATAAACAACATCTCCACTGAAAAAAATATATTACAATACCATAAAAATGAATATTCATTATTTATTACACTGTAAATGTTTGAAGCAATGCCCATTAATTATGTGAGAGTATTGTGAATGCCAGGTCAAAGGTCAATAGGTTTTGTATGCTTTACACCAATGTAATGGTAAGAATAGACCTTATGCATTGACATCACATGGCATCAGTTTGTAGGCAAAACAGTGACACAAATGGCAGGCAGGGAGTAGGCTTCAAATGTGCGTTGATACCTCATGGCTAATGTTTGATATGACTTAGAAATGTTACAGTCATGAACTTATGCAAGCTGTACATTGTCTATGTCTATGGTGTACATTAAGGGCCACCATACAAGTTGGTGAATTGAGAACATTTTGACATTGTATGCTTGATGCGGCTGCAGTGACCCTACAATGTAATGGTGCATGCAACATGCCTACAATGTACACTTCAGGCCACTGTACTGATGAACAGCTGAATACAACTCAACTTGTAGAAACCTTCCACTACCATACTGGTAGCTACATTGCTAAAGTGTCCAGTAAACGCTACCATAGTTGGAAGAGCTTCAGGGATCTAATTACTGCACACATGACATACTGCTGTTAGCAGAAATATTAGACTGCCGTGAACTGGTTTAAGCTACAAAAGACATCGATGATGTACATTCAAGGCCACCATATATGGCACTGCACTTAATCATTGCATCCTAGACAATGAGATATCTTATAATGCCATGTAAGCTGTAAGCTAAACAATGATGTATATTCAAGGCCACCATATAAAGTGGTGTGCTGAAACCACATCATCCTAGAAAATGAGAAATCTTACATGCCATGTAAGCTACAAAAGAAAGCAATGATTACATTAAAGGCCCCTGTACATGGCTGAGAGATGAACATTCTACATGCCCGACATGACTGCAATAGTATCGACCATAGGCTACTGTACACTGTGAATAACAGGATTCTGCAGGCCTAGATATCTTTTAACTGAGTCGCCCCCTGTGAGCTGGTTTCCTTCATAGCAGGGTGTTGAATATGTACACCTCTTTGGCGTACATACTCTAACACTTGCAAACAATGACTGGGATCATCCAATTTCGTTATATTCATGAGCCCAGTATGATTTTACTCTCTCCACTGTTGATTGGTTTCAATATATGAATATTCAAATTGCATGAAAGGGCTTCAGCTGCAATGTACACTTCTACCCAGTAAGTCAATGGGACTTCACTGTGTGAGCTTGAAGCGGGCGAAATCACATACTCAAACCACACTGACATTTTTCGTTCGAAACAGCATGATAATCAAAACTTGCTTTAGTTGTTTTTCCGTTGATTATTTATAATTCTCTTTGTTGTGATCGTATACATGAATAGTTAATAGCAAACAGTTTTTATGCAGTTTGACAACAAATTCTTGCGAAAGTTCGCAGACGTTGGTATTACGAGTGCAGCCAGTACAGGTGCAGGAGTAATACACGTCCGAAGGGCGGGCAAGTGAGCTGGGGGTTGTAGAATATGCCCAAGGTATTTCCCGCCTCTCGTAAGAGGCGACTAAAGGAAAGTACTTGCACCGTATGTGAGCTGTATTTGAAACCAAACTTGAACTTGAACTGTGTGTGAAAATGTATTTAAACTTTACCTTTTTATCTAGTTGACACTATATAGCACATTCGTGTTGGTGTGTCGTTAAATCTCATCTAACTTTAAACTGAGTCACCCTACTACTACTTCTCTGCCATCTGATGCATTTATGCCAGGTGATCCAGTCCTTCTTCACAGGCAAGCCCAAAAGTGAATTATAAAGAGACAATAAACACTGAATTTAGCAAATTTCCATTGTATACACGCAAAATTCTGCTATTTCAAAAGATTCTGGCCGGGGCTGGATGGACAAGGTAAGAAGCTATGTAACAAGTATCAACAACCAATAACCACTCATCAAAAAATGGACTTATGTGAGTTACTCTATTAACAAAGTTTCACATCTGAAATTGCACGAAGACTCATCCCTATGGCTGGAACTGAATTGGCTCTACCAAAGTGCTGAGTGTCTTGTAAACAGGTCATCATTCAACATTTCCACTAGAAAATTGTCCCTTTCCTTGTCCTTGGGTCAAGCGCTTCAGCTAATCCAAAAAAAAAGGTCACCACTTTTCAATGGAATTTTGGGTAGTTCAGAGGAATTTATACCCAAGGAAATTTTACAATGATTCTGGAAAATGCTTTGATTGTGTAATGAAAAAACAGGAATGGCTTAATTTCACCTTTGCGCGATGTAAATTTCACCACTTAACATTGCCAAGACTATCATTTACGACCATCTGACATAGAAATGCTTATGTCACCCTGCTTCAGCAAAATGACAGCTCTACTTGCCAAGTCACAAAAATGATTTCATTGTGAAATGTAACAGGGTCAAATGTTTGGGCATTATTTAGCAAATTTCAAATGACAGGACTTAAAGCCACAAACAACAAACTCCACAGACTTCAAAGATCCAAAAGAAGCACTGCTTTGACATACCTTGTAACAACATGCTGTGGATGTTTTATTTGCCACTTGGCTTAGTTCCATTTTCAGAAATTGCAGCTATCCTGTTTTTTTAACAAGGTATACATATTTATCCCTAATTCTGGTCAAGATTCCTCATTTTTGACCCCTTCTGAGTCATTTTCAATGCTATCTGGGGTTGTTTCTGTTACTTCTTCCGCTTCCTCGGTAGTCCCTTCCTTCTCCTCTGCTATGACATCTGCTTCATTTTCCACACTTTTTGCAACTTCCACCTCAGGGGTGACAGTTCTGTTCTCTTTTTTCTTTTGCTCTTCTGCGAGGGCCTGTTCTTCCCTCCGGTCCAATTTTCTAATAGCCTCCGGGCCCTCGATGCAAGTTACAATTTGCTGTTTGATCAGTTTTGTTGCTTCAGGAGCCTCTGGCAAGTAGAGGCGATCGATTGCATAAACAATCGTTTCATTGTTTTTATTCACACGTCCGTACCTGAATGTGATCAGTTCTGTGCAACGTTTTTTAGAAGTAATCCTTACGACTTCGCGAAGCGGCCTGCGGGCCATAATGTAAGAGAAATTCTTGCGATCTTTTGCTTCCCGGAGCACATACATGTGACTGGCTGTTAATAAGATATGTCTGAAAAAGAGAGGAATAATAAAGGTTACACAAGAGACTCGGAGAAGTAATCCTGCACAAGAGAAATACTAACAAACAAGTTATTTTCCTCAAAGAAAAGCAACAGACTTACTACAGAAGGCACGGTGGATGGCTGGGTAAAGCAGCCAGCTTTTTTGACCCACTGATTACTGGTTCAATTCTAGCCAATTCATTACATTATATCCCTCATGCAAGATGTTCATCTCCATTGTACCACTCCATCTAGCAGCTAAATGCAAATGTGAGAAGTGACTTGTCATTTAGGGGCTGCATTGCAGCGACACTTTTAAACTGCTGTTCTACTAACATTATACAGTTCCCACAGTAGATGTCCATATACCATTGCAAATGAGGTTTGAAGCCACCCCATTAATTACATATTCCATAAGCAATATACACCACAGCCAGAAGTTGTTTTCAATGTTGGAGGTACCTACTGCTATACAATGTACTACCATTTAGCAAAGGACAGACAGTGGGCTTACTTGACAAGACTGATGACATTACTGCCCACCTGCTGTCAATTACAGTGTAGCTAAACACGTAGAAATGAGCAAAACTCCCTTCCAAATAGGTGAGTTGGCTTTCTATTGAAAAAATTTCTAACAGATCTCATGTGAGGATTACTATAACCATCCTTCATGAATCAGATAACTTGAAATGAAAATTTCCTTGGTTTTAATTATACTGACTTCAGACTTGCCAAAGGCTATCCATCAAACTTGCATGAGTGTACAAAATGATAATGTGAGAAGCTCCTTGGAGGGAAATTACGATACTTGGAGGGAAATTTTGACAATAAGGTGAATTTGGCTTCTTTGCACATGAAAGTGTAGAAAAAGTTGTGGGAGATTTAACTTGCTTGCTGGGAAATGTTTTTTTGTTTTTTTTTTGTTGTTGTTTTTTTTTTGTTGTTGTTTTTTTTTTTTTTTTTTTTTTTTTTTTTTTTTTTTGTTCTTGTTTTTTTTTTTTTTTTTTTAAGCCGTGCTAATCAATTCCAATCTTTTTGTCTCTATAGACCTTTTTCCAAATAGCAGTTACAAAGGATTGTGGGATAGAGTTTTTGTGTGCATTATTTTTGTCAATGGCACTTTACAGTGGACAAGAATGATGCAGACCAAAACACTATCCCACAATCCCTTGTAATTGCTATTTGGAAAAGGGTCTATGCACTATTTGCACCAAGCTTCCAATCTGTGCATGTCCTGAGATCAGCACTTGCCTCATCAACTTTGCAAACTGTTGTAAATTACATATGCATGAATATTCAAGACATGATGGATGGTCTTTTCAGCCAATAAAAACATTGGTAATATAGAATTAACAGTCAGCATACAATAATGTGTGATCACACTGAAGGGGAGTCTCACATTCACTGTGCCTGTCTGCTGTTTGTCTATCACAGGATGTGGGACTAAATATTCATCCATTTGTTTTAAAAAGAGAATCCTCCTCGTCAGTTCATTCTAGTTTCAATAGCACAATATAATGAGAAACTTAAGTTATCTGCACAATTGAGGAAGTGTGTGAAGTCTACAAAGAGAAGGTCTGATCAAAAGGAGACAACAGTGTGCAGAAGAAAAATTGGAAAAATATGTTATTATGGAGAGTGTAACTTATCTGAGCAGATTCTAAAGAGTCTTCTCCTGAAGGGAACTTTTTTGGCTTCCGAAGGTAATTTCAGTCATTTTCTCATCTCTTAACATCTAAAGGCCACTGCACACTACAAACCTTTTCACAGTGCAAATTAAATGTGTCGAATCATGTACTGTGTGTGGGTGAAAAACTATGACCGACAATTTTTAGGCAAGTTTAAGTTGTGTCAGGGAGTGGCAGGAAAATTATACATGTTCAGTTCTGCAGACTGAAGTCATATGGTTTAAATTTAACCAATCACATATAAAAGATTGCTCACAAAGCCAGAAGAGAATTCTCAAATAAAGTGTAGTTGCAACTGTGTCAACAAAGGCTACTCAGTCACACAGTGTGAGCGGGTCACTCTGTTGTACAAGTTAAACTGAGTGACAACAATTAGAGATAGGCCACCACAGTCAACAGATGTCTCACACAATATCCTACAGTGTGCAGCGGACTTAAGAAGTAACATGACTTGGAAAGTTTACTACCATATTTTCAATCAGCTAGATCCCTAATGTCCAAAAACTAACGGCTGCTGATAATTTTCCACAGGTTGGAAGAGAGGATACCAGAAGCAATGGACACTAGAAGGAAGCAAGGCAGGGAAGGGGGAGAGGGGTGCAATATTCAACGCTCAAAGTGTCCCCACTTGGAAAGTTTCCCAATCACTGCTCTATTTAAAATGAAGTTCTTCTCTCGGGGAGGGTACTTCTGATCACATTTGTCACCTATCCCTTGGTACTGTCCTTACAGTGAGATCAGTGACTAACCAAAGCAATTGTATTGTAGCCCCCTCTATCAAAAACTTAAGTTATCTCACCCTGGATAAGTGTGTCCATTGTCTTTGACTTCCTGGCACTCAAATGATTTGATGACATCAGGTTTACTGAGCCAAACTTCTGTGTTGACCAGTTCTCTCCTCTCTTCATCAGAAGACATACTACCACTGAGATTATCTAAAAAGGAGAAACAGTCACAGAAAAGGAATAAATAATCAATGGAGGAAATAGATTCACTGCTTAAAACAGTGTCCCACAACCCCTTCCTCACAAAAGAATGCTCCCAGTGCTTGGGCTTTCTACAGGCCTAATGCAGGGACTTAACTTTTCCTGTGGGTCAAGAGTGGTCCTCCTGTGCTAAGAAGGTTGTGTAACACTGACCTCCAAAGTTGATCACAGGGAAAGGGGTGGGGTGGGGTGAGGTGAGGAGGGGGCATCATAAGGTACACATACACGTACACATACACTGGAGGAAAATGAATACTAGGGCAGAAGCAATCTGTTCTCCTGAAAAGTATAATGACTAAATCATTTTAAAAGCTGGAAGTATTGCTAGACAATGCACATGTCTTTTTTTACTTGTATAAGTAAAGACTACAAAGGCTGTGACAGCTGACCTAAGAGAGAGGTTAAACAGACTGGTTTGCATCACAATTTGTGGCCTTAGGAAACCCCTGCTAGGAATCAATATTTTCTCATATTACACCAGCAGGTGCATGTTTTAAATGTCAACTTCAATAACTAACAATAAAATTAAAACAATCACTGATTGGTTCAAACATTAATTGATAACCACTCAATTTTTGTACACTATTTTGCCCCCAAAGGAAAGTGGCTACAACACTTGTCAAAAGAGCAGAGGTGTATAACCTCTGACAAATCTTCAAGCAAAAGAAGTAGTGAAGTGCACAGAATTTTAGAAATGTCAGGGGTCAGGGCAATTTCTCATTTATCAGTCCATCTTCCAACTCTACCAAATTGTCTCAATTCATATCTGCTATCAAATAACTACAAGTTGTGGGGGAGGGGGAGGGTGATATTCAATGCCTAACACTGAAAATAAGTCACCTGATGAAGATGCTTCTAATGTTATGTCAAAAAAGGGAATAACTATGCCCTTCTTAAAGCAGGGATGAGCCTGACATACAAAAAAAATCACTGAACTTTTGAATGTGGTACGTAATATACTGACGCCTAAGGCGTCAGTCTGAGCGTGAAGCGCGAACTCTTACGGGTGGGGTCCAGGGGCAATGCCCTGGCGGGGGTCCAGGGGGCAGTGCCCCCCGAAGCTCCTGGATTTTTAAGATTTCACATAGCCTAAATGGGCTAATTGTTTATCATATTTTGATGAAACAAATAACAAAAGCACCCCACACTTAACATACTGTATAGCCTATGTGTTAAGGTTCACTAAGTTGGGTCAGCATTAATACCTTGTCTTTCCCAAAACCTAGGTCATACCAACTGGCTTTTTTATTTCTTTGATCCATTGTCCAAGATTATTTTATGGCTCACTATTAAGTTTTAACACCATTCAACTTGCAGCACATTTTAGAGGATTTTTGCCTAGGCCTAGGCTTTAAAGTATAGGGCCTACCTACTAGTAAATAGTAGCCCTTTTTGTACATCAGAACATATGGCTGAGGAAAGTGCCTTGGCTGTGCTCTGTAATGTAAAGCACATTTAACTTTTAAGAGCCATGCCTTGCCTAGGGCTAGGCTAGGCCAAAACTTCAAAGGCCAAACATTAGGCCTTGCTAGGTAAGGCCTAATTTAAGGCACCGATTCCTAGCTCTTTTGGTGAAAATTGGTACCAGTTTGTTATGAACTTCAAGCCAAATCCCAGAATGGCTGCCTTCTTCAGACCCAGAGACCTGTCAGCCTGTGAGAGTATGGGCTAGGCTCAATAGCAGTGCACATACATAACCTATGTTAGGATAGTGTAAGAAGGTAGGCTAGGCCTAAAATAATGGCAATGCCACTAAGTTAGTGACAGATATATATGAACAGAATATGCAACCAGCCTTAAACCTTATAAAGATGTAGGAAAGGGCGCAGTTGAGTATTTTGTACATGCCCTGTGAATATACAAGCTTTGATTACCTTTGCAGACAATCGTTCTGTTCAGTGCCTAACAAGCTATGTTGTAGTATAAATTTAGTACCAAGCATGTATATCGACTATAGCTGCAGTGTGCACATCTACACACTTGCATGTACAGACACAGCCAGTGCCATTGGACGTACGTACATGTATACAAAACTTGCACTAAATCAGTGCATTATATTACTGTATGTACTAGGTATATGGAGTGGACATGACTGTTTGCTTCCACTTTTACTTTCCACTTTCAAGCAGCACACTACAGTATGACCTAGGAGCTATGATATGACAAGGAAAAAGGGTATCATAATTAAACATGTCGACTATGCATTTCTAGCTGCAGTGACATGTAAACAAAATATGTGGAAATACACATTTTACTGAAGACACTATGCTGTTTCACTGACATCTTATGATTAAATCATGTGCCGTTCCCATTTTCAACTTCACATTTTTTCGCGGAAATGAAAATGCAAAATAGCGGAAGTTGGAAAAAAATCACGGAAATCCGCGAATTCGCGGAAAAAGCTCATGCCTGTTAAAGGAAGGAGTAAAGTATGGACTGGAGAAGATAGGACTGTTAATTATTAGCCAAGGATAGTGATCTATTTGGTACATACAGGTGTGCAGTCAGTAGTGGTTTCCGTTCAGATCCAGCAAAAGATTTCACAAGACAGCAAGACAATTATGGGAATACCAATGTATATAGGAGGTTAAAGAGGAGCGACATAGACTCTGTCATTTCAGTATTTTTTTTCTCTTTTTGTTTTGTTTTGTTTTTTCTTTTTTTTTTTGATTGAGCAAGGAGTTAGGAAGGTTTTAAATGTCTAAACAAAGAAAAAAGGATTTAAAAGAGAAGGGGATTTTAACATGAGAAGCACTGAAGGGACAAAGTTGAAGTGGTATTACAAGACAGTGTTAAATTCTCTAATTTGGTTACATACCGCCCTCATCTTCGTCATCAGCTATCGTGAAGACTGGTTGCATGCTACTACCTCGATACCTCTTGCCAGTATCCTCACTGCTCACATGCCTAATAAATCAAATCAAAATGTCAAACACATGAAACTATACACAGATCCAGTCAAAACTGATGAATAGCTTAAGAAATGAAGAGGGGGAGGCCAAGTTCACTTTGACTGGCACAAACTTGGTACATCACTACTGCAAGTAAGAGGGGAATTATGGCCAAAACTTGAAAGAAGAATACAGACGAGCATTATGGCCATTATGGCTTTTGGTGTTGGTAACTTATGAAGAGCACTGAAGCAAAGTGAATCTGTCTGACGGCCATGACTTATGAAAGCATATCTCGTCATTCCAATGCTGCTATTACATGAAATAACAATAGAAAATAATAACTAGAAATGTTAAAATTCTGAAAAAATTAAAAATATATCAAATCCAAATATTTTAAAACCCTTCACATCAACATTCCTTGACAGCAATAGAAAGTACAAAAGTTATCTAGCCCCTTCTATTTGTGGAAAATAACCATCACTTTCATTTCAATTGCACTTTCCTTGAACAACTAAATTCAGAACCCCTTGATGAACTTTCATTTCCTTAAAGGGTGATACAGTCACCCTAATTTAAATCACTTACTTTCCTTCCTGAAAAAAAACAACTTACTTTACTGCTGGGCTACTAATAAAAATGAAGTTAAAACCTTCCCTTTCTTTTCAATTGCAAAATGAAACAAAAATAAAAGTGTAGCAATTCAAAATTGCAATCAAATGCAAATCATGACCACTAACAAAGATTATAGTAGGACATCTTTCAGCACCTGAGTTGTTGCCTTAACTGTAAAAGATCTTAAATTTGTAAACTGTCAATAAAATGTGATTTTAAATTGACAAAAACCATAACCTCATAGCATGTACTTTCAAGTAAAAAACAACCCCACACATAGAAAGCCAAGGTTTTAATCTTATTTTATAATCAGTTGATAAAGGACATATGACAAAAATCACACACCATAGCTAAGAGATAGGCTTCTGCTGGTCAGATCTGAACTAGATGAAGAAATGTCGACCAACACTATGCATAAAAATGGTTACATCTGACCTACACTGATTTCAAATAATCAGAACACAATGTAGTAATGTTTTGTTTCCAGGGATATGTGCCTGTTCTGACAGCCCTGCTGTTTCCCATCACCAGTAACTGCTGCCAAGACACCAATCATTCTTTATTGATGAATGGCACAAAAGTGTTCACTATTGTAACTGGGAATGTAAAAGTATTTTCTTGTCCTAATTTGAGAGAAAATTTGTCACCTTTGGAAAGGTATCCCCCACCCTATTTGGTGTGTATGCCACATTGTCAAAGCTTTTATTTGGACCCATGTCATGGACCCAGGAAGAGAGCTGCTGGCACTCTGGCAATCCTAGGCAGAACCCTACCATAGCGCAAAAATATGCCACTGCCAGGCGCCAGTAGGCGGCCTTGCTTGGCTGTATCAATTTTTGACCTGGCACTACTTTAAAGATAGAATGCCCCTTTCAGTAAATATTTAAGTGTGAAGAGTCTTCTTCCTTCTTAGAACAATAGCAATCAATATACAAATCCCTGATTTTAAAAAGACATCATCTTCTCTGTCCCTCCTTCCTTACTACAAATTTTTTCGGATGTTTTATCATGATATAGGTACAAAATACAGATTTCTCAGTAAAATGATTGATATTTGATCAACTTCACTGGGCAATAAAACTGATCATCATGTCTATTACTCCTTAAATAACCAAACATGTCACCAAACCTTTAAGATTGGTCTAAAAACAGGACATACACACTTCCCCTAACACAATAACCACTAACTACACACACACACTTCCCCTTTTTCATTATATTCAAATCACCTTTGCAATTCCCCAGATTTCACATTTGCAAGCTTGTGACAATATATGCTTTCAATTTAAAAGTAAAACAATGTTAAATACAGCAATACAGAGTGCCTCACTTAAAATCCTGAAACTGAAAAGGAAAACCACCTTCCTGGTTATCTGGTTGTCAAATCAGAAAGTAGGTGGTAAAATTCTTAAGATTGCTTTTAACAACAAAGCAGTGCCACTATGACTAATTGTGAATAATACAAACCAAGGCAGTTTATTACATGTAAGCAGTATTTTCAACTGTTAAGTAATCCAAATATCTACATATTCTCCATAATTCACGCTTTCAACTTAATGTAAAAAAAAAAAAAATCATGAAAAAAATGCAAAGTGATGTACTCAAAATTCTGCTAAACAAAAGAACATTCTGAAAGCCTGTTAATGAAATCACATGCTTGACCATCTTGAAACCTGAAATATTTCCATTTAAACCCATTTACAAAAGGAATCTACATCCCACATGCTAACTCTTTGACAGGGCTCGATTTAACAGTCATCCGGTCACCCCTGACAACCCAAATTTGTGAGGGACAACCAAACAGTAGAGGGCTGGTTGTCCATTGCACACCAAAGTTCATGCAAAAAGAAAACAAATTGTTACTATAGGGTTACCACAAAATTCCTGTTTGGGCAACTAAATTTTCCTTTGGGCAACCAAAAAAGGCAGACAGGATGTCCGAGGGACAACCATAAATTTTTTTTTAAAATCGAGACCTGTTTGATGATAGATGAATTGACAATGATTGGCCACCCTCATGTCACATGGTATGTGATTGATAATTGTAACTAGCACAACTAATTTTAATTACCACTGTCATAGTTCAGTTATAAAAGTATAGTGGGAAGATGAAATTCTTTGCACTCATTTAGAATGTACTGTTCTTAATGTTACAGCCATACAAACAGTATACATCCACTACTGAAACAATCACTATAGCATTAAAGGAAGAAAGCAGTCTCCCCAAGCTTATTTTCAAAAATTTGCTAAATCTTACTGATCTCCTCTTATTTCTCTCACTAATATTTTCATAATGTTCCTGCATAAAATCATTGAATATTGAGGATAAACCAACAAGTTATTCTGCATAAATTTAGGAAATAAGTAAGAAAAGTATTGTCAGATGATTGATAGGAGCCATTCCTGAACTAGTGTGATGGACTGATGGGGAGACTGCATTTTCCCTTTAAGTCTATAGTACATGTGTTCGGTACTGTATGCATATAGCATTCTACATTTCCCTCATTTCCTGTTGCCAACATTTATGAGCTGGTCACAAATGTAGAGTCATGACCACAGAGTGGGAGTAAGGTTTTCAGTTTTTTGGACCATACACTGTGGCAATTCTAACAAACAAAATCACCAAAACTTCACATACTTTCAAAATTACAACAACATTCAAGATTTTCTCATATTGTTCTCCTTTCCTCACAGGAATTCTGAAGAATGAGATCAACTTCGCAACAAATATTACTTGCTTGCTATTACTTGCTTGCTGCAAGCTGGATTTACAATTGCAAGTACAAAGAATCTGCACTAGCATTTTTCAGCAAAATGATTCCTTTGTGAAAACTTTTTAGTCCTCAACGCTGACTTTATAGCTAGTTGAGAGTTCATTGTAGCTATAGAGAATGTGATGTTAGCTAGGGAGTAAAATAAAAAGTGAAATCTGAGCCCAGGTCAGCCAAGTCTATTGGGTACACTCTGTTCACACACTTACCTATCTTCCTCAATTCCTTCATTTTTAATAAACTCCACAACTTTTTCTTTCATAATTCCTCCTTTTGTCCTTAATGTATTAGTAAACCTTCCCATTAAGGCGGCCCCCTTTTCTGAAAGTTTCTGCGGTGAGTCACCCAACTGAAAGGAAAACAGTAAGTACAGTATAATGACATTACAGAGTGGTACATCTTAAAGACAATGTGAAAAGAAACTGCTAGTGGGGGTATAACAACTACCTCAAACTATTTCAATGGGGGACATACAACTGTGCGACCCATAACTTTTAACCGTACCATAACCTGTGCCCCACTAGGACTGAGGTGGGACTGAGCACACTAACCTGAAAATAGGAAATATTCTGTCCAAATGGATGGGGGTGGGGGATTTTACATTTAGCTAATATTCTGTCCAAAGAAGGAGAAACTCCTCCCTCCCCCCCCCCCCCACACACACACACTTATACCTGAATCATTCTAACATTAACTGCAGACCGACTGCAGTGGCCAAGTGGTTAGAGCATCCGACTTGCAGCCAGAAGGTCTAGGGTTCAAATCCTGGCCGGGTCATACCAAAGACTTTAAAAATGGAACCTACTGCCTTTGTGCTTGGTGCTCAGCATAAGCATGGAGTAAGGAAAACAAGCCAGTGAGCCACAACTGGAAAAAAGGTCGTGGTCGTCTCGACTTGAACCAATTGGTTGGAAACTGGGACGTTAAACCTCATCTAACTAAGTAACTAACTGACATTAACTGCATGAAATTCCTTCTTCTAATCACTGAAAATATTGAAAGCTAGTTGTCATAAAAGAAATGGCTACTTTTGCTAATGTACAGAGTCAAAGCTGATTTAAAATTGTGCTGGCATAGTTAAAATGCAACTGTTACAACAATAGTTATTGTTCTTATCCCTCTTCTGTTGAGGTCACACTATTTAGGCTAAGGCATACAAATCCTTTTCTTTCATTAGAATCTTACTTTCTTTTTCAACATCCTTTCATTTTCATTCACTCTAACAAAACTATCTAGGATTGTACACAATGGGTAGTTACATTCTACATAATGTCTGTAACTACTTTAAGGCTACTTTCCTTTCACACTTTTCTTCCACAAAGGTCATCACATGACTGAAGTGAACCAAACATTGCAAAACAAACTTTATCCAACTTTCCTTTCCCTTTTCTCTTCAAGAGTTTATTGGCTTATGATTATGAGGTGCTTACTGGAAATACAACAGGCAACTGTGATATCATACTAACAGTACAAGGTAATCCTTTACTTGGATAGCTTTGTCATCTACAGTTCACAACTGTTCCAATCTTTGCTGATACGTGGTATTGAAGACCTACATACAGCAGTCCTCAAGGTTTGTGAGACAAAATCATGCAAATTAAGTTTGACCTTCAATTTTGTAGCCAGTGAACATTTCTACAGCATTTCTATAATTATCACACTTTATAGGAGAACTGTTGTAGAAGATGACAAACTGAAGACCATTGCCACAGTATGAGAAAAGTTCTTTTCACAATCACTATTGTCAACATAGTCATGCAATGATACCATATCTTCTGCCTAATTATCATACCATTATATAACAATATAGCCAGTCCATAAGTTTGTGGACTCAGTTTGTGATTTCAGAGTGTTATTCTAGCCTTGATACATCCAAGAATAGTTCACCTACCTGTGAACTGAGAGAGAATGTTCCACTGTCATCAGAACTTGCTGCATCTGGTTGTGTGACTATGCAGGACTTGAGTATGTGTTCTGACTCCTTCTCCAGTAACTTCAGTAAGGCTGTAGGAACCAATGAAAAATGGCTAAATCAAAGTTGGGGGGAGGAAGGGGGGGGGGGGGGGGCTTTCCCAGAACCTACTTGAAAATAATTTTCTGGCAAAAAAAAAACTTTCATTTACTACATACTGGGAAAGCCTTCCCCCATAAAAAGGTAATACTCCTGTTCACATTTAAACTGACCAAAAGAAAAGACAGAAAAAGACAAAAAAAGAAAAAAGAAGAAGAAGAAGAAGAAAACAAGAAAAAACAGATGTTCCTAACAAATACAGATTGACAATGACATGCTATGCTTAACATTGATCAAGCCTTCATAGTGACATGCATAGATTTAAAGGAAGCCCAATACAGGGGCACTAAAATTACCTGACAGGACCAAACCATTCCTGAGTTGAGCTGGGGTGGGGAAGGGGCTGATGCATTATTTCCTCATAAATTTTAAGATTTGGAAGTATTAAGGCCAGTTTATACTTCCAATTTTTCATGCTCTATGAAGCTATAAGAACCATATACGGTCTTCCCTTGATCTTCTGGGCCAATCACAGACAAAGCACAGAGTAGAACAATGTTCAACTTTCACAGCTTAATAGGGCTATGTTTTAGTAAGAAACAGCCTTAATAATAATTAAACCGGTAGCATAATGCCTACACTTGGCACATTTCAATCAACACAGCATTGACAATAAAGTTACTGCTGTTGTTTCTCAAAGATTGGTATGAATCTAGTCACTAAAACAGCTGTAATTGACTTGACTTGGACGGCATAGTTGAGTGACATGCCACAATCCCAATACAGTAAGGAAGATTGTGGGCATAAAAATGCTCAAACTTGACCATTTTTTTTATTCATTTATTTTTTCTTTATGTCACAGATTCTCTATGTTCACTACTTCATAATTATGTCACATGACAGAATGTACAACAAAAGCTTTAAAGTGGTCACAAAAAATGTAACAAGTCCCATGCACACACAAACTTAGTCTCACTTACCGGTATATCCCCCACTCACAATGCTCACATATTGGGTCTTTTTCTAAAGAAAAGGAAAAAATTGTACTGTAACTTTCACACAAGCAAATGCAAATATGTTGTTACAACATAATATCATTTTGCAACGTATATGGTAACTACAAATCAGATGTACTAGTCATTTTATTACATCTCACAAATACTCTTATATGATAGGGCACAATCTGCGATACAGTCAAAAATGAAGGACTTTTGAGCCTTATAGATGGTTTACCAGTTTTTGAGGCAAATCAGACCAAATTCAATGACTATCAAGATAATAACTACAGTAATTGGAAGTTACATGGTCTGACCTAGCAGATTCCACCACTTTGATGTGAAGACTTTTACTGCAATCTTACATACAAATGTAAAGGCCTTCTTTGACATGACATGACCTTTCCAATAGCAGAGTTGAATGATTAGGGCAGGTATACAAAAGAGCATGGAAACTGGGAGCAAAACAGTACAACAGTAGTGCTAGGGCTAAGTTAGCAAGCACTCCCTTTAGCATGGTGACAGTTGTTTATACTCCCAGTTCCCATCATGAATTGCAATCATTTAAGTCTGCTATGCCACCAGTCTTTCATGAAAGGAAATTTACTAGTTTATCATATTCTGGTGTCATGACTTTATGTAACATGACATGACCTTAAAGATGCCATCAGTCTCACCTGTAGGAAGTTTACTGCCATGTTACACACAGATGTATAACCTGTGTTATAGCACAATCTTACTGATGCCACCAGTCTCACCTTAAGAAACTTTACCGCTACAGGAAATGCAAGTGTAATGGCCTTTGTGACATAATATAACATTACTGATGCCATCAGTCTCACCTTCAGGAAGTTTGTGGCCATGTTACACACAAATGGAATGACCTTCTGGACCTTCTGTGTCATAACATAATCTTACTGATGCCACCAGTCTCACCTTCAGAAACTTTACCACTATAGGAAATGCAAGTGTAATGGCCTTTGTGACATAATATAACATGCCTGATGCCATCAGTCTCACCTGTAGGAAGTTTGCCACCACCATATGGAGGTACTGGTCTTCTTCTTCTCTACCACTCCCAAGGAAACACAAATGTTCCCCAGCTGCTTGTGATTCCGCATCTATTGCCTGTTTTTGAGCTGTAAATAGCGCCTTCACTGCACTGGCAAACTCTAATGGCTGCTGTAACATCTGCAACATCAAACAGTTCAACGTTTTCCATCATTCAAAGTTAATTTCTTTCAAGAAAATGCTCATACAATATCTTTTGAATAACTAATTTTAGCACCTTTGTATGGTGAGGTGTGTGGCGAGGAATGAGGACAATGGGGGTGGTTAAGTGCTGTTAACCCTCTTTACCTTGCAATGGAATTAATGTTACTACATTCTTTAAGAATCCTAAACACAGGATATGCAAAAATGTGAAACCACACAAACAGGAAAAAGGAGAAACTTATCAAAATTGTGTGAAGGAAGAATTACTGCAATATCATAAGCCTCATTTCATAGAATATTCTAGACTAAGCAAGCAATAAACTTTTTTTGCACATCTGCTGAATATGCCATAAAGTGTGCTTAAGTATGTTAAAACTTAATAAAACTTGGAGAATACTTGTGTATGACGATATGAAACTTTGTATACCAAAAGGAAGGAAATAATTTTCCACACTTCAGCTTTTATTAAGGCTTAATTACAAATGACCTAAAACAATCGTCAAGTGTTCATTATATTAAACAAGGTCTTTGACCTGTGAAAGCAAAACTAAGAAGCAAAGAAGGTAAGCAAGAGTACAAACTAAAATGCCTAAAGGTGTGAGTACAGTGGATATGTCTGCATATTAACAACTTCATTTCTATTTAACTTCAAAAGAAGGGTAAAAGCTCAAATCATGTTTTGATATCTTAGCGGGATACTTAATCTAAGCATTCTGGTAAAATTTGCATTGAAATCCAACGTGTGGTTCTCATGATATTAGCAGTTAAGTTGTCACATTTTCAACACCAAGTGAACTTGGAGCAAGCACATCTGATGTCACAGCCTCACATTAATGAGCAGTCTTTTGTTTTTTCTTTGAACTTTACATCCATTTTTCTCCTCCACAATCACATGCCAGCGTATAAATGTGATTACATGAGAGACATAAGAATTTTACAAACTTCACATTCCATATGGGGAAGTCTTTCCCTTTTAACTTCAAGGTCAGCACATCACACTGAAAAGCAAAGGAAACAATTTGCATTTGCCATCAATGTGAGGAAGTGATATAACCCCTACTTGCCTCAAGCTCACATTGGGTCACAAATGCGGTAACTTCATTTGCTTGTATCACGAGTACTTCATGTCCGATTTGAATGGAAGTTTCAGCGAATTGCGTAGATTTAGTTCCTTGCTCACATATGAAAATTGATTTTTTTTGCTTGAACCCTTCCTTTAGAAGCAGATGCTGATTGTCTCAAATGGTTCAAATGCTCCTGACAAAAATTTAGCTTAACCACCTCCTACAGACTTAATTACTCTCTTTAGTATGTGCCACCCACCCAATACTATACATAAAGTGATGTAGATACCTTGCTAAGAAGTATAAACTATGGTTTTAATGTAATGGAAATTTTCTGAACCCCAAATGCATTACACCCTTTAAATGTGTCCCTTTAACCACCTTCTTTTACATCAAAATCACAATATGATGTACTTCCTTACAGCTGATTTGCAACCAGCTTTTGAGATATTGAAGCCAAAACTGTGTTTACAACACTTCCCATAGTCCCCTGACAATGCTTCAAAATCCATTGCAACACATTTTGTGAAGGTCATTGACAAGCAAGCTATAGCTTAATACTCTCTCTGTCAATCACAGAAAAAAAACAGGGCAGTCATCCTGACAGAAAAAAAAACAGCCTCAAGAAAGACATTGCTGATGAAGTAATGCCAAATAACATGAAACTTGCCTTCCTCCCTTCATAAATAATTGTCAACAAAACCAATAAAAATAGCTCCTAGACTCCCCAAACCCCCTGTATAGTTCTCAAGGGGAAAGACGCCCCCTGTGGGCTGGGGGATGTAGAATATGCCCACAGTATTCCCCTAAAGAGGAGGACTTGCATCGTATTTGAACTGAATTTGAAACCAAACTTGAATGGTATTTGAAACTGTATGTAAACTTTATGTTTTACCTGGTTGACCCTACATAACACCTTCGTGTTGGTGTGTCATTAAATCTCATCTTACTACCTCAAGGGGCAAGACATTTCCCATTTTGTAAAGAACCCCAGAAAAAATAACTTTGTACCCTCTGTCTAACCAAAATAAATAAACAAACAAAAATATGCACAATCAAAGCAACGGATGGACGGGCGCATGGACTGACGGACTGACTGATGAACAAACAAACAAATAGATAAATAAGCAAATGGAAAAGAACAATAAATGGAAAAGAAGAAAGATACCAGGTTTGCATCTAGATGAAAGGCAGTGGCAAGATGACTCTTGTTGTATTGATCTGCTGGTCGGCAGTCCACCACAAAGTAACTGACATTCTCACCCTACAAAGGAATGAGAACAAACAATCAACAAAATAATTATTTCATGTTGAGACAACTTTATGTCAAGCCTGGCTTAGAACATGTACATTGATGGTACATCCTATGAATCTTTATGCATAAGCACATCTACAAGTGGTGGATTGTAAGGAGCTTCAAAACCTATGTTGGTATAAAGCAATGAACATAAACACTGCATGATGTTACAGAATGTAAATGATACACCATCAAGATGTATCATGATGTTTATAACATAGTAACATCATGTCTCATTGCATTTCCTACATGGAAGATGTCTATGCTTCAAACATCAAATGTCATAACCTGATGTTCCACATTAATGTTTACAATGTCTCTGTAATTTGTTAGCTAGATGAGGTTTTACGGCTCAGTTTCTGACCAACTGGTTTAATTCGGGCCGGCCACGGCCTTTTTTCCAGTTGTGGCTCACTAGCTTGTTTTCCCTACTCCACTGCTTGTGCTGAGCACCAAGCACAATGGCAGTAGGTTCCAGTGACTCTGTACCTCAATACTGAATGTTTCTTAATCAGGAATTATCTTCATTTTAAACTATTCAATGAAACAATGTCACATGATTTATAAGAGCTAATCATGAATTAGGAAAGAGAGGATCTAGGGGGATGAAGCAGTGGATTTAATTTCCCCATACAGCATTGCACAGCAACTTCAGTGTAACTGGTTTTGATTATGGTAGCAACAATGATCACTACCATCATTTTTATGAATAAATGTTTCTCTCACCGTGCCTTGAAGAATTGCTTGAAAGAGTTCAGCTGGGTTGACCTGGAGGCAGAGCGCCATCTCAAGCTGTTCAATTGGTTCTGTAGACCCTCCAATGTTATTTGTAAAGATAGCCTGGTAGTCCTGATGGAAATTATAAAAGCTTTTTTCCATTAATATCAAAGCTCAAGGTTGCCCAAACTGTTTCCTTGTAAAGCATCATTAAAGAATGAGTTAAAAGCTAAAATTTGTTTTTGATATGTAAAGCCCAGGTCATACTGCCATGACAACCCACGAAACAAGGGCGACCACCTACCACGTCAGCTGTGTTCGTGGTGGTTTGGCCCGTTCCATGACTACAGTTCTGCTGTGTTGTAAGCCATCAGCCCGATTGAACATGTCCAACTGTAGTTGGATGCAGTCAGTGCACCAGAATGTCTACGATTTATGCAAATTGTCTACAATGGAGAGTCGCAAGTAGTCGTGGCGGTGTGACCCGGGCTTTAGAGAGGAACTAAACATCATCACTTTGCTAGAATTGTGTACTCAATTTCTACTTAAACTACTAAACAAACTTTTTCAAAGTTTCAACCAAAGCAGACTTGAAGCAAGCACAGGTGAAGTCACAGCCTAACATTAATTAAAAGCTATTTTACTTTCCATCCTTACAACCAGTTTTCTCCCTCATAAACTTATGCTGTGGAAAAGTAAATGCCATGGGGTTTAGGACTTTTAAAAACTTCAAATTCCCATGCATAAGCTCACATCCTTATCTTTATCAGGTTCAAAGCAATAAGATTGAAATGCACCAGAGAAAAAAGCATTGCTCATCAATGTGAGGATATGACATCACTCCTACTTGCTTCAAGTTCACTTTGGTAATAACTGTGCAGACTTTACATGCTAACACATTGCAAACCACAGCTTGGGCCTGGGGAACAGAATCACCATAATACTGAATGGTTTTTTTTCTTTTTGACATATCAAAACCAAATTTCTGCTGGAAACCTTACCTTATGGGTGTCACAATTGAATCCCTACTCAGACCAGAAAGCACTGAATGTTTAATTACTTCTTCATAAAACTGTAATATTAAAGTGATGTGTGTTTTTACCATTGTTTCATGTGTGTTGTGAAAAACCACCACCACCAACAACAAAAACATCAATTTAATAAAATGTGTGTGAAAGTGCTCATTCCATTGCTTGGATTAAAAAATGGATTGTTTTGGCTAACATAAGTCAATCCAATGGGTATACACAACTGCCATGTCTAACGAAGACTCGACTACAGTTTTCAAACGGTCCGCTAGTGGGTGCTTATGCTTCATCCACTCTGCGGTGAACTTTATTGACTGGGAAAATATTTTGATGGGAACAGCATTCTAGCCATGCCAATTAAAAAGAGCTCCCTCACTGAGGTTGGATTCAACTTTTTTATCCACATTTCACTAAGTTTAGCAACATGGGACCAACATCACTGGTCACCAGCACTTGTAAATGCTACTTTATTTCTCAGCATAGTGTTTGTTAAGCAGTCCAACATGGAGTTAAACCTATCACATTATACCATGTACACATCTTCCTACATACTGTTACATGAACCATATACCAGTCAGCATGCAGATTATGCTAATTTGATTCCTACTTACCCTTTAAAGAAAACGCCTAAGATTTTCCAACTTCCCTCTTCTTCATGCTTCACTTTAAACATTATGAAGTTTTGAAGAAAAAAGAAATTGTAAATTTTCAAACTTACTCTCCTAAAGGACTGGGGTGTCTTCGATGCATAGTACTGGGCTAATGAGAAGAAATCTGAGATGTCGTCCACCTCAAGCTGCGAAGGGAATGATGCAAGGCATTCGGCTATTTCCTCTGGGTTGGTGGATGATTCCAGGGACTGAACATGTTCCCTGTGTAAGGAGAGGTTAAAGTATAAACTGATAGTATTTTACGATGAAAAAGATTGAAGTATCTCATGAATGGAAGTTGCTGTAGAAATTATAACTTACAACTTACTGCTGTGGGCAGTCAAAAATGACTACATGTAACCTTTACTACATCTCTTTCACATTATTTCCAAACATGGCATACCAAGTCTCACTTCTGCTAATATTACTATTTCTATTTTGTTTGGGATTTTTTCAATCAGAACTATCACCATCAATTTGGACAAGCTGAAATAAATGAAGCCTTGGCTAACACAATTTTCATAATTATGCAAAGTGCAACCAGAGCAAATCTTTATATAAAGTCATGTTAAAATAAAAGACATTAAATAGTTTTTCCTACAAATCAGAGCCCGCTATGGTGACCTATTTGAACTGGAAACTTTTCAAATCTTTTTTACTACTCATGGGTTCAACTTCCTAATTCATGAATGGCTCTGTTTAATCATGTATCATGTGATGGTCATTTTGTAACTGAAATGTCCAATTTATCCAGGGTAACTGCTTAGTTTACCTACAACATGAAATATATTTGTTCTGACACATCATGAAAGATACTTGTAAGGTGAATATGAGGAAATCTGTAAGATGTAGGTGATATTTTCAAATGAATTTAGGGTGAATGCTCATTCCCTTTCAGTTCCATGTCCTACTAAATATTCATAATCAGGAGCAAGATGAACTTACTTGGCATTCACTAAAATAACAACTCCCAGGAAAAAGGTTAAGAATGGGTCAGCTTGTAGCAAGTAGAGTGTCCAGAAAGGTTGTGTGACATCAAGACCACAAGATGATGCAAATATACTGCTGAACTATCAGAGAAAATTAGGAAAAAAAAAACATTATTATAAAGTATGCTGGCAATAGGCACTGGTATGGCAGCAGCAATGATGATGACAATGACAAGGGAAGTGGGTTTTTTTTCTTTCTTTCCTTTTTTTTTTTTTTTTTTGCCAAATGTGGCAAATATGACCTTAGAGGTGAAAAATGGCCTTTCAGGCCTGAACAATAGCTATTTGGTCTTGAGAAATTCTTTGCTTTAATGATGTATACTATCAGATTTTGAATTTGGCCATGTTTTAGATAAAATTTGGCCATCACGTGTGAATTTGATGGGACAGCACAAGTTATAAGAGAAGCAGCAGAATGATTACGATGATGACGTAAGGGATAATGACAACAATGATGATGGTAACCATCAAGACAGCCATGGTGGTGAGGACAACAGAGACGGCAATGATCACAATGATGGTAACCATGATGAAGATAACATGATCATATGACTATGATTACCATTATGATTTACAGTAAAATGCTTTGTAAGGTACAAAAAATCCCAAATACTTAAATGCCTAACTTTTCCAACAGTTAAAGCCCATGCAATTCATAGGAGGAATTCATGATATCAGACCAGGGTTAACAAGGCTCTGGCACTAACCTAAGCTGAAGTCAAAAACCCTCTTTATCATTTTGATTCTTCATTTAGAAAACACTGAAAACACACATATGGGTTGAAATAAAAGAAGACACCCTTCCTCACTACAGGAGTGTCCTTCTGTCTTATTTTGCAAAATAATCATTAGACTGAGGAAGCTTCCTCACCCAAAGTTTGATCAATGTTCTAAACATGCCAGATAATTTGTTTGTACCAATGTCAAGGAAGCGGGTGTGGCAGGGCTCGAAATAAGCTTGAAAAAGGGCACAGCCAAAATCAGCAAACTGGCTGATGGTCTATGTTATTTCACAGGACACTGAGGGTCACCACAGCCATAAGTAAGGGCCATGGGTGTCGGTGCTGCCAGTTATTTCGAGCCCTGGTGTGGCCTAAGGTGGCAGTGATGTCACACCTTTCAGGCTATCACAAAGACATTATGGCCTACAAAAATACTAAAAATTATAACTCTCTTTAAAACTTGTACATAGTGTGTTATTTTGATACCAAGAGCATGAAAAGAAGGGGTTTTAACATCATTTCAATGGAAATTTACCTCCACTGTATTCAAATCTGTCATTTACCGTTGCATATCAGCTGAATTGTTGTATTGTCTGCAAGGGACCTACAATCAACTTTAAACTTTCTTCTTCACACCTGAATGCTAGTGAGGGCTGCTATGCAGGCTAGTAGGCAATAGTTTCAGGGTCATCGGCATCAAGTATATCATACAGTACAGGGTGGGGGAAGGTGTGGTGATCAGAATCAACACTGAAATACACCAACCAACAGTCATTTTGCAAAGTCAGTAAACTACACAGGTATTTGCAGCTGGGAACCAAAAAGCCTTAAATGGCAAAATTTCAACTCTATTTATACTTTCTCTAAGTGTTAATTCTAGTTTTCTCAAAGACACATGACCGGTTTCCATACCTTAAGGATAACCAAATGCAATAACTTTTCTATGACCTGCTCAGATCAAATTTTGATAAAACAACAATAATGCGCATTTCCTTTGGTATGAAAATAAAGCATATATGTTAACACTTACATTTACTTAAAGGAAATGACGGTACAAATTTTGCTTCACAAAATTACTAGATTTTCACAGGCCATGAAAGTGAAAATAAACATTACATTGCCATGACATTTCAGGTTTTGGGTAAAGAGGAAATGACTGCTTGGTTACTCACCCAAGTTGAAGAATAAGCGTGAGGGAATATTTTTCTGGTATCTAGGAAATTGCACATGTCTGGTTCATGATACATTAAAAGTAGACGAAACAGTTGAAAAGATGCACTTTCTTTCTGTGTGTCCCTACAAAGAAACAAAAAAGTAGTGAAAAACACTGAATATTCACATACTACCACAAACTTTGTGAGAAGTGAAAAAAAAAAGGAACATGACACAAAGAAGGAACACGACACAAGAAGGAACATGACACAAAGCACCAATGGAATGCAAAAACTAACCTGGGAACGTATTTCGTAATCAAAGCATAGAAACAATTGTACAGATCTGATCGTTCCATTCTGTGGGCCACCAGTGGGCCAAGAATGTCCAGCCACCCATTGCTTGTTTCGTATTTCACATTTTTGGATTTGCAATAGAAGGTGATGACGGACTCAAGGTCACTTGCCAAAGAAAGCTTCTCCTCATCAGAATTGTCAAATTTATCTGCAGTACAGAAAACAAAAACAATTTAAGGTATACTGACATCATCCCCCAACATCTTAAATCAAACTTACCAATAACTTTTAGACTACCTTAATAACTCCCCCTCTCCTTCCCCCACCCACCACACAGAAAAGAGCTTGTTAGAGAAACCCTTCTAAAGAAGGTGCTGGTTGGCCTCTTGCCTGGTTTTCCAACCCCCACTGAGAAAAAAAGGAGTCTGTTACAGATGCCCTTTCAAAGAAGGTTTTGGTCAGGCCAAAAGACTGGTTTTCCATGTGCACTGTTGTTTTAAAAGCTTTCAGAAGCAAAAATGTTATGTGCTGTAAGTGCTAGTATTAAAGATATGAATTCTCAACAAGCTGAATTGTGCAATAAACATCAGCTTTGACTGTTACAAGTTTTCATCTGTAACTTTTATTAGCTGGAAAACTGATGTACTTCCTTGTTAACTGAAATATGTTAAGATTTATAAGATATACCTTTTACAGAAAATGTTGAGCTTTTTGAAGGAAAAAAGAAGCAGAACAGGTGTCCTGACTAGCGCAAACTGTTAGTCAAGCTGAAAACTCCTTCCCTTTTTTTTTCTTTTCCTTTTCCTTCTATTTTTTTTTTTTTTTTTGCCTAATCACAAGTTAAAATACGTACCAATGAACTCTTTACAGTCCTTTCGAAGTTGGGCCTGTTCAGGAAGGTCAAAGATGCCATCAAAGGATGATAAACTGTCCGCTTTATTAGACACATTCAGACAAATCTGAAGAATGCAATTGATATCAATTGATATAACAGATGTTTTGTTACATTTCTGTGTATAACCACAGTGCACTGAAGTTGAACCCAAAATTTATCCTGCATGGATTAATATATAAACAACAAAGATATGCCACTGACAAGTAGAAACATACATGGAATACAACAAATTGAGTATTAAGTTGTTTATTCAA
Source organism: Holothuria leucospilota (assembly GCA_029531755.1). NCBI lineage: Eukaryota > Metazoa > Echinodermata > Holothuroidea > Aspidochirotida > Holothuriidae > Holothuria > Holothuria leucospilota. The sequence goes on from CM055970.1 coordinate 13,940,445, forward strand.
ATTGGAGTGCATGAATTTGCCCTGTAAATGTCAGTCACAGGATACAGAAGCTATTAGCAGACAGATGCTACATTTAAAGGGGTTGTTGCATTGCTCCAAACATACTTAGGATATCACCATATTTCTTATAATAGTAGATGACTTCACTTTCACTGACATAAATTCAAACAATAGCATCACTCTGGTTGGTCGATGATGACTTGAGCAGATCACACAAACGTACACACAGTAGTGTGTGGATGTAGCCTTGGGGACTTAAAACTCCATACAGGCCATTGGAACTTTTCCCAAAAGGTGCACTAGATAGGTGTTTTCTTTTACATTGGCGATGAGGCAACATGTGAAAGAGGAAATTTTTATTGTCTGGGTCAAATTTGTCAGCCTTTAATACATCCTATCAATCTTTCATATTTAGGAAAAAGACCTGTCATATGGCCAGCATTCATCAACAGTCTCTTTTACAGTCTTAAGTGAGTCTAGATGGTCTCCAAAAATTTACTTAAAGATCCGGTGGCATAAAAATTACAATGTTGGCTTTTTGCTGAAAAAAAAAATTAAAAATGTAGAAAACAGCCATAATTTCCATCAACAATCCATCAAATATTGACTATTTTACAGTGCACTTTATATTTAACACCACCATGAATAAATTGAGCTTATTATGCAAATCTGTTATGTGAAAGGAGGGACTACCAAAATATTTTTTAACGTTAATCCTTTGTTATACTTTAAACTTACTTTTAAAGTACAGTCATAATACTGATATGCCCTGAGGGATCTATTTTTGAAGTTGAAGTTTGTCTATTTGAGAACTGTCAATACCTCTCATCAGCCTGTCCACTGGCTGGCAAGAAGGCTAATTAAGAGATTCTTCTACTCAGTCAACAAAAGAAAGGAAAATATCTATACTGACAAACAGTTACACCACCCATCACTATTCTTGCATAGCTGATTAAGAAACTGTCTATCTTTGAAATGATATGAGACTGTCAAAAGGATAAATCTTTCATCACAGGATTTTATTATGTGCTGAATGTCAGCTCTCTAGCACTGCCTGTCGCCATACAACAAATCTCTTGCAGTTTGCGACCATTGATGGATGGTTTTCCCATCCCCCTACTTCCAATCCTATCCCCTTCTTTACACCTCCAATTTTTAACAATTACTACATCCATGTTTGTAGCTGGATTCCTCCATCTGATTTCCACATTTACACGTTTAAAAATCTACAAGTAATTGTCCTACCTTCCATGCCTGAGCTTGGAACTTCTGTGGAATCTGTCTGCCATTACAGATGTTGCGGAGTCTCCCAAAGTCACACTTTTCCAGAAGGGCTGCAGCAAGCTCTTCATGCCTATGAAATAATGACAAAAAAAGCAAGCAATTTATTGGAAGGCAAAAGATAAATCAAGGTTTCTACATCTAATTACTGAAGAAGACCTTGAATTCTTAGGAGTGCAATTGCATACTCACTTGCCTCATATCACTGTGAGGAGTGTTATTATTTTGCACACCCAGATAAAGAATGGGAATTTAGATAAATCTAAAAGTTTAATAAAACAGCACATCTACCACACTCCTTAATTTCTTAAGGGGTGTGATTTGTAGCACACCTGGAAAATCTAAAACTCAAGGCCTGCATCAAATGAATTGGTTCTTCTAAGTTTTTGCTGGAAAAGTTAAGATGCTTGGAAATTGGTGGGTACTTGTCCTACTGTGGTCCTACTCTAAGCCAAGCTATTGTATAAAATTAGCTCTAAGCCAACAGTCTACAATTTGCTGATTTAGTGTATACTTGATGGTATGTTTTGACACACAGTCAGCAATGATATCAACCTACAGTAACCTTGTAGGATGGGGGAGGGGTATCAAGTATTCAAAAAGTACAGTAGGCTATGAATGGTTTCAAAATTTACATAAGACTTATTCGTTAATCAATGATCCTTATATAGTTTCCAGCTTTGCATGTCAAAAGGCATCTTTATAGGCCTAACGTCAAAACTTCTCCCATTAAATATTCCTCCATATCTCCCAAAACACCAATTCTTCGATCTACCTTGATTTTGGATGTATACATGTTCCTGAGCAGAGCTATATCTTCTCTACAAAGGACACACCACTGATAAAAATTGTTGTTCAATTATGACTAAGCCCTACGTTTTATATTTAGGGTGACCACTTCCAAATGCCCAAAATGGAGTACACGACTGTCTCTAGCCATGTCAGGTCACTGTTACACAGCAGCACTGCAAAAACATGACTGTGATACATACCCACATGTACACGAGGCTTTAGCTTATCAAAATGGCTGCACATGTGGGATTATAATACGGTTATCTGCCAATGTGACTGATGAGCACTGCTTACATTTTGAGACACACCTGCAAATTTCTTTGACATGGTTACGCCATATAATTATGAAAAGGAGCAAATTATTTGTGATAGACAAGAATTTTGTTTTTCTTTTTCATTATTTGTGAGATCTGTGACCTCACAGACTTTCAAAAAAGGAGGATAAATCAATATCTGAAATAAGGAATGCAGGACAGAAGACAGACACCCTAAAGCTAGATAATCCTGCAAAAAGCCAGACATGGCCACCCTATTCATGTCAGTCCTGGTCAACTGCTTTGGTTAGGATTACACAACAACCGTACACAAATCTTGCAACAATTACTGCAGCAACTATTTAACTGTGGCATAGGGACAGTGCTATTCTGTTTACAATATCCTTAGCCCTGACTAAATGATTTGCCTTCAATTAAATGATTTGGCAAAAAATAACGCCTCATGTACAGTATGTGGGTATGTATCACAGTCATGTTTACAATAAGTACAAGGCCAATGGAGCTCTGGCTAAGCCAGAAGGCCTCTTTCCTTCATGCACATACTGAGTGTGGAAAGTTTGCCATGCCCTGGCAAGATCTGGCCTGTATGGCTACAGTACACGTAGCTTGCACAGTTTGCTATGTGGTTACACAAAACATTGCAAAAAATCAAATCTGACTTCACATGAATAAGTAGCCACTGCTGTGCAGGAAATATGCCAAAGATCTGGAACTCTGTCTCATTCATAGTAAAACATGTATGTATACAAGAGAATTATGTTATTTTCCACCCAAGCAGTTTCTATCCCAAACTTTCTGTCCCAAAGAAGAAATCATGTTACTCAAAGTCACTTTTAATTGAAGGCAATATTTTTATTTTCTTCAACCTTAAGTTAAAAAAAAATAATGAAATTATTGGGGAGTTTGTAGGATCAGATGCCATGAAGAATAAACTCTAAATTACTGATGTCCTATTACTTTATATGCAGCCAGGGGAAGCCTACATACTGTGAATGCAGCTTGCAAAGAAATTCAGATCATCTACTCAATTTGGGCAATGGACATGCTACTGTATTAAGTATGAGACTCGTCACAGTTTCCCTTCTTGAGATACCATTGTTCACTGTTCTATTATGCAATTTTCATACTGAATGCTGCAGTGGAGGCAGATAAATCCAACTGTAATATTTTAAAGCTTTTTTGGATGCATTTTGTGTTATTCTTTCTCACACTTAGGTAAAACCACACTTAGGTTACAATTTCTTTATTTTTTTTATTTAAGGGTGTATCAACAGGAACAAGTTTTCACCGTACCTCGGTCACAAAAAAATGTTGTTTTTTCTTCTTGAAGGCAGAAAAAATACAATTTTCACTCTTCTTTTAAGTTACTGGATATTTACAATTAGGAGTCTAATAGGAATAATTATCCTGTAAAATGATTATAAAACAACTGATAGTTATTCTTGAAATCCTGTGACAGACGTACAAAATGTCCGTACGTTAGTCACGTCCAACCGTCACAGTCTGTAAACTTGGGGCCTACATTGAGCATGAAGTGCTGGCTTTGGTGGCTTTGCATGGGAAGAGAATGGTGGGGAGGGGGGATGGATGGGAAGGAGTGCAGTAGAATTTTAAGTCTTAAGTGTCACTGGAACCATTAAGCTTAAATTAAGTGTTTTCAGTGCATATTAAATAGTCAAGTAATACAGTACCTCTAGAGAGTTCACTATAATGCAGTCTGGCTACTGTACACATGATGCTTTTGAAAGCAATGCATGTTGTGCATACTATTTTATACAGAATGCCGACAGGTAGTGCTGGAGAGGGGTTGTGTTGGCAAAAAACAAACATGAGTGGGAAAATTTTTATTCTACAAAGTGCAAACATTTTTACGTGTTCCTGTTAAGAATTGTGTCCCCTTGTCTGGTACTGACTCCCTGACCCCAGTCAGGTAAAGAAGAGCACCACCCCTGAATACAAGGTTGCTTGTGTTCTTTTCTCACTGAAACTTGTCAAAAACTGTAAACTTGTGTTAGCAGAAACTGATAGTTCTAATAAAATAATTAGATGGTGTACGTCCGTCAAAAAAATTTGTACGTCCATCACATTCTTTAACAGGACCCCTTTAAACTTTCTTGATTAAATTGAAACTTGTTTATACTTATTACAAATTATGTTCTTTAATTATTTTATGTTAACCTTTGACAATAAGGGCCCACATCAGACAAAATTACCGGTAAAGGTACAAAGTACCAGAAATTGATTTTCTCTGCATACGTCCATCACAGGTGGTTTTTGTCCCTAACAAGGATGAAGACAAAGCCTACTTAACTCCATACTGCACAGGTAATAACTATTTGCAAGTGTCAATGCTTAAAATATGTAAAGACATTCACAGCTGCAAACACCTTTTATTGAAAACTCGAAATGTTGTCCAAAATGTACGTCCATTACTGTGGTCTGTGGAAATGCACAAATATGAATGCGATAAAAAGAATTTATAAAAATTTTAACAATCGTCACGAAGAACATAATTCTGTTTGCTACCGTGTATATTTCTTAATATCATAAAAACTTGAGAGTGGTTCATACACATTTGGACCCGCCCAACTCCATTCTGATTCTGACTGCAGTGGCCAAGTGGTTAGAGCATCCGACTTGCAGCCAGAAGGTCTAGGGTTCAAATCCTGGCCGGGTCATACCAAAGACTTTGAAAATGGAACCTACTGCCTTTGTGCTTGGTGAAAACAAGCCAGTGAGCCACAACTGGAAAAAAGGCCGTGGTCGTCTCGACTTGAACCGACTGGTTGGAAACTGGGACGTTAAACCTCATCTAACTGATGCTGTTCGCCTGATCACACAAACCTGTGGCGTACTTAGTGTCGTGCTAGTCCCAGTTACAAAACTACTGCAGACTGTTTTTGTTTCAGTATTTCCAGCCTCATTGTTGTAAGGAAGGATAACCAGTGCAATAATATAACGGTAGCAACAGGCCAATTTTTTTACACCCGTTGCTAAGGCAGTCTTTGTCACAAATTACATTGGCATTGGGGATGTCCCACCTATAGGTCCACTGCCATGTACTGGGGTTTTTGACATGCCTCAGTTAACACAAACCGAATCACACGATATCGCTTGGGTATTCGAGGCAATTTTTTCGCGATATCGATGACAATTTCATATTGCAACAACCCTAATGCTGGCTGTGTGCAAATCAATGGAGCTAGTACGATCGAGTTTGGTAAATTTCGTGCACAGCTCATTGGGGACTCGGGTTTATGTTTCAGACTGTATCGTTTTTGCGTAAATCAATAAAAGTACAAGGCACACTTTAATTTCACACAAATTAATATGCATGTTTTACACAAAAGCACCCACCATAAACTACTGCAAACTGTGATGTAACAACTGGAAATTTAGCTAACAAGCAGTGATCAAAAAATACTGTAGTTTTCCGTATCATGCCCAATGTTCATGCAATGTACATCAACTTTTGAACAGCAGGTGTGCCAGTGCGTAGCCTACTGTAATGTCTAAGTGTTTGCATGCAGTTACGGACCTATACACATGCTCTGACTTTGCTGTGCTTTCATCGTGACAGTTTCACTGGCCAAACGTTGGTGTTTGTGTACATTTCGGCCGTATATCAAGCGTACAATTATGACATGTTAGTGAAAAATGAATATCGTGGCAGCCCTAACCAGTAATACACTAGGCCTATACGCCTACAGTAGGCTAGGCCACTGTAAGTTGTGATTTGCACTTCATTTTCATCGCACAGAAAAATAGCCAAGATGACTTATGCACTTATCAATTGAATGACGCACCACTACCCCCGGACATGGCATCAGACATTGTCCACAACTTCACTGACAAATTGTATACCACTGACATACCCCTCAGTCACTTCCGTGACGGACAATTTGAGTAAAATGACACACCCCTCAGTCACTTAAAGGGCAAGAGCAGTCGCCCCAAACTTATATTGAAGCAACAGCTAAATCTCACAATTTCCTTCTTATTTCTCTTCAAAGTACCTTTCATAATATTTTAGGACTTCAATATTGCATCAAGGTCAATCAGTTACTTCTAGTAAATTTCACATTTTAGGAGAAAAAATATTGTCACATGACTCTCAAGAGCCAATCATGAAACAGGACAGACTACTACACTACTTCAAGTTGGGGTGACTGCATTTCCCCTTTAACTGATGAATAATTTGCGATTTTGACTGACATGGGCGTCACCAAAGTGACTGACAATTGTAATAATTGTACATAAGGAGCAATGCTAGGGTGCGAAATCAGCGGTCGTCCGATCGTCCGAGGCGAGTAACATTTCGTCTGACCACTGAAATGCACCATTGAAACACATTTGCATCACTGGTCATCCTGCAGGCAACCAAAACTATTAGGTCTACAGTAACACAGTAAGCCTAGTTTAGGCCTACGATGCAGGTCGGAGTTTTCCATGGTGCGGAAATTCCGCGAATTTCGTGGAATCAAGAGATGAACCCTAAAAACAGAAGACAGCTCATAAATAATTTGCAAGCAGTGCGTGTGGATCGGGAATGTCTGGAAACTTAAGACCAAGAAGTAGCGTGAAAGAAAGTGCTTGAAATTTTAGACAGTACATTTCGTTGCCGTACAACGTGATAGATCTTGACTTTTACTAGATTTCATACTTATCACTTAAATTAAGAAGACATGCTTCCATTATCAACAGAAGTAAATTTTGGTAATTAGTTATGTATACATAAGCTATGCACATATTTAACCAAAATAACATTCTATTGTATCAAATCAATCGCTAAAACTTCGTATTCTTAGTGGAGATACTTTTTTGGAAACAAAATTCACTTCGTAAACTGTAGCATTGTACACATTCTTTCAAGGGGTACCTTGCGCCGCGTGCACAGGAAAAAATCTTCTGTCCAGTTACAGTACTTATATCCTATTAATTCCTTAAATATTAAAATGATACCTATCTCTATATTGTTCATAATTTTTTATTGCTATTCAAACTATTTGCAAATTTTTTTTTTGCGTCCAAAGTTTCCAAACTTATGGCAAAAAAGAGCAAAATATTATCCTCATTTTTTTGGTATACCTAAGTTTGCTAAAGTGGAGCATGCCAAAGTGACATGCACTGGCTTGGCACAGCATATCTTGTGAAGCACCCAGGCTACAAACGAACGAACGTCCGTATGTGATAACAACATGCACAGTGTGTGCCGTAGCATACCGTACATAGTTATCGGTACTGTTCGGGTGAAATCTCAGCCCAGGAGATGCATCAGAAAGATTTTAATGCCATTATCATGAAGGGAAAGCGTGTACAGTAGATAGTGGATTTTTGATAAGAGCAGCAAGAAAGCAGTCAAGAAGAAATTTGAACACATGGTTGAGGTACTTTACTTTATTTTTTTGTAACGATGCACACCTTATGGCACACTGGACACAAAGCCACAGTAGGTAATGGTAGGACTTGTTTAAAATGTTTCTGATTGCACATCTCATTAACTGCACTTAAGTAGGCCTATATGGTCAAATTAAATATATTTGTCTGATTTTCAAACTCACGATATTAAGAACCAATGGCACAAATGAAGTAACTTTAGTAAAGCATTGTGATGTATAGTTTTTAACAGATTGATCCGATGAGAGAAGAGGGGCCGATGTCGAGTCACAAATTGTATGCACATACAATGCCTAAAGGAAATACAGTGCATGTAAGATTTATACAAACACTTGTTTTGCTGTTTTTTATCAAGTATTGAAGGACCACCAACAACGATGAAGGACGATCAAATTGTATGAAATGTTCACAAGTTGGTAGTCTTTTGGACTACCAATAAAAATTCCTTAAATCCACACCCTGAATGCTGAAGGCTGTCACCTTTGTACAATGGGTAACAAATGACCCACAATGACTCACCCCTTGGTCAGTAAAGTGACTGACATCTGAGGTAACATGACTCACCCCTCTGTCACTCCAGTGATAGACAATAGTGGTACAATGACGGACATGTGAGTCACACTGTCACTAGTCAATGACCCACATTTGAATTTTCTTGCCATGTTCCGTGCCAACTCATGGTTGCACTTCCCTTTGATAGTATCGGCCGCGCAATTCTCTTGGCCATATCCCGGCGCGCCATTGCAAGCTTTCCAATCTGGGCTAAGTGCATTAAAACATCACAAGGAATACATGCCAGTACCATTTAGGCTTATAGGCTATCTAGGCTAGGCCAAGGCCTACCGCCATAGGCTACATAGGCTTAGGCCTAGGCTAGGCTATCCGTTTCAACCCGAGGGCGTTTTGGTATGGGGGGAGGGGGGGGCGTTTTGGCCAGGGCTGAACATTAACTTTTAAAACAACTTGCCCAGTCGGGCAAGTAGCACCCAGGATTCACTTGCCCTGATAAATTTTCACTTGCCCTGAAACGGCAGACAAAAGAAACAAGAAACTCAAATTTCACTGGTAACGATCATCATAGATTTTTATTGTAACATACCTTTACAGTTTGATTTTATGATTATAATTTTGAAGTAATCATATATGACATACTGTAGCTGTTCAAAACAATTGTAACAGGAAGAATGATTATGTACTGATTAAAATAAAACAGTGAAAAGAAAAAGCTGAACGATTGAACTCAACATCTTTTTTCTTGTGTTTCTTTCATTTGTTGATGTCTAACACTATGCCCTTCGGCGTACTTTTCTAAATCTTTTAATCAAGTTATCAAGAGATGAAGTAAACCTAAGGCCCTGGATAAGGTAGCCACTATCATGATATCTGCTTTACTTGGGCTCTCTGTACCTATCGTAGACAACCCAGACTTAAATGTTTTCTGCATGTATTTTTTTTTATCTTTTCTCCTGTAACTGTAACATGGACATTTATTAATGCACCAAAAATTTAACCTGCTGCTGCTATCTGGGTATGCTTGAAATTACACATTATTGTACTGCAATCGCTTGTTGACATCATACTCTCTCTTTGTTGCTGCTTTTCCCTTTGGTGGAGCTTTGTTTTGCGCTGCAGCATTCGTAAATCCGAAGTTCAGTAATGATATTTTTTTCGCCATGTTTTTCACTACACATAGGCCTGGTCTTATCTATGGTCCAGTAAAAACTTAAATGCTAGTACAATTGCAGCGTAACTAGCTGGCGCGGCGGAGCTTAGTTTTCATTTTGAACACGAGGTCATGTGCGGTTGATATATCATTGAGTTGTACATGCAGTGCACAATTACGCTATGATGCTACTGTATCATTCAATCCGTCTATTCCGGTACGCAGTTCGTTCTCCCTCACAGTAATATGTACACACGTGTAGATGGGTCATTACGCAGTAGCGAAGTAGAAAGTTCTCAGATGTAGTGCGTAACTGATCCTTACTACACTGTATATTTAGTATGTACAGTACAATAAAGCTCCGTATATGCACACACATATCATGTAATTGACTTGTATGCAATAGTGAAAAACGATCGTCCAAGTAACGTTCTTCGAACGATTTCACCGAGTTTCGTGGAACCGGTGCACTAAAGCTAAATCAACAGTGCGTTTGTTTTCGGAGTTGCAAAATGAATCCTTTTTCGTTCAGTAATAGTTTTAAACTTTTTTAACTGTCGTGGTTTATTTTCTGTCGCATTTAGAAACGGGGCTGGCTAAATCACTCTGTGGCAATGTGATAATATTTAACAGTCGTCTGTTGTGTTTTCAGTGTGTTACACTTTCTTGTACAGGTGTGTGCATGTGAACTAGGCCTACCCACGATCTGGGACTTGCCCAGTCGGGCAAGCAGAGGTAAGAAATGACTTGCCCGACGTAATTTTTACTTGCCCCGGGCAATCGGGCAATCGTTAATGTTCAGCCCTGTTGGCACAAGGACGTTTAGACCAACAGCGGGGACGTTTTGGTACGGAGACGTTTTTGTAAAAGTACGTTATAACTGCTAGCCGACCACAGCCAAAATCTCTTGGCCTAGGCCTAAATAAATTACTCTAAACCTAGCCCATAATGATTGTTAGGCTAGATCATTCATAGATTGTAACGTTAATGTAACTTTTGCGAGTCAATGGTGTGACGCCAGGTACTGGGGGAGGGGTCTCTAAATCTGGGATGTTTTCTTTATCTACACATTTGTAGAAAGAAATACTAATTTGCTTTGATGATGAAGGTGACTTTCTTCTTTTATTAGCTGGTGAAATGAACCACCTATTCCACAGTGGCACAGAAATTAGTCAGTTATTCTATCTTACCAACTAGTGTCTTCCGTATCGCTGTCAACCATTTTGACGGAGATGACGTGGGAGCTGAGGTAAATATTATCATTAAATTGGTTTAGAATTAAATAATTCGTCAAACTTACTATGTGGAATATTTTTTTAATATTTTACGGGGAAAAATAAAAAAAAATGAAATTACACTTACTTCATACTACTCGTATATTTCTGGTAAAATATTTTGGCCTATTGTTAAGTTAGAATAATTAATTATGAAACATGGGTTGAAAATGTTTTGCATCTGGTAACACCGTACGAAACAGGAAGTAAATGTACATGGCCGATGAACACTTTACGTACATTGCTGGAAAACACATTTAGAGAACCACCCTGGCTCCACTGAAAGAAATTTGCTTTTTTGGCACGAAACCTGAATGAGAGAGGATAATATGGAGATGGAGGACTGCTAATTTTGTAGAGCGTGTAAATAGCGTTAGGAGTAAATGTTAAGATACTGGTGAGTACAAATTTCAGGCGTAGGCTAATAACGACTTGGTAAACTGCGCTTCCATTAATTGCTACTGATAACGTTAACGTTAGGCATGAGATGTCAGGCGGCTTTATGTGCAAGTAAGTAGGCTATACCATAAGTAATAGGCCTATATATAGGTAATGGCACACTGATACCCACATATTACATGTACTTGTAAGTTGTAGTAGGCCCATGTACATACTGTCTTACTGAATATTACAAAGCTATATCCTACAGTACTAGGCCTAGTATATGGCCCACTACTCCACTAGGCCTACTTGTTGTTCTAGCCTACAACCTTGTTAAGGGCTTATTCTGTATTCAGTACATGCCACACTGCACAGTAAAAGACCTAGGCCTAGGCACAGGCGCCCCTTAACATTGTATAGTATACCATATACTGTAGTATATATAGACGGATACTACAGTATATGGTATACTATACAATGTTAAGGGGCGCCTGTGGGCCTAGGTACCCGGTCATTTCGCCCCCTTGCCAGTTCGCCCCAGTCGTTTAGCCCCCTTGCCAGTTCGCCCCAAGGTGAAAGTCGTTTGCCCCCAAGTACCTACCCGTTCGCCCCCTCGATTTTACTTACATTCACTGTTAGTTGTTGTTAAAAAAAATTCAAATACAGTTAATTTTTCTTTGTCGATTATATTTCTTAGCGACAGCAGCAGCAAAATGGCATGAAATGTGGTAACGAAAGTGATGAGGGGACTCACTTGAACTGAAATACCGCAAGGCCTATACCTACATGATGCTATCTCATCACATCTTTTGTGCTAGCCTAGTTGAAGTCTAGTGGTCTCTTAATCTTAGTGTTAAGTTTTGTTAAGTTCGTGATTACATTTCCAGCTTACTTAAAGGGGAATTTTCATGATCCCAGACAGTTCCAATTCTCCCAACTATGCATCTTCTAGCTCCTCCCATAACTGTATGAAGCTCTTCCTTGTGCAGGAATAAGGTTTCACGGTACCGCAAAAATTTGGTACCGTCTATACCGCTACAAATGGTACCGGTAATACCGTAGTACCGGTACCAAAAGAGAAAATAGTCTGACTTTAAAAACAAGAAAATACCCGGAAAAACAACAGGTATTAACGTACGTGCCGTGTTCTGATCATCCCTGCCTTCTGCTACACTGTTAATGAATTAAGTACACTCAACACATTGGTAAACAAAAAGTGAAACCTATCGAAAGCCAGCGTCCGAAAAACACGGGGAGCGGAGTGCGATTTTGAACCCGAAAGTCCCAAAAGAACACTCAAAACTGTACTTACAGTTACGAAAATAATTTCTAAAAATGATGAAAATCGCCTTCGTACATTATCACCTGAAGTTTTTAGGTGGAACTTTTCCAAATTATTCCCATAAAATATTGGTTCATCAAGCCTATTTCCGACCGCAATTATTACTATCAAAACATTTTTTGCAACATTTCATGTTTTGAGTTCAAGATGCCTAACAGTATGATAGCGCCGCAATCTAGCTAGCTTTTACCCGCGTAAATCATTTACTGATATAACACTCGTCAGCTCGTAGGATGGGGACTCCTATTTTCGTGCAGATAGGCCAGCTTCAGTAGAGGTAGGCCTAACGATATAGGTACTGTACGTTCTGTACGATCTTTGGGACTGCACGAAAATATGAAAACGCTGTACTACTGAGTGTCTCAAAAATCTAAATCGACTTAAGTAAGTCTGAATTCACGCGACCACGACGACAACGTTCAATGGGATTTTACTGTGTAGTTTCTCTCACATACAGTTAAGTCAATGGACAAGTCCCATTGACTCACTGTACAAACTGTTGAAAGAACGTTCTTCCAAAGATTTCTTTCACACACAGTTATGTTAATGGAGAAGTCCCATTATCTTACTGTGTTTGAAATCATTGAAACAACGTTCATGTCAGAGCCAGCAATGCAATGATTCTTCGTAAGCTTACAATGAATTTCTTAATGATACGATGCCTTGTGTAAGCATAGGCAAAGTGAATGACACCAACTGCTATTAGTACATAGTACAAATGTATGTGCTGATAACGAACGATCGTTCGAAAACTGCACACAATGTCGAAAGAAAGCAAGCCACAAGTTAGTGTGGGAAGTATTGGTTGGGCGAAATTTCCCGTTACACGTGGTAATTTACATACATAACAGTTAAAGGGCAATTTCCGAAATTACGAGGGGAAATTTGTGACAGAAATGATGCAAAATGGTTACAGAATGAACGTTTCATGGTTACATTTTTATATTTAAAGGAACACAAGGCAGTTATCATGGATTATAGTATTTATTTCAGTTATATTCCATTCAATTGCAGTATTTTTAGATTTTTGTTTTGACGTATTGTCGGGTACTGTTCTCCGCGGTACTTCGGTACCTTGTAATTGGTGGTACCATACCGTATCGGTACCGGTACATACCGGTACTCACAAAAATACCGGTATACCGTGAAACGTTATGCAGGAATAAACCTGTTTTATTGCTTAAGGCCATGTCCTGGTGAGCATACAAGGCTATAAAATGTAATAAAAGTACTCTCTCAGCCTTGTGTGGAATGTGAGCTACTCTGCATCTTTCAAATTTTCAAACTTTGATGTCAATCAGAGAGCAGTCACCAACTGAGAATTTTGATATACATACACTAAAAATATACTTTGGGGTGATGACTGTCTGTCTTTAAATGCAATTTTCATGAGATAGGTATATTGGAAAACTTTTTTGTTTGTATTTTAAGAATTGCATGGAATTTTATTTAGTAAAATGCCGACAAAAACTAGCACACGCAGAATATACTGTTGACCATACACGATCACATGTGCAATCAACTACTGTAAGAACAACCGATCAGGTATCACGTGCGCGGTATTCTCTGCCACGTCCCAAGAGGAATTAGGCACTACAACTCTTTTCTGCTTATTTTCTTGTGTAATTTTCGATATTTGCATCAAAGGATGCAACATGAACGAAGAAAAGGCACAAAAATGCCGAAAATAAAAAAGGTATATTGCCAATAAATTAGGGGGAGAACTGGTCAGCACTTGGGGGCGAACTGGTAGGTCTTTGGGGGCGAACCGGTCATCGCTTGGGCACGGAACTGGTTTTTTGGGGCGAACTGGTTGCATCTTTCAAATTTTCAAACTTTGATGTCAATCAAAGAGCAGTCACCAACTGAGAATTTTGATATACATACACTAAAAATATACTTTGGGGTGATGACTGTCTGTCTTTAAATACAATTTTCATGAGATAGGTATATTGGAAAACTTTTTTGTTTGTATTTTAAGAATTGCATGGAATTTTATTTAGTAAAATGCCGACAAAAACTAGCACACGCAGAATATACTGTTGACCGTACACGATCACATGTGCAATCAACTACTGTAAGAACAACCAATCAGGTATCACGTGCGCGGTATTCTCTGCCACGTCCCAAGAGGAATTAGGCACTACAACTCTTTTCTGCTTATTTTCTTGTGTAATTTTCGATATTTGCATCAAAGGATGCAACATGAACGAAGAAAAGGCACAAAAATGCCGAAAATAAAAAAGGTACAGGTATATTGCCAATAAATTAGGGGGCGAACTGGTCAGCACTTGGGGGCGAACTGGTAGGTCTTTGGGGGCGAACCGGTCATCGCTTGGGGGCGAACTGGTTTTTTAGGGGCGAACTGGTTGGGGGCGAACTGGCAAGGGGGCGAAACGACAATAAACCCTAGGCCTAGGCTATAAACACAAGTTGTAATGTTAGGCATAATGTTAGTTGTTACTACTACTAAGGCCTACAGTAGGCCCTTATGTGGGTAATGAATGTGTTTCAATTTACAGGCAGCCTGGGTCTGCAAGTTACTGTAAATACTAAGCTGGTGATTATAGCCTTAGAAGTTTATATGGATCATAGCCACAAGCCATGGGGCAGACTGGTACAGTCTAATTCTAGGAATAGGCCTAATACTTTTTGCTAAAACAAATGACAGTTATTAAGTAGTGTTGTTCTCAAAATGCTATTGGTTGTATTAAATAACTTAACTCTTAATAATTATCTCAGATTCAGAAGAGTTATTTTGAGAACGACACATCATTCACCATGAAAATATGAAATTAACGTTTGCAACTCCCCTAACGTTACAGTTACAATGGAATAGCTCAGCTGGATACCAAGCTCTTTGTTAACTAACATGGGGCAGTAACTTATGTGTGCTAATGTTAGGCCTATCTTAGCCCAGATAGGGCTACGTGTACAGTTACATGGCCAAGGGGTACAATTATAGGTAGTTAGATGGGTTTTAACGACACACTAACATGATTGTATTATATAGTGTCAGCTAGAATGGGGAGTGAAAATTCAACTGAAAAATGTAACACTATAGAATACCCTGCAAGGCCTTTGAAGTATCACTGTAAAAAAAAAACAAAAAGCAAAACAAGAAAAAAAACACTGAATTCCAGTGAATTATGTGCTGACACTGAATGTAAAATTTCAGTGATTAAGAGTTTTGTAAAGCACCTAAAGAAATAAAAGGATTCCTTCTTGATGAAGCTTCTGTAGCTGGTATAGCCACTTGGAGGGATAGCCTAGCTTTGGACTTGAGCCTAGGCTAGGTTATTTTTGCAAGTCCACATGCACCTTCTCCATCAGCTATCAATATGATGAGTCGCTCTCAAAATAGTTCAGCATGGAGCAGTGTTTGCGCTAAGACGCGGGATTGCGTGAATCCCGCTTTTGTCTTTGAAATCCTGTACAAAAATAAATCTTATATGCACGAAAATCCTGCACACTTTTCTGAAGCTGAGATTGTAACTACAATTATAATACACACATTAAATTGTAAATAGTATCTTTAGCAAGTGATAACCCCCTCCTTGATTTTGAAAGTCCCTCCCAAAAAAATTTCTAGAGAGGGAATTCCCTCCCAGGTTCAATTCCTTAGCGCGAACACTGGCATGGAGCCATTTAATTTTGGGGGTTGTTTTCACTTGGTGAGGTATTCTAAAACTAATCTGACCAAGGCACATTACACTTCACTTTGCACCCCTTGTTCCGCTATTAACGCTAATTTCTGGCTCATTAGCTAACCCTCTCACAGAGTGTCACCTCTCAAGTCTCCGAACAGCTCAATATTTCCTCACAAAACTTTACATACATGACCTCTGGCATTCCATTCACCTTTCTGCAAAAAGTTTTCCAAAATACATGAATGGATGAATTTTTATTGCAAAAATTTGCCATAACACTAAGTGTACGTGCATGTGTATTTGTTACATGGCATGACCTACAGTGTGAACAAAAACATTTGTGTGAGACCTCTTTATGGTAAAAGTTTGCAAAAATTCCATCAAAACTTACTGCACTGCCAACCACTCAGAATCTCGTGTGGTTGCCTGTCATATGCATGTAGCCCTAGACTAACAAATTTCGTTGTCAACCATGTAAAAGGCTTGAGTGTGCGTGTATCACTGTTCCAATTGTTGGTAATTTCAGTTTCAGTAATACATTTGAGGGTCAGGAAGCCAGTTGGCTCATGGAGGACCCTATGTACCAGTGTGAGCATGGATGAACTGCACTGGTGGGATTCACCTTATCTTTCTGAGTAGTGCCCAGAGGTTAACAAGGCAGGTGTGTACAAATCTAACCCAGTCCTACTCAGGGGACCACCATTTTTAAAAGTCTCCATCCGACAGATGTGAGTGTATCCCCAGTCTTTTATACCTTCAATTTCTCAAGGTGGTTGTGGAGAGTGAAATGCAATTGTTGTGTGTCTTCATTGTATTTTAAAGTGCAGACATTTCTCCTCTTATGAAAGCTGGTCCATGAAGTTGCTAAGTCTGTGCCTGCTGACATGTAACAGTGCCAAACTTGATTAGTGTACTCACCATCCTGCATACTCAGTTCCACATAGGATTATCTAATTAGTGTACGTAGGCCCTATGTTATTTTATAATGGACTTCTGATGACCAGGGTTCTAGCTTTGTTGGTTGGCACTGGTGAGGCTTGACTGTCCAACTCCTTGCCCAAGGTGCATGAGTGTGAATCTGCAGATGGCCAACTGGCACAGACTTGAGTAAAAGCCAAGATACTTAAAGTTTGTAAGGGAAATTATGATAAAAGTACAGGCTTCCCAAAATAAACAATTTCAGAAGGCCAGCAAGGTTCAGAATGTCCAGACTTCACAGGAGGCTTTGACTCTGGCTCTTTGACCCAAGCCGTTAGACAGTCTGCTTCCAACACTACGCATGTGGATAATGAGGTAGCCAGTACACTAACAAGCCTAGCTAATGATATGGACAGAATATTGGGAAGCTGCGGTACTGTTTTACAAAGTTAGTGGGGTAAATACTCTGTGATTTCCCTGGAAACCATGCATGGGGTTTGTACTTTATGGTAGCCTATGCCTAGCAGTGGTTTAGCCAGGCCATGTTTGTCCAATTTTAATTGTATTAACAAACTAGAATGTTGTTCGTGAAATGTCTGATGTGCATTTTCTGCCCAGTTTTGTACTTCAAAGACATTAACTTTTGCAAGTTTTTATGGTTTACAGCACAAATTCAGGACTCCAACCCAGTTGTAGCACAATATGTACACTGTACATTTCCCATTCAGTCACTACAATGATAAATTTGGCAAATTATACAGCTTTTGCCAAATTCCATTTTTTGTAACAACACCCTTCTCCTTGGCCACCTCTTCAGCTGTTCAAGTCCAACTGTTAAGAGTGTTGTGCATTGAAAAGTTACATGGCTACAGTAGTGTACTGTGTGCTTTGTGTTGAAGGTATTAACCTGAATTTCAGACTGGCTAGGAAGTCTGGATTTGGTGGCCTGGGGGGGGGCTAAGGGGCTTTCCCTCTTCTCTGTTTGTGAAATAAAGGTTATTGTATTGGACTTGCTGCCTTTCTGATTTACAAAAAGATTAGGTGAGAGAAGACCCTCACCTGGGGATGGAGGGGTCAGAGCAGGGATGGGTATTGAAGGGGCATTAAAGACCAAAGACAGCTGGGAGGATCTGTGTGTGGCTGAAGCCTAGGTTGTGATGCTTTTCTACAGTCATAGTCATCACTTACTTGTACTTCTTGTGACTGCATACAAACATTTAATCTTGCACCAAGCGAGCTTGAGATTGCCACATGAAGATTAACCAGTCTAGATGGATGACTAGCAGAAATACTTTTAAAAAGGCAATAGGCAGTTGCCCCAAAATTTTCTTTGAAAAATCGGCAAATTCTTGCAGATCTATCTCCTCTTATTGCTTTACAAGCACCTCTGAAGATGTTTTGAACATAACTGTTACAAAGAATAGGCCTAAGTAAAGCAAGGAGAAATTCTCCTTGAATTTCACAATTTACCAACAAAAATATTGTCACATGATCAAAATGGGCCAATCATGAACTAGAGTGACAGGATACACTCACTCTGATTGGGGTGACTGCATACTGCCTTGAAATACTTGATCCATAGAATAAAGCAGTACTGTAACTTGTGCTGTTTTTTCCCAGCCTAGATGTTGCATCTGTGGAGGTTGAACAGTACATATAGGGATGGAGAAGTTATGTCCCCACAAGAGTGTCATCACAGATGAAACACTGCCTAATGTTGTTCCTGTCCCCCCCTCCCCCCCCCCACTTCCCTTTCCCCTCTCTTTCCACTGACAGTGACTTAAATGGCACTAATATAAAGTCAGATTAGCATACTGTACTGTACATTCAAAAATGCAGGGACTTAGTCTTACAGTAAGTCATTCCAGAATAGAGAACTTCAATGCAATGGAATTGTGTGAAACCTCTGTGAAAGTGGAATCCTTGAATGACTTTACATTAATGCTTACTACTGTATGTCTGCTGTATTGTACTGTATCCCAGCCCTCAACTCAACAAAAATTGTTAAACAATTAACCATTATCAAAGCTGACATACACTGCAATCATGTATGTGTAAGGAATGTTTCAGTTTCATGAACAGGCTAGCAAAAATTTGGTCAGCTACAGACTTACAAAATGTCTCAAAGATTCTGTCGTAATAGTGAAAGAGAATTTCTTTTTCGATAATGAAATTTGTCTCACCGTAGTACATCTGAAACAAGGATATTGAAGTGTCAGTGTATACAATTCCAAGCTCACAAACTTTTTTTTTTGTTGTTCATCAATACAGGCTGCAAAAGTCAACCATGGCTGTTAGACCCAAACCTGGCTTTCTGTCACGCCTCACGGACTTTGTGGCCCCACCAAGGCCAGCCGTGGACCGACGTACCCTAGAGAAGACATGGAAACTGATGGAACGAGTAATGCGCCTATGCCAGCATCCCAAAATGAAATTAAAGAACAGTCCTCCCTATATCCTCGACATCTTGCCAGAGACGTACCACCACCTACGGGTCATATGGTCAAAGTATGAAACAGACAACAAAATCCATGAGTTGTCCGAAAACGAGTACTTCAAAATTTTTGTAGATAATACCATGAGGAAAGCCAGGCAAACTGTAGACTTGTTCAAGCATAGTAAGGATAAAATGTATGATGAAAATGCCTCCTGTCGACGTGAACTGAACCGCCTGTCATTGATTTTCAGTCACAATTTAGCCGAACTTAAAGTCATCTTTCCTGGTGGACTTTTCGCTGGGGAAACCTTTCGTATCACAAAAGCAGACGCAGCTAATTTTTGGAAGAAAAATTTTGAAAACAGGTAAGTGGAACAGGTAGACCAGTGAAGCTGCCTCACGAGTGCTTGAAATTCAGGTCACAGACATATACTTACCCCTTGCTACATCTATATTGCATTAATTCGCACTTCGCGCGCTACATCTATATTGCATTAATTCGCACTTCGCGCGCTCTCCAGAGTAGTTTTAGCACCGCACCCCTACGTCAGTCAGTTTGTCCTAAGGATCGCCCTCATTTGCCTTCCGCACAATTCCTTATAGCTCGGATGGTTTTGGGTCCATGAAGCTCCGTCGGTTTCCTTGAAAACTCATCTGGTTCACCCTAAGTGTCTCTCTTATATCGTATTATTGTATTTCAAATCGTATTCTCTCCCCATTCACTCCTCGTGTGCTTGAAATCTTGTTGTAGATAAATTCAGGGGAGATTATACCCCGCGGAGCGGACGAAGTTTTTTCGTTCAGCTCATCGTTGCGAAAAAACAAACGTCAGCAGGCTTTGGAAACAAGTTCCTTTCATCTGCGTAGAAATCCAACGCAAACTTCATTTACATAGCTCTAAGGGGATTGGATGAAGCAAATGTTCATTTAAAAGAGAAACTCTGCTACCATCGCGCAACAGCACTTAGAGTCACAGTGGTCAATGCAACTCAACACGATCCTGGTATTCCCTGGCACCGTGTGTGCATGCACACAGTACAGTGACTCCTCAACTTTATACTAACAACCTACCACTCAGCCACGAGAAAAGACAGTTCAATATCTTTCAACCGAAGATTATTTATCAGCTTCTAAACGAACTCTTTGATAATATCAGTTGTCATTGTTTGTAAGAGAGTGTCCATGACCAAGACTTTCATCTAAATTAGAAGCTTTAACGGCCGAAATGTATTTATGGTTTAAACGAATTTGTGGTCAACGTAGCGTTGCAAAGATCTGAGTCATTGAGCACCGCCTACCTTAGGAATAGACCAATTGCCGTTCATGCTCATGAATATTAAGTTCATCAACTTTTGGGTTCAGTGAAAGGAATTTATGGCTATCGCCGGCAGGCTCTGAGGGGCGGCAGCCTAAAGGGGCGGCAGCTACAGAGGCGCTACGTAGGCTAGGGAGATTAAGACTAGAGAAATGGCTAGAAGTTTAAAATTTATCCAAATAATTTAGTAATTTATGTAGATCTTTGGAAGGACAGATAAGTAGAAGTCGTTCACAGTGGGGGAGGAAGGTGGTTGTCCAATGCCCTGAAATTTTACCTGATTAGCAGATATCAACCTCTTGGGGCGGAGCTGCTTCCCCTCCCCCAGATCCCCATCCTATATGCCTGTGACAATACCAGTTATTTAATACTTAATGGTAAATTGCATTGTCCTACGAATAAAAAGAAGCCTGTTAAATTACAACACAATTTTATCGTGTGTTAATGTGATTTAGTCAAACTTTCTTCTCTTTAATTGTTCATTGCACAAACCCTCCAAAACTTTAACTTCATAGCAAGAACTTAATGGACCGTTAAAGTGATTAGCATGTACTGTAAACTTTACTTAATTATTCCTCATTAGAATTACCTAAACTTTATCGTACCAGGCACTTCCCAAAACCTGACAAGTGCTTTCTTTTCCTTCCTGTACTTACTGTACGATTCTGATGATTTGTAAGACACCAGACCAACAGAATGTGTCGTATTGTATCGTTGACAAAAGCACCTATAATACGGCCTGTCCTCTTGTAAGTACTCTGCTTAGAACTTTCACAAACCTGTGGTATGCATGAATGAGTTTAAATGTACATAAACTACTGGATCAGAAGGGGAAGTGTCAATGTCTTCAATCCAGTCACTTGTTTGCATAGATCTAGGACAGGATTTTCCAGGGTGTTATAAATTCAGGTTTTTAGGCTAGTTAAGATTAGCTTCAAAAAAAGTATCAGGAAGGATCAAAATTTCCCATTAATACCCAGTACTAGACAAAAAAGTCTTTATTTGCCTGGAAAACAAGAAGAAAGGAAGACTTTTAGGAAGGATACAAAAATTTCTTCAAGACATGAAAAAATGACGTACGTCGATTTGGGCAGGGTTGTACAGTAGATCTCTTTTAAAGCTAAAAAAAAAAAAAATGATGAATTGCTGCCTCAGTATATAATTCATATCTAAAGTGAGTTCTCAAAAGTTGGAAGATGATGATACTGTTTAAGTTTATCTAGAGGGAAGAAAGCTCAAGGAAGATACACTTTCTTAGAAATTGTTGCAAAATGTGACTTTGAAAATCAAAATTACTGTAGTAACCCGAGAGCCCAGTGCTCCTTAAAGGGAGAATGCAGCCACCCCAATAAAGAATTGTATAGTAGACTATCCTATTTCCTGAATGGATCTTGTGAATCATGTGACAGTATTTTTCTCACTAAGTTGTAAAATTTACAAGGAGCAACTGCTTGGTTTACAGTACCTTGAATGCAATATTTATGTCCTAAAATATTATGAAAGATACTTTGAAGAGAAACAAGAAGAAATTTGTGACATTTATCTATTATTTCAAAATAAGTTTGGGGCGACTGCTTTTGACCTTTTTAAAAATTATCCCAGGTTAACAGTTTTTATAGTACAGGCTGTAGACATATCTGTCCAGACATGCAACCCAGTGGACTGCTTTAATATGTATACAGTGTAGTGGGCCCAAGACCAAATGATCATTTATAAAAAGCGTGGGATCCAAATGCTGAGTTACCCCTGCTGTAATGAACCGGGCTATCACAATATTTCTGACCCTGATGTTTGTACAGTATTATGGTTGAGAAGCTTCAGAAAATGACAGAAGCCAGTGAATATTTCATACAATGACTGGTTTATTTCGAAGATAATCTCTGCTGGAGTAAATGCACTGAATTGTGCAAGATGTGAGAGAACTTTGAGACTTTCCTATGAATAACTTCTGAGATGATTATCATGTACAGTACTGTAGTACTGTGTAACCTTCGGGTGCGAATTCTAAGTACAAACTGAAATACACTGAACATTCAAAATTGAGATATTTTTATCTCTTCCAAGTATTTGAACCAAAACATACAGTAGCAGCGTCAAAGCATGCACTTAATAAATGCTCAGGCTTTTCATTGTTACTTTATTTACGCTTAGACCTCACCATTGTTATGTAGGCCAAATCCCAATTATTTATGCATATTTGCGTGTACAATAGCATGCACGAACGTAACTTTATGTAAAAAGGTCTCCCATAACTCTTTTACATGTTCCAACTTATGAACACAAAGTAGTGTCTTTCTATTTACTTGCAAAATCAGTTACACCAGCCTAGGACATAAGATACTATCTCACTAGCCTGTTAGGCTCCTGTGTTATCCATACAAAGTCAAGACTAGACAACTTTTGTCATGAAAATCTTAAGCAGTGCACACTCGGTCTTGGAACGTTTCAAACTAACTCCAAACATGCCATAAACCACAGCCTTACAATGGATAACTTCCAGGGGATATGGCATCCCCTCAAACAGGGAGTGGACTAGGTACTCTCTGCCCAGCCATATAAATAGCCCTAGAGTAAGAAAAACTGTTTATCACTGTGCTTTGATTGACATTCATTCAGACAATATACTGTAGCTCCACTTTGGTTGGTCAACAGTGACTTGTACAGTCAGTTGTGTTCCCAGTTAAGCCTACACACACAGTTGGTGACAATGTTGTGTAGCAAGCAATTTGAACTGAGCACAGACTACTTTGGTTCTGTCTTGGAGGTGTACTAGATAGCCCTACAGGTAGTAGACAGGTGGCTTGGTTTAAACTGGAGGAGGGACTAGAAGCAGGAGGAATTGCTACTGCCTGGGATGAGATTAGCTCGGAGCCTTTAATGTGTCACACATCTACAGTATAATACGGTATAAACTGGTTTCTCACCCTGTATGAAAACCAGTCATGGTACAGGGCATTTTTTTTTAAATATTACTTTTCATTGTTCAGTATATGTTGGTCTCTAGGAGTCGTTGTCTTTACATAGTATTTGGTCTCTAGACCTTACAGTACAAGAAACCATACAGTGGGGCCCAGTCACCTATACTTACCAGAACTACAGTACTACCAATGCTGTGTTCTGACCTGTGCATTTTTTCAAAGGGTTGGTTGTTTTTGCACAGATTCTATACAGAATAGTCCCTATTACTGCTTGTTTTTAGAATACAGTACTTACAGTAGTTGTAATGGAGAGTTCTGTAACCTTACAGCACCCTACAATTCGTTGAATACAACACACCTTGGCTGACTGCACTGGAATGTTAACGTCCATAATCTGAGTTGCTTTGCTCAGTTTTCAAGTTCAGGCAGACTGCAGGGTACTCTACATTTCATGAACTGTATACAGAGATGTGCTACCCATGCTATTCCAAGATGGTGACTCTTGGCCCCACCCTCCAGCCCCCTTCACTCAATACCCTCCCTTCAAGATAGATACTGTATATTTCTATAGGCAAATCTCCATTATCTAATTTTTGGGTTTAAAATTCTCACACAAGTATAATTTGTAAATTATTAGCAGTGCATGCACTGCACATAGTTGAACTTGTATTGTGAAAGTGAAAACTCCCTGTTAATGTTGGTTCGGAATTGATTTTAGAACTTCTGAATGGATAAAGTCATTTTAAGCTGTCCACAGAGCATTCACCAGACTGTCTGTCCATGAAAAGAAGTAAGTGTAGGCCTACTGTTAACTGATTTTATACCCATTGTATGTACAATACAGTATATAGAAAGTTAAACTTACAGAATGCAGTATGGCCTATTGAGCTACAATATATGAAGTTCTGTACAGTATAACTTTGTATGCTGCATAGAGAAGTACATACAGTATTACTCACAGCCTACATGTACACAATGTGTACAGTACAACAGCACAGCCTTTTGCATGTTAGGCCAGTACTGCATGTACATATTACATACGTGTAATGTACAATAGATGCATGTGCTGTACTGTACTGATTTGGTTTACAACATTGTTAGCATTAGGTTGTCTTGTACAGTACTATGTATATGCAGGTGTTGTAAGTAAATTATGTAAAAATTGCTGCAATTTTTGTACCACCAAGGCCTTTTTTGGAAAGCATCATATAGTATTGTACAAGGCAATTTTTGTGCAGAACAGTATTTTCAGATAATTTCAGAAATATTCAAGAATAATTAAGATACACATGTAAAATGTTTTGTTGAGTATGCTCTCAATGGCACATATGTGCAGTATACGTGTTATCCGCGTACCTGCACAGATCCAGAAATTTTTATTTGTTATTTGACTGCCTAAAAAAGAAAAATAAAGAAAATAAATTTATAGCCTCCCAAACCTGTTTTGCTTGGTAACCTAGAAAGAGTTGACCAAAATCATAATCAAACTGTGGTTTAATTGAGATCCTGGAAATTTAGCTGAAGTAGCTGTAGTATGGTGGTTTTCTGCAGGATCTCAGCGGGTTTGTGATTGCCATGCTGGCCATAGCAACTCATGATTGATAAGGTAACAGATTGTGTTAACAATACGCATTTGGACACCATAACCCCAGAATGCAGTGGCTGTAAATTCAAATGTTGATCGTCAAAACATCCATCAAACAGGGCAACATGCAGTACCGGATGTTGTTATGGGTAAAAAACCTGTTGCACAGAAGTATCCTGCATTTCAAGACATTACTGTAGGCCCCTGTCTGTCCCTAAAGCAGTGAGGGCCTTTTTTGAAGTTGATAGGTTGTGAGAAAACCATAGAGTGGTGCAGTCTTGGACATACTTAAAAGTGTGATCCTCGATTCAGTAGTGTACAATACTGTAGGTTGATATCAGTGAGGTATGTGTGTTTTCTGCCTGGTATTGTGTACTCTAAATCTACTTCGCCCCTCATTACCTCCTATTTACATGTAATCCCCACCTACCCGCAGTAAGACCCTGGCAAGCTTTTAGTAGCACCGTGGAGACCAGGCGACCTCCGATAGAGGGCGCCTAGTCTAGTCCTCTTTCCTGCTTGCCTGTCCTTTGTGACTCTACGCAGTTTGTTCACCTGGCTTTTTCTCCAAAGCAGGAAGCTTCGTTTTCAAGTCTTTCATTCCTATCTTCAACCATCAACTTCCATTAGTAGCAGTTATCAAGACTCCAGACTCACGATGAGTATCCTTTTCCCTATTGGGTGTTTTTTACGTCCCTAGTTTCGGGATTCTTGTTAGCTTGTTTTCGTTACTGCTGTTAGCCTAACACGTTAATTTGTATTGCCGTTAGCTTAGACCTTACATGTTATTATGCATTGCCGTTAGCAATTCTGTTTTGTAGAGTGATATATAGACAAGTCTTGTTTGCTGTGTTGCCAGTCTCTCTTCAAAACTGTACAGTAGATGAGAGAACTCCCTAACAGTGAACTGTTTCGTAAAGTGTCCTCCCTTTCATGTACATACACAATTACTCGTACACTCATTGACTGCATGGGCTTTCACCCTTTTTTCATTGGTATATCCCGGGAGTGTAAATAACCCATGACGTGTGCCACCATGCTGCAGAAATTATTTTTGCAATTTACAGTATACTGTATATAACAGCAATGTTCATTGCCGCAGTTTGAGTTCAACTGTGTGTGCGCACCTTCATGGAGTGAGAATTGTGTTGACTTCTTCACGTAGAGCTAGCTAGAACCATGGTGCAGAAGGGCAGTAATGCAGAGTCACGCAGTGCAACCAACATCACCTTTTGGTTAATTTGCTGATTTCAGGCAGTCCAATCCTCGTCCATCAAAAACAATGAATGTTTGGCCAGGATGGCATGCATAATTATATTCCTTGAAAAGATCCCGTTCACATCCATCATCCTTTCCATGTTAGCACAAGGCAGATGAGTTAAACATTTTAAATCATGTACTACTCACTGGATTGTAGGTGAGAGAGAATGGGGTCAATCTTCTTGTGTGTGAACATTGCAGCTTTCACAAATGTTTCGTTTTAATTCTTGCACATGAGTAAGTACTGATGTGCCATATCCATGTACAGGACTTCGTTCATTACAGAAGTTGTATTTAAAGTTCTGGCTAGGTCATTGTGGCAACAAAATTTGTCTAAGTTTGCATTGTATCATGAATATTTATTGATATATTCTTCAGTACAATGGGTAGAATTGTCAATCATTAAAATTGTATAAGTTTGTGTATTGTACTCTAAACCTTGATCCTCAAATTGCATTTGTCATATATGTTGTCAAGTGCTCTGTGTGCATGGTACTGTATTTATGGTGCAAGGATCTTATCCTCTGGCTTATAAAAATCAATTGGTTATCTTTTCATGGAACTCAACTTTGACAAACAAATTTCATTGCAGCACGTACAGTACAAATGTTCAATACTAAT
This sequence comes from Holothuria leucospilota, assembly GCA_029531755.1. Classification (NCBI taxonomy): domain Eukaryota; kingdom Metazoa; phylum Echinodermata; class Holothuroidea; order Aspidochirotida; family Holothuriidae; genus Holothuria; species Holothuria leucospilota. The sequence continues at coordinate 13,967,554 of CM055970.1, forward strand.
TCTGGAAGCGCTACAAGTACATGTACAATATGGTCCTTGACTGCAATACTGGACTCAAAAAAATATAGGTGTTTGAACTAGAAGCTGTTATCTCTGAGGGGTATTCCCCTCCAAAGAAAGCAAACTGAGGAGTAAAAAGGGTGGAAGGGGGGAGGGGGGGGTTCTGCACTATTGTTAGGCTATCTGCTGCTCTGCTTCCCACAGCCAGGTCCTTTTGCTAGCTTTTGTTTATAGGTGGAGCTTGATATTACAATAGGCTAGCGCTAGTAAAGGAACTGGCCTGCAAGGCTGCAACTGTGTCTGTGCATCAAAGCTGGTACGTGTTATCATTGGATCTGTTAGACATGACTGTTGCATACATGTTTACATGTATTTTGTATTCGAATAAAGGGAGTGTACCGTACAAGAGTTTTGGCTTGTAGAACTTAGCCCATTGTGAAAAACCCAGTGGCCATACATTGAGGGCACAGTGGCAACTGGTCATGACTTTTAGTGATTTTACCAGGACATTATAGCTAACAAGGAATGCATGATGGCAGTGGCCACCTTTAAATTCATGGCCTGCTCACATAAGGCACCAATTTACACTAGGGCCGATAATATGGCCAATAAATGAAGACTAACCCCCTGCTATTATCAACTGTTAGACAATTTGCTTGATGTTAAAAGCTGCTGTGTACAGTATATTCTTAAGGCTCTTTCCTTGGAGCCAAGTAAAGTCTCTAAAATTGGGTAAAACAACCCTGCATGAGCATGACTATGATGTTCCTGTGGAAGTTACCGTGCTCAAGTGCACTGTAACATTGTCTTGTCATTTCAGAAGTTATGTGTGACACTATACCAAATCCTCTAAAAACACTTTTTATGAGCATCTGAAATTTAAAACACCATGCATCCCTAAAATTTGTAAGTTTACATACATGGGGCAAGGTCTGGGGGAAATTTGAAATGAAATGCTGTTTAATGGTATTTCCTGGCATCTGGCAGTCAAATCAAGTATGGTAAAGTATAGTGCAGCATCTGATCTATCTCAAAAAAGTAAGTGATAATGAAAACGGGGGGGTGGGGGGTACTAGAGCTGAAAAAGTCTCTCTCTGGATCAGTGCCTGGTCTGCCCTGTAGAAGGGCAAGTGAGTTTCAGAGGCTGCTTGCTCAACCTGGCAAATGGATTCAGAAGTAATGTACCTGTAGAGTCATGGGTTGGTTACGTAAGTTGGGTAATTTTTTTTTCTTTGGTTTCAAATTTTTTCACTAAGTACGTGCACAAACTGAAACCAGTTCTCCTGTCTTTGCTGTTTTGTTTTCTTTTTGTTTGTTTTGTGTTTTTTTTTTTGTTTTTTTTTTGTTTTTGTTTTATTGGTCACAGCCTTACAGACAACAATTAAATTTTGTGAAAATCAAGGCCTTAAAGGAAAATTCTGTTTCCATCTACCAGTACTATAAATGGATAGTGTTCATTTAGCTTATGTGACTAACTTTTACATTGGTTGGGGGACCGGGGACTGGGGAGGAGGTGCTCGGTTTGAGAAACTTCGCCCAAGAGGTTAATGCAAATAACAACAGTTTCCCTAAAATATACCTTCACCTTAAAGTTCAAATTTATAACATACAGTATACTGTACATTCTGCTTGAATGGATGCAGCATGACTTTTCTGTTCTTCCATATGCCTCTGCTACCTACAGTTTTTCCAAAATCTGGAAGACTGGGGAACTTTTAAAACTGTAATACTGTATTCTACATATTTACAGGCTATACATGATTGTCACTACTTCCTAAAGTACTGTACTGTACATATATTGTTCCTGTAAATTATGTTGTGTGATACAGTATATGGTACAGTACAGCTGATGGAAACAGGAAATACTTGCCTAGTTTTACCACCCACTGCAATGTGGTCGCTGAACACACACAGTCTAATCTTGAAACTTTTGACATTTGTGCTTACCACCAAACCTACTGTAGATCCAAAGGTTATTGTAGGAAATAAGCAATACTCATTGGATGCATAGTACAATATACTTCAAGGGCCTATTTGTCTTAGATAATTTACAAAGTAAGGTTGCAGTCTCTCAGTGATCGAAATGCTGGCTGCTTTGTGTCAGGATAAGTAGCAGCTGCAAGTTTTTGGGGGAAATTCCCCCCATGATGTACTGAAAAATTTGGGGGGGGGATTTAAGAACCGTGGGCGTGGGGGGGGGTGGGATTGCAACTACATGGAGTATATATTTTAAAAATTAGAAATGTTACAAGATGTCTGTCTGCTGTCGGTTACCGTACAAACCAAAATGGGTACTCGAGTTTACCTTTTCCTATTACCTTGCTGTAATTGTGGCCCATTAATCCTCAATTTTAGGGTCCTGTATGTATGTAACACACACACAATTTACAGGTACTCTAGATATGAAGGCACTGTCTATACTCAGGGAGGTGCTAGGGAGGAGATCCAACGTTCTATAGACTCTTTGAAGCAGTGTTTGTTTCCGACAGTAATCTTGCCTTTCTTCTCAAAATTCTTGTCTCAATATCTAGATCAACTAGGATCAGTGATGCATTGTCAAAATGACAATGAGAAGTTATACCTCTTACGTTGAACTCGTTAACTTTTCATTGCCAGCCTTCATGCAAAAATGTGAAATTTTAACCTTTCATCGTTATTCGTCACACTAAATATCATTTCATGTAAAGTCAACTACAGTAACATTTCTTAACAACTTAGTTTTCAAATATATTTCCAAATGATGGGAAAATTTGCTATTAAAACTAAGAGGAATTTATAGTGTTGAACAATATTTCCAGCAGATGACGTATGGAAATCGTGGGGGCACAATTGAAGTACATTATTTAAACATTTGTTGCCAGTTGTTTTACTGAAAATCTTGATTAAATTTTGTTCATTGGCGGAAACAAACCTTACCTCAGGCATGTATACACAGTGGCCTTTGTCTCGGGATTACTTGGAAAAGAAAGGGGGAGAGCATCATTAAAAGGGTTTAGTAAACAGAGACTTATCAATAGGAACAAGGAGACCTGTCAATCAAATAGCAGTGCCTGAAAAGAGTTAAATCATTTTCAAGTACAAATTGTCTGACAGATTTGGCTGTTGTTTGTCCTTCCTAACAATTCTACCATTAGTAAGAGGCCTGGCTTCAGTTCAAATAGGCTACTGTGTGTGAAGTCTGCCCATGCAGAAACTGTGCCAAAACACAAACTCTAAATTTTTTCAGTTCCATTGCAGTATACGCTACACGTGCAGTGCTACAGTCTGAGGACTTGTAGCATTCTTTGTCAAATTGAATGGCATGCAGAATACCCTGTATCTAGTTGTCATCAGTGTTTACGCTAGGGCTCAGAAACGGGGGGGGGGGGGGAGGAATCCCCCCACCAAATTTTTTTTGAGGGGGATTTCAAATTCTAGGGTGGATTTCCAGAAGTAATAAATCAGTGAAATGAGGGAATCAGTTGGTATTGTATGATTCATTGATTTCCAATTGTTCTTCTGTGTCACAATCTCACAGACAAGTTCAAGATTTCCAAATTAACATGAAGTATGTAGGAAAATAAAAAAGGGTGCACTGCGATGTCTGCGTGGGAATTTCCTGCAGACGGTTATTTTCGTTGCGGGACTTGGAAAGACAGTGAGGATATCGCACAATCGCACACCTTAGGATGAACGCTGGTTGTCAAACATTTCATAAAATGATTTTGATGCAGGCCAGATGTGAAAACCACTCTATGTATAGCATTATTTTTAGAAGCTTTACTTGACTAATTTTCTTGTACGGTACTTTTCTCATCACTTGCCCATGCTAACTCATGCACTGACCAGTATAGTATGTTTATATACAGTACTAGTGTTCTAGCTACAGTGGGCGGCACCTGGCGGGGCTGCCCAGCACTTCTTATTTGTGCCTGGAACTCACGATCAAATGTACTGTCCTGCCTGGCACAAATTTTTCCACAAACTTAACTGAAACGTTGCTGAAAAGGCTTTATTTTGATCGTATTCCAAGCACACGTTATAATTTTGCAGTATGGAAAACGGAAATGCTGAATTAAAGAAACAAACTTAATTACAGTATAAATGATGAGTTCGCAAAATAGTTTCTAGCCATTTCTGCACACTGCACCTTGAGATAATCATTACATTAAAAAAACATAAACTAAACATGGAAAAAATATGAAAAATGTAAAATAGTTAAACATCAACAGAAAAACAGAATGAAAATACACATAACTATAGGTCAAAAAATTGCAAAAGGTAGCACCATTTTGAATCTAAGCCCCCTTGAAGATACAACCCCTCCCCTTAGACCCCTCCCCCAAGACCGTGTTTCATAAACCAACTCCCGCATGGCACTAAATTTGCTCTAGCTAGAACCCTGTACCGTACATACATGTACATCAATCCTACCCTAGTGTCGTGTCGTTAGAGCAGTGTGATACTACGGAGATATCATATATTAAAACACAGCAGCAAACTGTCAATGCCTAACAATGTTACATGATTAGCAATGTAACTGATCAATTTAAAGGGAAAATGCAGTCACCCCATAACTGGCCTACTTTGATCATGTGACAATGTTAAATGTGAGTGAATTGTGAAATTAAAGGAGAAGTTCTCCTTGCTTTACCTATTGCTTGTAACAGTTACGTTCAAAATGTCTTTCGGAGGTGCTTACGTACAGTATAATGCAATATGAGGAGATTTGCAAGAGTTGGCTGATGTTTTAAAGTAAATTTTGGGGTGAGTGCCTATATTGCCTTTTAAGGGCATGCCACTTACAGTAAGTGACAGGATGTTGGTATGGCAAGTTACCTTGTACGTATTGTACATACTGTATGTTAGTAGTACTGTAAAATCACATTACATTGTTTGCAATTGGTGAAATGGAATCATTATCCAATCATTCTGCATGTGCAGCACAAAGTATACACAGAAATTTCAAGAAATGGATCCAGCCCACAATCTGTGCTGGGTTCCCCCCCCCCCCCCCCCCCCGCCTAACTTTTGTGTGGAAATGACTGTATACATGCAATTGCCACTCTCCCTCTGCAATTGAGAACCCATTGTGTATAACTGTATGTGGTACAGAACCTTCAAAAACTACAAAATCTTCATCCTACAGTATATGAAAGATCTCCCATTGCAATTGCCTTGCAGGATTTCAGTTTATATTGTAAATATATATTCCATGTCACAAACATGACATTGTTTTTTTTTTTTTTTATTATTATTATGTACAGTTAATCTTTCCCCATTGGTATTAAACAGTGCTTATGTTTTTACTCCGGAATTCGCAAAACAGTCTGTTGAGTAGAAGTTGACTTGTAGGTCACTATGCCGTAGGGTGCTATTGAACATTATAGTATAGATCAGTTAATAACTTTCTCGGTGAAAAGATTTCTCACGGGGAAAAGGCCGGAGCAATTTATTGCAGAATTGCGGTTTAAAATACTACATTTGTAGTTGTATTAAACATTTCTAACTTACTTAACATACTGAGATAGCATCACAGTTACTGCACTGTGTGGACATTTCCACTCATTTTAAGACGAACAGTGACAAAAATGTGTATACTGTAAACCCACTTTTCTTATGAAATAGCAAACAATTGTAAGTACACTCATTTTAAGAACAATGTACAGTAGCATGGTGAACTCACTGTGTACAGTAATTAAACATTAATGCTCTAAAATTTTGCTGAGAAAAGCAGAGTAACATATGGCAAACTCACTACCTCACTATACCAGTGTTGTAACGAGTCACTCAATTTTGCAGTCGAGTCAAGTCATTTACTACTTTCAATGCGACTCGACTCAAGTCAGCGACTCGACTAGAGTCAGTGACTCGAGTTACTCTAATATTGCTATGAGGAAAATTATGATACAATTGCTCGAGTCATTTCCCTTCTGAAATTAGCGACTCGAGTCGTGACTCATTACAACACTGCACTATACACATGTACATAGGGCTAAACATTAACACTCACTTGTAGAGCTTGTAAAAAATATTATATAGTTACATGTTATAACTGTAGAGGTCTCATTATTAATACATACGAAACATTAACATTCGTGTAGAGCTCATCAAGTATTATGAACTTACCATAAAAGGATGGGTTTAAGCAAAAAATTAATTTCCATAGATGTGAAAGAGAAACTAAATTTACGAAATTTGGTGAAACTTCCATGCAAATCAGACATGTATGTAGTACTCAAGGTGTCAGCAAATGAAGTTACTACATTTGTGAACCAAAGTATGCTTGAGGCAAGCAGGAGTTACATCACTTCCTCACATTGATGAGAAATGCTTTGTTTCCTTTTTTTTTCCATCTATTGTGTTGCTCTTGAAGTTAATAGGGATAGGACCCTCCCTGTGGGGAATTTAAAAGTTTGTAAAATTCCCATGTCTGGCATGCAATCACATTCAGATGACATGGGGTTATGGAGAAGAAAATTGGTTGTAAAGTTTAAAGAAAAACAAAAGTGTTCACTAACGTGAGATTAAACTATGACATCATATGTGCTTGCTAAAAGTTCACTTTGTGTTGAAGATGTGACAAGTAACAGTTTAACTGCTAATATCTTGAGAACCACATCTGATATCAATGCAAATTTCATTAGAATACTAAATAAGTACCCAATTTACATGATTTGAGCTTAGACCCTTCTTTAAATATGTACAGTACGGTACTAAAGTTCTGCTAATAAATGCAAAATTTTAAATTGTAATTTCAAATAGACAGTATGTACAGTACTAAACATTAACCCAATGATGTGCAGGTAGGAGATCTTGTGACAAAAAAATACCAGTATTTTAATGTAGTGAACTCACTGTAAATACAACATTTAGAATTTGATTTAAAGAAAAAATAACATTTTCATAGTAAAGTGACCACTGTACCTGCTTGGTATAGTACTGTACCATGAACACATATTGCTTCCTTATTGGTGTTCTACAGTATACATGTTCGAATCTATTTTCAGAACAAGATACAGGTATCATGGTAGGACCAACAGTATCTAGTCACAATTAACTGAAAATGTACATAGTATATCAACTGTGTGACACCCCCATGAATTTATTGTAAAGTTCTAACTCTACTTTGCAAATATATACAGTAACACTTGTTTCTTGGTAAAGTACCATGTATAGAATACTGTAAGCTGCTTAACATTTCCTCTTCCTGGTCGGTGCTATTTGAAATGTCAAGTATTCAATAAAGAAGTACTGTATGGTCATCTGATGGAAGGAAGCCATGTTTAATTCATCTGTTCTCTGAAATTGTAATTCAGCTCCATCATAACATGCTTCGGTTTATAGTTGTAACAACAATCCTTTCCATACAGCTCCCAGCAGTATATAGTTCTGGCCGTTTTCTTTAAGTGGATCTGAGTTTGTCAGTTTTGGAGCTATATAATTTGCAAGAGGTTGCCGTGTTGCCCTCTGCACTGCAAGAAGAATAGGAGAACATTAATGTTGGCAAATAAAAAGAAAACCAACAGTTTTTTGCTTTCCTAGTTACAATGTACACAAAGATTTTACGATGTTCGGAGTTGATCCATACACATATTTTCAGTTTGTAAGTTGATGTGGTACAACCCCCCACCCCCCCAATATATTTAGACATGCTGTATCCCCATAGTTCTAAATCCAGTTGGTTTCTGTTTTTTGACTGGCATTTATTCAAACAATAGTAACTCCACTCTGGTTGGTAATAATGACTTGGGCAGTCTGCTGTGTTCCTAATTAGGTTCACAGTCTCACACTGTTTTCAGTATCGCCTCGAGCAATTGAAACTCAGGGCAGGCCACTGTGGCTCTGTCTTGGAAGTGTTCTACAATTAGACAGTTGCTTGTGTTTAAATTGGAGGCGGGGCTAAAGGGTGTGTTAGTTGGGAGAATTGTTACTGTCAGGGGTGAGTTTAGCGGGACTTAATTTATACTTTGATGGTATGTCAAGAGTTTCTTTTTCCATGGCACCTTCTTAGACCTTTTTTTTTCAAACTGTAGGTGAATGCATTCAGACATTGTACTGCCCTGTAGCACTGTACAGCATATCCCTATACTGTAGGCCTACTGTACATATTACATTAACATGGACTTAAATACTTCATTACAGTACCATGTTGGTCTATTGAGTTGCCCTTGTGCAAAGAATTAGAGAAAAGATTGAAGAATGGCAAATAAAAAAAAAGGTATGTGCATTGAGCTTGTTTGAATTGAGTAATTGATCTAACAATAGTGGAAATGCCTACCAAAGGTATGATAATACTGTAAGTTCATCCATTGTTTTTGGACAAACAGCTCATTCCTTTTTAATTGAAATTTTTGCTATATTTATTCAGTGTCATATAAGAAAAATTATGGTTGGGCTGTTTTTGGGTTCATGCAGGTAGAGGTTCTAAACAGTACTGTATAATTTGTATTAATGTGACTACAGTACTCTGTGTATATGTAGGGTACTGTATTTATAATAGTTCAGGCCTTGAAGGGCAGTTGTTTTACAATGCTAAGTGACCACAGGGCAGTTGTTTTACAATGCTAAGTGACCACAGACGTGGAAGAATGCTATACATGTGGCTTATGAATTACATCTTCATGTCCAGTGGCTAACCCACTCAACAATTTAGATAAAATTTGGTAAGTCTGTATCTTTTGAAAGGCCAGTTCAGTTGGGAAAACTGTATAGATTACTCTTGGACAAAACAACTGACCTTACTTAGACCTGGCTGAGGATTGAACCCCAAACCCCCCAGTTCTTAGTTTCATGCTTCAAATGACATTGCTTTTATCCACTTGGCCACAGCACCGGGATTAGCTTATTTGATATGCTGTAGCATCACATTTTCTTTCAGGACAAATGGCCTACTGTATCACTGCCATTACCCTGGCCAGCTGCCCTTGGAATGCAAGGCACGTGTAATATGCAGCATTTTGCAGCTCAAGATTTGCGCAACATACTGTTCCCCCACCCCATCCACCCCACCCCACCCACCCCACCCTACCTTCATTCCTGTACCCTGCACTCAACTATCCTACACTGAAAATGTATGTATTAGGGAAATTATGAATAAATTGAAAAGTGAAAAAATAATAAATTGCTCCCATATTTGAAAAAAAATCTATTCCCAATATTTGGAAGGGTAGTGGGAAGAATTATAGCCCCTCACCCTTCCCTTCCCCTCCCCCTCTTCCCTGGCATTATTTCATTTCTAATACAGGGCTATAGTACAGCCTGCAGGCAAGCTTGGTAAAGTGTTTGTGCATGTATGATTGCACTGAGTGTGTTCTGTGTAAGTATACAGCTTGTGGACATTCTAAGAATGCAAAATATAGCCTGCAGTATGCAATACTTATAGCTGTACAGTACCAGCAGTACAGTACAGTATCTATACAGCTGACAAAGCTGAGTTGCTTTATTAGATAATCTAGTAATTACAAGCCTTGATGAGGATTAATTTAACAGGTACCTGCTAATGTACAAGCCCAAAGGTAATTTAAAAATCACAAATGATTGCACTACTGAAACTGGCAAGTTTTCCAGTATACTGCGCATGTACGGTATGCAGTGTACAGTACTGTGACAAGGACATCCAGTAGTAGGGCCTTCCACTGTACATTGTCAGTGTATTACAGTAGTATATACCACAATAGGTTTTAGTAGAATGCATTCAAGTGATAACAGATCTGCTGATAAGTTGTCAAATTGATTGAAATTTATTATCCAAAAGAATAATAGTTTGTAAGTTGTGTTTAATATTTATGTATATCAGTCAGTAAAGCGTTCATTCTGATGAAATTTACCTAATCAGATATTGTTCAGAAGATACAACTGTTTATATGATATTGATCAACAACTTGTCAATGACATTGTTAATTTTTAACATATATGGGCAATTCCATCGTTAAGGACATTATACACTTACAGGATTTTTGCAATGTTAAGCACATGAACAAACACACCTGCAGTTAAAGCACAATTTTTCTTTTTTTGCCTATAGTGAAGGTACACTTAAATGTATAAGACAGAATAGTGGGATTAGTTTAATCTTTTTTTGCTAATTAGCTACAGCAGAGGTTTTGATAACAAGCGTTGCAGACATCGCACATTTTGACATGGCCTTTTTAAATTTCTGACATGTTAGCTAAACTCTGTGAATTTACTTGTTCCATCTTATATTTCTAACTCTGTTGAAGTTGATCTAAGTACACGCTACACAAACATAAACCAAAATATTGTAAAAAGGAGTTCCTTTGTTAGACAATCTCGCACTAATTGCTTTCACGGACATTACATTTAAAAGTTACGGATGTTACGTGTAATGTCTGAAACGCTGGTTAGGTTAGCATAAATAAATCTTGTTTCACATTTCCTGTTTCAGATCATAACCCATCATGAACAAGCTCCAAATATGAACATGAATCATTAAAATCAATAAATTTAATTTGAGTGAAGTTAATAAAGAAAATAAAAAATGTTATGGACGTTACAAATTTCTAATGGTATTGAATATAACATCCGTAACAATATTTTCAAAATAATTTTACAATTTTTGGCCCAGCTTTAATTAGCCAAATTTTACTATTTCTACTTCATTAGTTGCTCCATCAAAAGTATGTTTAAGTTTATAGTACAACTGAAATCAAGCAATTACATTTTTCTGGTAAAGGACAAAAATGCGTAAATGGCTATGATCAAATACTGCCCAGAATGTAAAATCCGTAACACTTGTTTGTCTAGTTTTAATTACCAAAATTTTATTATTTATGATTCATGGGACAACTCATCATAAGTTAGCTTTAAATATGAGATATCATTAAAACTGGTTCATTCTACTGTATTTTAGGGGAAAAAAATGCTAAAGACGTTACGGACATTACAGGTTGTGTGGAAACGTTTAGCGTAAATTTGATGAACCCCAATCTATTGATGAAAAAGAAATACAAATTCTTTTGTTCTTACGAGAGAAGGATCATTCCCAAGCATTATTTAAAATACAAAATATTAATCCTAAACCACTTTTAGGTGATACAGTGGAGACTTCACTTCGGGACTACAAGGAGGTGCAGTAGTTTTACAGGCAAGTTGCAATTTCTCAGTTTTCCCAAGCTGGTAATGTATAAACCGTAAAATAGTAATGACAACAAGTAAAAACAGGTGACACTAAGACAAATTCACAACGTTTCGGTATGACCCTAACCTGCAAATGATGAAACAAAATCGTGGAAACAACTTCAAATTTGGACACTCATGCCCTGTTTGATGTGGACTTGCCCATATGTTAAAGTGTACCACCACTTCATGGAGGGGGGGGGGGAGGGGTCCATTGTGGAATCGTCGTACTGGTATATACTTTTTCTCTATTGGATTTCCCAGCACTTGGCAGGTGAGAGACTTGTGAGGGTTCATTCCCTTATCCCTCCTTCCCCCTCCCCCAGCTATACCACAGGGACAGCTTGCTTGATAAATCAATCATGCAAACTTCTATGGTGCTGCAAGGTATCACGAAGAGGAACTCAAACTTTGTGTGCTGTAATATTACATAAATGAATCTTCTCAGTTTATGCTAAATTTATAACCATTGAAATTCATTTAATTGTTAACCCATTCTGAAAGGAATAGTGTAGTACAGTATCTTGTAACTGTATATGTCTCACAAATAAGTAAGTTGTTCTTTTTAGTTTTAAGATGATTAAACTCAGTCAAATTTTGTAAGATGCCTGTTTGTTTTTCTTTGGGGATCGAGGGGGGCTATTTTTTGCTTTGGGGAGGGACAGCTAAGTTTGGCTATTTTGTGCTATATACTGTACAGTACATATTTATATAATAGGCCTAAATATATTGTACACGTAAGCACATTGTATGAAATATGTGCATGGAAGCGTGTACTGCACGTATAGCTACAGAACTGTACACCAGAGCTAGGCCTGCCCTTTGGTGATTTCTTTTCCACCTGTTTGGTGATATGTGGTATCCATCTTTATGTGATTAAACTCAATTGAGCAAGTCAAGATGCATATTGGTCTATGAATGTCCCGGCAAGTACTGTTACTGTATATAGTAGGCCTATGTGCCTATCCCATGTTGTTCCTTTTAATATTAATTACGAGTGAATATATGACATATGACAATTAAAAGATGCCTCAGCCAGTCGTAGGTAATTAAGCTCCTTGCCTTATATCATCCAGCCATTTCAGAGTTCTTTCATAAATAAGGGATAGGGATGAGAGCAAAGAAGACTGATGTGTTGGTGATGAATGTGTTGATAGCATCTATGTATGTTCTGTAACTATAAGAATAATCATTGGTATTAACATACTTGTTGGTACAGTATTACTGTACTGTTAATGAATTTCATGTTTAATAGTATTAGTGTTGTGGTTTAAATTCATGATTCCACAAAGAAGGCCAATCTTGATTAGCCTACTTCTTTCCTGGAATCTAACATTTGCCTTCTCTGTTTTTTTTTCTGATGACATGAGTGTGATTATCATGACACTGGTCACATACAGCTCATGCACAAAATGTGTTTCCAAAACCACTTTTTGTGAGTGCAGTAAGATCTCTACAATTAAGAATGATACAAACTTGCAAAGGAAAGTTTGGTGATCAAAAGGTCCTTGAGACAGAGAGTATGAAACACCACTGAAAACCTCTGTAGGCCTCAGGCCCGTAGTCAAGGAGGAGCCGGGGGGGGGGGGGGAGGTGAAGCCCCCCTGATTTTTTTACCACCCCTAGAGAGTTTGAATCTTATCATTGACTTAATACATTTGTACACATTGCTCCCTCCCCCCGAATAAATTTTCCCCCCTGGAAAAATTTTGGCCCCCCTCCAGTACTATGTCTGGGTACGGGCCTGTTAAACCAAGCCTGAAGGTCTGGCATGTACATTTTATACATCTGCTGTGCCCTGTATAAAACTTGTTTTCACCAATCAATTTTATTGGGGGAGGGGGGAATAGAACAAGGGGGAATGGGGCCACCCTGGTGTGAAAAAGACAATTAAGAAACAGCTGTCACCTACCTCTGTCCCCTATACAGTACATGTGACCTGTAAAACATTTAAAAGTTAAAACATCTCAGTACCTGTATGTACTGTATTGTGCAGTTGTAATTTACTATCAGGGCACATCTAATGTTTACAGTTGACTTATTGCCCCTCTCTGCATACATGGCCATGCACAGGGCTGGAAAAAAACGTTCATTTCCTGGGAAGGGAGTCAAACTTTCCACAATTCCTCCTGTATTTTCATGTACATGAAAGGTGTAAATTTCCCTCCATATACAGCCTGTACCCAAATTTCCCGAGAAGGAGCCTCCCAGCTTCCCAACTTTTTCCACCCAGGGCCATGCATATCTTCAGTTTGGGCCTTGTTGTGTGACACACAAGTTCTGGAGGGAAATTATCACCTGAATGAAAACAATCTTAAGAACTCTGCAGTCAAAAGTAGCAAAAGTATACATCTGTGGAAAGCTTTTGGCTAAAGGAATCCAAAAATGGCATTTTTACTGAAGGATATTATGAAGAAGTTCTGAGTGTAAATATTCACCTTGCCTACATGTTCGTAACCCTAAGTGATGTAGCATTGAATCCATACACTTTGTTACTAAAAAGTGTACTTCTTCAGATATTTTCCTCACAGATGTTACTCATCCTATAGAAAAATTTAAGCTAGATTTGTTTGACACGATACTAGAACCTGTACTGTATGTTTCGTACCTCGTTGAATTTCCCTTCAAAAACCATCATAATTTTTTCAACACAACATCATGAATATTGTTTTGTATGACATATATATGTACAGATGATTTAAGGACATGTTCATAACAAGTAAAGCACTCTGATCTGAAAATCAAAGACTGGTAGCAAACAAGTCATCCCACACTAGTTGCTATGGTAACAGAAACTTCATAAGGGCAGCCCCTTAAGTTAACTTTCTATACCAGCTTCACTGAGAAATTTGGAAAGTATCAATCAATTTAAAAGTGAGCTGAAAATGTTCCTTTATGGGCAGCACTTTTACAGTGAGTTATTTTTTCTTTTAAGCGGCTTTTTTCTAGTGTCTCTTAAAAAAAAAAAATTACTTGCTGGAGTTTATTTTTAATGTTTTGAGTTTTAAGTTTAAGTTTGTTTGAAGTGTAAAGGCAATAAGGCAGTTGCCCCAAAATTGCTTTTAAAAATTTGCAGACTCTTGCAGATCTTCTCATATTTGCCTTTTAAGTCCTCCAAAGATATTTTTGAACAAAATTATTACATACAAAAGGTAAAGAAAGGATTTATTCTCTTTGAATTTAACAATTTAGTAACAAAAGTATTGTCACAGGATCAAAAAGAGCCACTCATGAATTAGGATGATGGGGTATACTAATTTTGATTGGGATGACTGGACTTTTCCTTTAAGTTTTAAGTCTTTTCTTCTTTTAAATGATTGTAAGCTGCTTTGAAATGTGTGGAAAGTGAGGGTAAATATTCACTTATTACTTTTATTAAATCATTAAATCTGACAAATACTTTATAGCAGTGTACAGTAAGAGATGTAGCACTCATTTACTCCTCGAATGGAAGACAAAATTTCAGGAGGATGGTTCACAATTTAGTGAAGGTTATGGTTATAGTTTTGTAGTCTGCTACTGAAAGAATAGACTCAAGTGTTGTAGCATTTCTTTGTGAAAATCCAGACACATAAAATACTTTCACTTAGTGGCTTGTCTGTTATGAATTTTTTTACTTGTAAGCACCTATCTCTTGTAGTTGCCTGGAAATTATGTAACTCCCTTGCAATTAATCACTTGTCTCCTGGACAAAAAAAAATGTTGTTTAGTGTGAATGATTCCACAGTAATGTTAATTAGCATAGCAGGTATAAACAGCCTTACACACTTAGTCCGATTACTATGCAGTACTTATTGCTACAGTACTTACTCAAGGAAAAGTGATGGTGGCCACCAGTCATGGACACAACTCATATTTTTATTCAAAATTCAAAACATTGATCTATGTTTAACATTATTGGCATTCCTAGCTGGGGTAGCTCATTGAATGTTTTTAAAGGTCCGGCCATCAAAAATCTCAACCTTAAAATTCAATATTCTGTTCATGACATGCTTTAAGTGCTGTAACTCCCTTTAATTACCATAAGGAAATAGATGACTTACTGTACTTCCCTGAAGTAATTTGCACAGTTACTTTTACTATCAGATTTCACTCCTTCCATATTTGTACAAATTTTTGTTTTAATTAACAGGCCTTTAAGTCCAAGTATCCATCTGCTTAAATTTAAATGTAATGTGAATCATACATTAAAGAGACTTGTACTTCCTGTACTTTTAAATCAATTCAAACAAAACTTTTAGCCGTAAAGTATCACATTATTGCAGTGTTTCATAAATACAGTATATATATAGTGGAATAAACATGATTATAGATTTCCCATGGAGTTAGTTACATTGGACAGTGACATCCCCCCCATCCCCCGATTTAATTGTCTCCTGATACTTTCACTTAGTTGCACTTAACATCAACTTATTAGTTTTTGTTAAATTGATTGTTCACCATGTATGTCTTTAATTTTAGTACCATGTAGTGAAGTAGCATAATTTATAACTTTCAAATGGGTGTCAACCACCTCTACTCCACCCCCACCCCTCTCTCTCACCCCTCCCTGACCCCCTCCCTGGATCACCCTACCTGGAATGTAATAAGGACTATTCATAGGGCATGTGGACACTGTGCCCTCAATGTAGGGGTAGGTATGTTACACTGATCATATTAGAGTGTAATAAATAATTGATTCAGCGATTTCCCACCTTTTCCTCAATCCCCACCCCCTACCCAATGTCTCTCTCCATCATGTCAACTAGCTGTCTACATCTGGAAATTAATGGTGGGGATATCGCCTCTGTGTAGTCAGGGTTTCAAACTAGGTTTTAAAGTCAATAACTGGCAACCCTGTAAGGGAGTCACCCTCCTTTTGCTTTTTTTTTTCAGTTTTGATCCATATATAGCAGATAAAAAATGATTTAAATTTGGCTGTCATTGTATCCTGCACCCCTTGCAATTACCGTCCAGCTGAAATGAAAATTGAAAAAAGAAGAAAAAAAAAAAATGGAAAAAAAGAAGAAAACTCAAAACTACAGCAGGCAAGCTACTTTTTCTGGTGGGAAGCCTTTTTTTTTTTCTTTTTTCTTTTTGAGGATAGTGTTAGCCACTAAAAAGACAGATACTGTAGATGCTCTAGCTCTGGCTAAAGACTTTGCTACCATACCAGAGATGTTTAGCTAGAGCTTGAGTGCTAATAAACATTACCTGCCATTCCACTACACAAGCCATTGACATATGTGTGCCTATAGCTGTCACTCATACTGACTGGCTGTACATGATGCCAATAGTGAATGCACATAACCAGCCAGTGAAAGCAAAAATAAACAAACCTTCAAGACTGAACTTTAGAGGAAGTGTTGATATGGGAGGTCAAAGGTCATAGCATTTATGTTAAAGGAACAGTAGGAAACTTGCATGGGAATGCAGGGAATTATTTATGCTTACTGTATACATGCATATATACTCTGGGTGAAAGTCAGTAGGAAGTGAGGTCAAAGATCATTTGACCCTTGAACATGTTGACAGACAGACACTACTCAAAAATCGGATTGTACTTGGTAGCTGGTTCCAAGATCTTTAAATAGTGTAAATTAAAGTATTAATGGCCAGGGTGGTATCATAGGCACACTGGACATCCTGTATGCATGCAGAGAGATAGGCCAATACAGGGCCGGATCCAGGAATATGATAAGGGGGAGGGGGGTTGTTAAAGTCTGCAGAAAGTGCATGGTACAATCAGATGGGTTTGGAGATGTAAAATTCTGTTACAAAAATCATTGCTTTGCCGAAAATAGGGTACCCCTTGCTTCCGGCCCTGCAATACAGTAGTTAAGCACACAAGGCCTTCTCTGTAGGGATCAGCCCATCTAAAGCCCTGGCACGGCAGTAATCCCAACTTCCTTTCGAATGATCTCTTAATCTTTCAAGTCTGCTAAATTACTCTCAGAAGTATTTTTCATAATGTTTCAGACATTAGCAGATATATGTGTGAAAACTTAAGGGAATCGAAGGGCTTTATGAAGCAAATTTATTCTGTGAAAAAGTGAAAGTTTATCCAAGCATCTCCAAAATGTGGGGAAAAATCCCTGCTCCCCCCCCCCCCCCCCCCACAATCCTCGATTTCTGCCTATGGTTTTATAGCAGCAAGGGACAGTAAATAAACAAAATGTGAATGCTAGCATGAATTATTTCAGTACAGTACAAACTTTGTTACTGTACATGTCTGGGCCTACACACTCACATAATAGCCTACTGTATGTGACTGGCTACATTAGAGGCTGGTTCACACCTGGTAGATGATAGTGTAAACGACCTCTATTCATATTTAATGGTTGATTCTCTACAACAGTGGATGCAATGCTCTACACATGAAAGCTGTCATTGCAAAAAAAAAAAAAAAACACTCATGATGGAGGATTGTTACTTGCAATATAATTAGTTCAGAAGTGGATGTGAAGTGTTTGTAAAAAATATGTCAATATTGCTTGTTTGGATAATAACCTTATATAGATATTATTCTTAAATAACAGCAAACATTATAAAATGTGTCTACAGAAAAGAATGGAAATTCAGTAATTAGGGGAGCCTAAGGTGTAGATCTGTTAGGGTGAAAATTAGTACTGTATACCACACAACAGTGGTTAAGCCATATCAATTTCCCAGTGCAACTTTCTAAATCGATGGCCTTGAACAGTTGAAGAGGCGCGCGCCAAGGAGATTGAAGGAGGTTGTTGAAAAACTGGAATTTCATAAATCTGGCTGTCTTAATTGCCAAAATTAGCATAATTTTTGTAGTTATGAATGGGCATGAGATATATTGCATACTGCAGTTGGGTTGAAATTCAGAATTGGTGATGATTAATCCTTGGAAAAATTGCACTAAGTGATTACTTTGAAGTGCAGACCTGTGCAGAAATTGCTCATCACAATTTTTTTGTCTGACGATGGCGCTCGACTTGAACCAATTGGTTGGAAACTGGGACGTTAAACCTCATCTAACTAACTGACGACGGAGCTATTACCCAGCTTCCGAAGGGTATTACATGCTGTTTTGTTATGTAACAACAGCGACACAGATGTGGGCTGGCTAAATTAGTGCTGCACAGTAATGTACTGTAGACTGACTGGGATCCTACAATAAAGAGAAAATGCTGGACATTTAATCCCCAGCTTGAATTAGTCTGCTCCAGTGCATATGCTAAATCCATCAGTGGGTTGGTTTGATCATGTGACGATAGTTTTGTTACTTAATTGGTTCAGTTCATTCAGAGCATATCATCTTAGGTAAGTTTGTATTAAACTTTAATACTTTGCAGGAAGACTCGGATTGCATGAGGTGTCACTACTATACCTGTGTACTGTATATATACCAGTGAATTTTATGTGGAAATTTCCATACATGTGCAACTTACCTGCTTAGTCATAGACATTTTGATACAGCTACATGCATGTTTACCCCATGTCCTGGTGAGATAACCCAAGACCCTCCATTCTACTTATATTTTTTGACAACTGGCAGGTAATGATGAATGACCACATACCTGGACATATCCTCTACCCTATCAAAGTATAGCTAGGAAGTGTCAAGTAATTCAACAGGAAACGCTTCTCCAAAGAGATCTATACTAGCCTACATACTGTAGACGTGTGTATTGTATGTTTGGTAAATCAAGGATACTGTGGTACGTGTTAGACATACAGTACTTATTAAAAGATGTTTGTTTTAAATTTCCTTGAAATATGGAACAGAGTGATGTCCAGCCAAGTTAATTGGTGCTTGCAAGGTTGGTGAAAACCATGTCTGAAACCTTCAGGAGTTACTGTAATATACAGCTCACATACTTATGTATGCCGGCTGTAATTGCTATATATTGTATGAATTTCTGTAAGGTTGACCGTGTTTTGTAGGCCTGGTTTCAAGATATGATGAAAATTCAAGCAGCCTGTGGGCACATCTGTCACATAGCAGCCTTATTTTGAGACACATTGAAAATTGTTGAAGTATTATCTACTGTAAGAAAACCTCTAACTGTTCTCCATCCCTCCATTGTCTCACATGCCCCCATCCCCATTAAAAAGCTTCCCTGTTCATGGTCAAATCATTGACAAAGTAATATTTTTTGACATTCAGGATCTACATTCCCCAGCCCCCACCCCTTAAACTGTTGTTGGCGTAATCCTCACTTGATTAAGCAGTATATAACTTGGTGTATGATAGCTTAGTGTACGCATGTCACAGTTTTTCTCTTCGCTAAGAATTTGATCATTTTGCAACATGATTTTGCTGTTTTCAGCATTTTTTTCTACAAGAAGATAGCTCAGAACTTTCAGTGATCATGATCCAGAAGAGGTTTTTGGATGAGTACAGTGTACCTTTCCCTGTGGGTGTTTCTTTAGTGAATTGTGTTCCTGCCCTTCTTGGGTGCCACAAAGGCATTATATGCCTCCATTGAACCTGCTGCCTAAATGCCAACTGTACTGAAGGGAATACACAAATTATTTTGATATGGTAAAGAATAAGCCATCCTTACTCTAAACTTGTACCGTTGTCATTCAGTATATTCTACTTCACCCCTCATTACCTCCTATTTACATGCAAGTTGGAGAGGACTAGACCAGGTGCCCTCTATCAGAGGGCGCCCGGCACCACTTTGCTATTAAAAAGCTTGCCAGAGAACTGTGGGTAAGTAGGGCATTACAAGTGTGAATATGAGGTACCGTACCTCAAATGTATAAGGCTCATAGATTCCCAAACCAGGGAGTTTTGTGGAGTTCATATTTTGAAACACTATAAGCTTTCCATATCAGGAGGGCACATAAGCCATAAATTCCTGTAATACTGTAATTAGCAACCCTTTGTCACTACTCACTAAAAAAAAAGAAAAATTTGTTTGACATTGCCCTGAGTTCAGTGGGCAAGGCATCCTTGTTTCATTGTATTAACTGCAGAAATTGTGTTGCCCCCCATATTGGCAATAATTTTGTAAACGACATTGTAAATGCCTGGTGCAAAGCTTCCTTTCTCCTCCTGACAACAAAAAAAAAAAAAATTGCAGATCAGTACAGTAGCTCCTTCATATTAATAAACATCTGAATGATTTTGTATCATGATTTGTTAAAAGAAAATGTACTATACCTGTATGTAAGGGATTTTTTTGATGAAGAAGGGAACCCCTTATCATATTCATCTGTTTTGGCTTGTGGTTGTATAAAAAGCCTTCGATCCTTTTACCGTTTATTTTGTGATGGTGGACAGTATTCTTGTTGATTGGAAAAGTGCAGGGTGCTGGGAGGAGGGTACCAATGATAATAATCAGTGCTGGTTGCGGGAGCTATGCAAAACATCCATCTCACAATTTGTTTTTAAGTGCTTTCTTACAAGCATCACAAAAAAAAAGCCAAGGGCACTTGCTATACTCTTAGGGGGTCAACTGATAATGACTGGCAAAATACATTTAACATGCGCGGGTCTAACTGGTCAACGAATGTAAGTTACAATTTAGTTTTAGTTCAGATTTATACCCAGAATTATTGCTACAAATATTAATGTTGTTACTTGTTATGAGAAAAGCAGAGGATAATAAGTATTTTTTTTTTTTGTAAGACCGAAATTGAAAGTTTTGAGCAATTTATTTTGGGAGTGCAGTGTGGTTTCAAATTTTATTTGGACATGGAAAGGGTATTTCTCAGAGAGCAGTTTTCCTTCACAAAGCATTACATCTTATTTGGTTATGCCCAAGGTAGAAAACGCCCTTCACTCTATTTGATTTTACGTGTTAAAAACTACATAAATATCAAGCTAAGCGCAAATGCTCTCAGCTTTGACTGAAAGAATTTTTTTTAATAATTCTAAGTTTTTATTGAAAGTAGAAAAGTATAGGCTAATTATATAAAACATAAAGCAGAACAATAAACAATAATTTATACCACATTTTGTTTGAGACGTTTTCGGAATGTACAGATCTCTTTCCTGAAATGTGAGCTAATGGAATGCATCTTATTGTTTTGATTTAAAAGTCTTTGAATATCTGTTTCCTATTTGATATGTTTATTTGTAAAATCTTACAATATGAATTTTTGACCTCAATATGTACGAACTTTGAATAAAATGGAGGGAAAAAAAGGAAGAAAAAGGCTTTTTTTGTCACTAATCTGTGCAGACATTACCAATTCTGTACTAAATACAGTCCATAATACTGTAATCTGTTTCACTCCTCATTACCTCCTTTAAGTATACCATTATTACCTGGGACGTTAAACCTCATCTAACCTAACCTAACCATTATTACCTGCAATAACCATCTGGCAGACCTATAACACTGTGGGATCCCCAACCTTATTGAGGGCACTGCCTGATGGTACAATATGTTGTACCTTCCACAACAAATCTTTTTTGTATCAAAAAGATCTTTGGCGTAGTTTATATTTGACCCTTTTTTTTCCTTATTTCATTTCATGTTAATTGTAATGTACTCACCTTGCAGCCTTGAAAGACAGTACCTGGTATACAGTCATATGTTCACAAAGCACCCACTTACAACAACCTACGTCAATTTCCAGGAAATGACAGTACCCTTTTTGGGTGTCACACTGAGCTGGCAAACTCTCCACAAAGGGTGATGTGTAGGTTTCCTAGCAGAATTACGTTTACAAACGGAGAATTACGTTTACAAACAAAGAGTTTTAATTGTGGAACTTTTCAGTTATGACACTGAATGTACAGTTGTATATTTTTGTGGCATGACTTTGTAAAATGTGAGGTCAAAGCAGTGTACTGTGCCTGTATCTTTTCAAGTTGAGTGAAGCGTGTGCTATATTAGTTTCATGGGGGAGGAAAACAATCATTGTGGTGTAGTTGTTGAGATAGAAAAACAATACAGACCAGATGAGATAAAATTCAAACTTACTGTATGTAAAGCTCTTATCAATTGAATGACGGACCCCACTACCCCTGAACATGGTCAGTCATTGTCCACAACAGTGTCGACAAATCTTGTACAATGACGTAACCCCTCAGTCACTTTTGTGATTGACAATTTAACGTACACAATTTACAATTTTGACAGACATGTGGGATACCATATATTGACTGAAAAATTGCAGTTAGCAACTTTGTGCTAGCTGCAATAGGAACCATGTACCATTTAATTTTTTCCAGCAGTTCTATTGTTCAAAGTATCTACATTGCCCCTCCATACCCCCTATTTACAGAACATGTGTAACCCTCGCTTACCTGCAGTATTACTTAGCAAGTAAAAGATAGCATAAGGAAGACAGCCCTCGGGGGGGGGGGGGGGCGAGTTCTCAGTTCTTCACATGTACGGTCCAAAGTCTATGTCGCAGTTTTTTTTTCACCTGGAAAGCTATCTTCCATTTGCCAGGTAATACTGCGAGAAGTGAGGGTTAAATAGGGGGTAAGGAGAGGCTCGTAGATTCCCAAACCAGGGGGTTTTGTGGATTTTAGTATACAGTAGTTATAGGGCCTACACAGATGTGTACTTCTATTTTAAGCCACATTACATTGTGTATGGGAGGCTGCCATTTAAACATATGATTTATTACCACTGTCATGTTTCTCATGAAATGCAGCCGAAAATGCCTTTTAATTTTAAGGTGGCCTGATTTATTTTCATACATTTGTAAATTTTGTTGGTTTTTGTTCTGTTTTTATTGTGTCAGGGTACACATACTGTATTTAAAAAAATTGCATTGTGTAAATCCATTAACTTAGCCATGACTCACCAAATATAAATTGTCCAAGCTATGCATATTGAACAAGAAGAGATGAGCAAAAGATAATTTTCTTTGTCATTTCAGTTATCAGATTTATTTGCACATACCCACTATTTATATTTAGTTGAGCATACTGAATCCAAGAACATGGTTTAGTTGTGTCAATTGATCCCTTTCTTCCAGTTGGCAGTGGGCCATGGCCACTTGCTGTAAGCTTTCAAAGCTGTACTGTAAGTAAAATATTTACACAAGAAGAAATGTATAAAAGATGTAAACGTTTTCAGTCTCTGTACATTTTTTGTTGCATGTACAAGGTGTATATAAAACATGTCTAGATAAACGTATCATTTACACAAAGGCTTTTACAAGGAAGTAAACTGGAACAATGGAGACTATTTCAATGTGTACATGGATCTTCCTATCAGCGACTGCATTATATCTAGAGTGCCTCATGACTCAGGACTGCAAGCCTACAAGCTTGTTTACAAATGTTACGACAGGATTAACACCATGCACTGTTTTGACACCATAGGGGTTAGAGTAACAGGTTAGCGTTATGGTTAAAACTTAAGCCATGTACAGTATCTCAATATCTGTGTTAAACAGTTAAAAATGGGTGAATCAAGCTTGGATATGTCGCTGAAGGTCGCATATCATCTGCATCTTATTTTTAAAATATATACCTTTTTTTTGCAGACATATAGTAAGGCTGCTTTTCATCATTTTGTGCTTTTACATGTTTCCTGGAGTAACATCACACTGCGCCCCAGCTAATGACTAACATGTACATCAAGTTGGTGTAGAAAGGGTAACCATAGTTACTCATTGTCTGTGAGTAAGTGGGGGATTGGGAGGGGTGGGGGTGCAGGAGGGTGGGAGTACAGTAAATATGGCAGAATATATGTTGGAACAGGAAGGGGGCCAGAGATGGTATGGTCCATCCTTCACATGGGTTGTATCAAGATTTTGCAGATGCAAGTTGGTCGAGATGCAAAGTGGTACTTGGTAGAGCTTTTACATTGAACTGAATATCAGCATGTGTACCATGCGTGACTCCTCAAAACTAAACACAGGGGAGAGTTTTTGAGGGGCTACAGGTGGTTAAAAATGGCAGGGGTAACTATCTTTTCATGGTCCATGGGGACAAGCTCTGGCTACAGTGTAGTAACTTTACATGCAGTATTGTGTCATTTGATTGTCAGGAACAGATATATTTTGTCTATTCTCTTTTGTTCAGAACCATTGTGACCTGGAAGGCTTTTCGTCAGAGTTTACAAGAAGAACATCCTATCCACTCAACGTTGGAGGCGATAGCTTTACGAAACACCATGGACCTGACCTGTAATGACTACATTTCTGTGTTTGAATTTGACGTCTTCACCCGGCTCTTCCAGCCTTGGACAACCCTTCTTAGGAATTGGAATTGTCTTGCTGTAAATCATAAAGGTTACATGTCCTTCATGACGTATGACGAAGTCAAGAACCGTTTGCAGACTAAAATTCATAAACCAGGGAGGTAAGAATAGTTTGTAGACGTGTTTTCATATGGAGGTGTGAAGGGCAGGCTTCGACAAATCCCCTGCCCGACAGTCCAGGGCAAGTAAAAACTTACTCAGGCAAGTGCATTGTTCAATATCATAGCCCGCCGGGCAAGTACCCTTGCAAAGTCTCCTCCACAAAGGAGTTCAAAGGTATATGAAAAGTGGACAAGTAGATATTCAAGTAGACTAAGAGAACAGCTAGCCTGATGGACAAGTAATGAAAAAAGAATTTATCGAAGCCTGGTGAAAGGTCCATGGACATGTAACCAAAGCAGCTGTTTTGTTCAAAAAATAAAATATTAAGATTTCAGATGTAAAATCTGTTGGAATTATTCGAATATCTTTTAACTTTCTCAAGATATGCCTCCTCAAAGTTTGACCATATCTGAGATTCCTCACTTGAGAAACAAGTACAATTACTTCAAACTTTGTATAGCAGAAGTTCCTGGACAGTTTGAGCAAGGCGGTTTTACAAGAACCTCCTTGGTTTGAGAATGTGCCTGATATTTGGGTCACTTGTTTACCTTTAAATGTGAATGGAAGTGTGATTTTCATGATGAGGAAATGTGGAAGTTCATTGCAGATAGCTTTTCATTATCATGATGACAGTGTCATCATCCAATGTAAGCACAAGGTAAACAGCTAGGGAGGTGAGAACCATTTACAGACATAATAAGCCTGGCAGGATAGAATTGTTTGCAGTAGTGATCAATGGTAAAACAACAAGTAGCTGATTACTGACATTGGTATTTCATTACTCAGTGATTACTGTTCCAGTGCCAATATTTGAGAAAAAGTGGCTGCACACTTAAAGATTGGCTTCTAGGCACTGCCGGTAAGTGCTGTGTCATTTTCATATTAGGGGACTTTGACGTAGAATAACACAACACTTGTGTGAAGTGTGTAAAGGTGGGAGATTTAAGGAAGTGCCAACATTTTTAAGGTAAATTTTACCCATGGCAGTGCGGACAAAAGTGGGAAAAATTGGCACATACAGATACTACATAGCGATAATTTGTCCACCACAAGTTCGAAGAGCTGCAACCATCCACTTGCAGACTTAGTAAATTAGGCACCATGGTAAAAACTTTTGCAGTCGTCGACCAGAGGGCTGGCATTATGTTAACACAAACATGTACAGGTACAGTAATCGGGGCTCGAAATAAGTTTTAAAAAGGGCACAGCCAAAATGAACAAATTGGCTATAGGTCTACAGACCTGCCAACTCTCATGGTTTGACCGTGAGTCTCACGGTTTCGGGCATCGTCTCACGTTAAAATGCCAGATCTCACAATGAAAATCACTTTTAGGCAATGCCAGATAAGTTTCCTTACATGGCTGGTTAATAAAGTTATTATTATTGAATCACAGATGGATCGTTGTCACAAAAGTGACTACAGTGTGACAGCCCTTCTATATATGTCAAAATAAACCTTCCACAATTTTCAAACAGTCAGCTTTGTAGATGGCATCTTAACTTTATTAAAAGGGTGAGGAAAAAAAAAAAAATCTTAAAATCTTCCTACTTTAGAAAACACTTAGCCTATCATGATAACGTATGAGACGTGTTTAAAATCTCCAGTTTTGGGATGTGATTTCCAGGTTTTCTTGTGAGAACCTCAAGGTTTGCCATTTTTGAGGTTGGCTCGTCAGGGTCTATGTTATTTCATAGGACATTTCTGAGGGGCACCACAGCCATCAGTTAGGGCCCAATAGCCATGGCTATCGGTGCTGTCGGTTATTTGGAGCCCCAAGTAATTATTCATAGATAAATGAGATTTCATACCAGTGTTCACATCCCTTATTCCTACTGTTTGTTTGTCACAAGGTCATTAGAACATTTATCTTCCGTCCTACATCATACAAAGTCAGAGAGTTGAAAACAATTAAATAACATGATTAATACGTTATTAAAGATAGTTATATTGTAGGTATTACTCTAAATAAGCATAACTTTTGCCGATTATTTTATGTTTGTCTTGGATTACACTTCAGTGCATTGAAATCAGAACAAACACTACATCGTGTGCTGATTTTTGGTAATGATGTTATTAAAATAAATTCTACCACGTAATGACAATAAAGTCCTTCATATTGTAATTAGAACATTTAAAGAAGGTTATAACAGTTGTTGTTTTTGTGTTGTAATTGTCACATGTATGCAAGTGGGAGATGAAGTGATTGTTTTTGTTTTTTGGACTTGCTTATTATTATGTTTCCCAGTACTCAGCTTCAAAGTTATTATTTCTTACTTTCTCAACCTTTGGAACGAGTTGGTGTGCCAAAATGTGATGTATTATCATGTTATGCAACACTTACTGTACCACTATGCATACAGTATGGCATGTTATGGCTCCCAGTCTGCTAACAAACATGTTATTGTCACATGTATGCAAGTGGGAGATGAAGTGATTGTTTTTGTTTTTTGGATTTGCTTAATATTATGTTTCACAGTACTCAGCTTTTTAATGAAGGTGTTATTTCTTATTTTGTCACTCTTGGGAACGATGTGGTACACCAAAACGTGATGTGTTATCATGTTAGGCAACACTTACCACTATACATACAGTATAGGCATAATCTACATCGTCCCTCAGTACCTCTTATTTACATTTATATGTAATCCTCCCAATTTCCTAAAAACGTGTTATTACTTAAAATTTGAAAAGTTTTAGTACAGTTTCTCATACCAAAGTGTTACCATACAGTACTGTGCAAAAAAAAGAGATACACTGGTCTAACAGTTCAAAAGAAAGGTTGGAGAGAATGTTTATCTCCAGAAAGCAAGAAAAATTCCTCAAAATTTTTCATAAGTTTCATGTACATGTACATAACTTCCATATTTTGCTCAGATTGTCAAGATTTCTTTCTAAATATCAAAATTGCCTAGCAAGAACCTCCAAAATTCCTGCTTTTTTCCATCTGTCCTCGACAGTCAGTTTTGCATACTGTAGGTTAAATGAGACAAAATGTCAAAAATTGTGACATTTCAAAAAGGTCTAGATCTTGAGATTGATGAATGATATAGGAAATATTTGAACAAAGTTTTCTGTAGGAAACTAGGAAAGTTAATTATTAATAACTGTTGAGTAAAAATATTTAATAATTGATAACATAGAGTAATATACATGTATATATTCTAAGTGCAGTTCTGGAAAAAAAAAACGGTGCAATTACCAAAATATCAAAATTTTTAATATTTTATTGTGACAAACTTTTTATGCAATTGAATATACTGTAGTTTTAAAAAAGAAATTATGATATGCATGAGTAGACATGTTTTGCTTTTGGTCATTTTTTCTTTTTTTAATAAAAACTTGCATTTACAAGTAACATGTTACAGTGTAATTAACAATACAGTAGTTCATGATTACAGTAAAATGTCCAAAGTTCACAGAATTTGAGAGGTTTATTTTGGTGGAAAAAAGATAGATTCATGTCTATTTTAGATCAGGTGGTAACAAGGATGGTTTGTATTAATCATTTAACCATTTTATACATTGCATTGTACTTATTGGCATCATATATACACCATACGCCATTGTGTGTGCAACTGACTGCATGGTCAAGTTGTTAGAGCATCTGAATTGCAGCCGGAAGGTCTGGGGTTCGACTTATAGCCAGGTCATACCAAAGACTTTAGAAATGGAACCTACTGCCATTGTGCTTGGTGCTCAGCATATAAGCAATGGAGTAGGGAAAACAAGCCAGTGAGCCACAACTGGACCGAAGGTCGTGGCCAGCCTGACTTAAACCAGTTGGTTAGGAACTGAGCCATGAAACCTCATCTAACTCTAACCATTGTGTGTGCCAAAATACTGTATGCACAGTACAGCATATTAGAGTATATACAGTACTGTAATGTGATCCTTTGAGTTACTGCAGGAGTCATGAATAGATGTTTAGTGCTGATTTGACAAATTTAAAAAATCAAGTCAGTTTCACTTTCTCTTGTATTCAAATTTTTGTACAAGCAATAATGAGATATAGGCCTGTACCTTACAGTGCATTAACATTGTAGTGGCAGGTACTACATGATGTAGATGATCAGTAGTGCATTACTTAATAATGTCATAATTTTCCTCTTTAAATATAGTTCAGTTTAATATAAATCTGGACTACACAATCCTAATCAAGGGCTTCCTGTGTTACCCTTTATCAGTGATACTCTGTCCCAGTACAATCTCTAATTGGGTGTTGCTATGACACTGCCCCAAAATGACAAGTCACTTAAAGTGGCAGTTGAACAAGACCCCATAATAAGCCCTAGGTGGGAAGGGGGGGGGGGGGATGGCTTACCTGTTAAAGTACAGCATACAAAGCAAAGATACTCTAATTAAGTAATCTATCATTTTAAATTCGTGTGATCTACTGTAACATTGGCACTGTGTAAAGCTAATAGCCTGTGGTCTTTTAGACAGTAACCTAAGAGCGGAGGAACAGAGGGCACCTTTTGAGCGAGGGAGCCCTTCCACTATACTACGGTATTAACTTTGCCAGGCACTTTCTGTTTCCAGGCACTTTCTGTTGTCACTGTCATCGACTGTGCATACAAATGTAAAGGTTAAGCATAGTGACACAGATTCCCATACCAAGCTGTTGTGTATAAGTTTCCCTCCTTTTTCGTTTAACTTTTTTTCATTTTCTTTGCATCTCCAGCTACATCTTTAGGCTGAGTTGCACCCGACTCGGTCAGTGGGCCATCGGGTATGTCACACAGGATGGTAACATACTACAGACCATTCCACAGAACAAATCCCTCTGTCAGGCTCTTATTGATGGAAAGAATGAAGGCTTGTAAGTACTGATACACTTTGCAGACTTGTGTTGAGTATGTATCCATACTCACTCTTTGTCATATTTACATGTACTCTTACTCATAAGAATGGTTTTGTACTCAAAGATTTTGAGTGATAAGCACCATTGCTTGATGCAAACTTCGTATTCGTACTCATTAAAATATGTACTCACAATGAGATGAGACAACTAGAGAACAAATGGGGGTGTTTTCTTAGCGATGACATGCAGAAGAGGACTAGGATGCTGTGTCTTTCAAGAGAGGGCACGCTACTATCATTGTGCTGTCAAACTGTCAGGGACGTACTTTGGGTAAGTAAGGGTTACATTAGTAAGTTCTGGGCTGATAGAGTCCCAAACCTGAAAGTTTGGGGGATTTGTACTCTTACCCTGATGGCATGGTACTCCACTTTGTATAGGTATGTTTACCCCTTACCAGTGCTCATCCCAGTTGGGTCAAGACAGCAAATAAGATGGCTGCTGTCTGGTATTTATTGGTGGCACTGTATTGAAACTTTCTGGAATCACTTGTCGTAACTGTAGAAATAATGTATGATAGAGACTTGTGAATACCCATACCACTTTTTGTGGTGTAGTAGCATTAGGATTATACCTTTGCCACAGCCCAGTCCAATGAGGCAAAGAGAGTTGGCAAGACAGCTATTGTCTTTTTTTTTATCGTGAAGAAGTGGGTGCAAAATGTGCCCATTCATAGCTGTCTATAATACCATAACACAGGTTTTCAGTATGACCACTGGTGAATACCCACACCGAGTACGGGTCACTGGGTAGACCTATACTTAACCCTGTCCTATGCAGCCAAGATGAGATGGATTGTATCAGTTCAGAATGCGGTGATGAATCTTTTCTGAATTATGCAGAATACTCGAGTAGTAAGGGGCAGTTGTCATCTCTAGAGCACCTCCTTTGGTGAATTATGGGGAATATGTCTTGTAGAGGTATACTAACCTCTTATCACTGACTTGATGGATTAATGGTAATTTAGTCTTCCTTTCATCAGGAAGGCCCAGGATCACACTGCTGATGTTGTACCCAAAAGACTTAGAATTGAATGAAACCTGTTTCTTTCTTGCTTGGTACTTAGACTGAAATAGGAATGGAAGTAGAATTTATGAGTGTTGATCTGTTAACATGTTAAAGGCACCTAGCTTGTATAGGCCATGGAGGCTTGAAAACATTTAGGAAAGAGAAGGATGTGGCACACCTACCCATTATAAATGAGGGATGCATTTTAAAGACGGAGTAGGGTAAGTTTAGTGAATCCAGTAGCCCTCAAATATAAGCATGTGTCACCATCCCTTCCCCATTGGTTGGAAACTGGGACGTTAAACCTCATCTAACCTAACCCTAACCCTTCCCGATTGCTGTGACCAGCACTTGACCATTTGGATGCTTTTATTGGTGAAGTAATACTTCTTATGATATCAACATGCAAACTTTTGTACATTGTGGACTGTATTTCAATTTCTGTTACATAATGTCTGTTTAAATGAAGTTCCTTTTGTGTTGTTTTTTCAGCTACTTATATCCAGACGGGAATGAAGAAAACCCTGATCTGTCAGCTGTACTCACCAAACCCCCGGAAGAACACATCCATGTATCCGAAGACCAGTACGAACCCTACATCGAAATGGGTTTCACTTTTGAAGTTTGCAAGATATGCGTGGAGAACAACAAAGACGTCAAATTAGAACCATGTGGACATCTCTTATGTACCCCTTGCTTGAATGCGTGGCAGGTTAGGAAATCAAACCTTGCAATAGTTTACATTTTTTTCCCCTTTAACTTTCCTTTTTGTGGTTTATTTTGTCGTAGACTTTAAGAAAAGTACTTGAAAATGGTGGTCATGAGACTGTGACACAAGATTACAGAAGTCAACAAAAGAAGGGGGAGGGGGGGCATAGTGGCAGTGAGACTGAGTCATGACCTGATTACAAAATAAAATTACTTGAGTTGAAGAGCAGGGCTGGGAAAAATGTTTATTTCCTGGCAAGCAAGTCAAATTTCCCACAATTTTTACATGTTTTCATGTACAAAACTAGACAAATTTCCCTCCAAATGCCTAGATATTTCTCTTCAAATACCAAAATTTCCCTGCAAAGAGCTTCCCACATTGCTGATTTTTTCCACCCTTGTTGAAGAGACCGAAAACTTTGTAAGTCACATGCTTATCTCTCCACATACATTTTGGATTTAGGCAACTGCAGTTCTCAATTGGTGACTACATTTTGACAAAAAATGGAGGCAAGTTCAGCTTAGGTAGTTAACCACTCTGGTTTGACAGTAACTTGTGCAGATCGGTGAAATGTAAGATGTACAGTGTTGTAGCCCATATTTCACAAGAAGTGTGCAGAACATGACGTGCAGCATATAACATACAGGCTGTTGTCTGTGAGTTGGCAAATAGATGTGTTTATAATTTAGAGAGGGACTAGAAGTAACTTCCGGTGAAAAAATTTTTGAAAGCATATTATGGTGACCAAACATCATAAATGTTGTACAAAAATGCAGTAAAATGTTCTGTATTAGGCTGTGAAAATCTCATCCTAATACCATCTTGCATTTGCTAGGGAGATACTTACTTTTGAAGAAATGATATTTTTTAGCTTCGGCAGTGCATGATGGGAAATCTGTAATGTCATCTCAGCAAATTGATCAGACATAGCTTTTGTATTTCTTTATAATATTGGTTGGAAACTGGGACGTTAAAACTCATCTAACCTAACCAATTTATAATGTTGGTAACATTGTATAGATTATTTCATATCTTTATTTGGAGCCTTAGGTATGGAACAGTTATACACTAGATTTACACGGAAAAGTATCCAAACATTCCAGCAGTATCAAATATCAAGGACAAACAGAGTATTCAATTACAAAGAATATCAAAAGGAATCTGAGGCAATTTGCCCACTTGGCATCACATTTTATAACCTTGATGATACTTGGAGGGATTTCTTGGCAAAAGCAGCCGATCTTCAAAAAGGAGTATCATGAGTTAGGAATGAAGTTTCGGCACAGCATTTGGAAGACGTGCACTGAACTTTTTTTCTCTTTCAAACAAGAACCCTACCAAATGCCAGCAGACAATGCCTTAAAGGAGCTATGGCATGCCCTCAAATATATTTAGACATAGGCCCATAGTTCTAAATCCAGGTGGTGACCGTACCCTTGACTGGCATTCATTCAAACAATAATAGCACCAGTCTGGTTGGTAATGATGACTTGGACAGTCAGTTGTGTTCCTAATTAGGCTCACAGTCACACACAGTTTGTTTTTCAATATTGCCTCGAGCAATTGAAACTCAGGGCAGGCTACTGTGGCTCTGTTTTGATGTGTTCTACTACTAGACAGTTGTTCATGTTTAAAGTGGAGGTGGGGCTAGGAGTTAGGTTAGTTGGGAGAATTGTTACTCTCTGGAGTGAACTTAGAGGGCCTTTAAGGCCTCTGCATGGAGAAAATTCGGCATTTACATTAAAAAGAGATGCATTTAAAAACATGGAAGGATGACTCTTAGTTGTTTTTCTTTTTTTCATATCAGTCTGCAAAGTTTTGATATTTTTTTATTTTTTTGTGAAACACTTACAAAGATGCTTTTGATCGTGCTGTGAGAACACAGTATGACATCAGGAGGCAGTTTGGACCATTTGGGACGGAAGGGAACAGTGATTTATATGGTTGCAGAGCAAGGAGGGACACTATGACACATTGACTTGCTGGCAGTTTGCACTAAGAGAGATCTGAAGGACAGGGTGATTGGTAAACTTGCAGTGATG
This sequence comes from Holothuria leucospilota, assembly GCA_029531755.1. NCBI lineage: Eukaryota > Metazoa > Echinodermata > Holothuroidea > Aspidochirotida > Holothuriidae > Holothuria > Holothuria leucospilota. The sequence continues at coordinate 14,000,529 of CM055970.1, forward strand.
GGAAGGGGTATGTTTGCTGGGCTTGTATGGCACTGTGACAGAAGGACTTGCATTAACTTGAGATGAGAGGAAGTTAAAGTTGGTGGGGCTTGGAAGGGTGTTGTGACATAGGGTTGGGCGATATACGATATATATCGATATATATTGCCCAAAGTTCATATTGCGATATACGATATGAAATACCCTTATCACGATATTACAATATAGAAAAAATAAAACTTTTTGGGGACTGAAATTTCAATAATTTCAATTTAAAAGATGAAGCAGTGTTTATAATTTTAGTATCCATGCATCAATTTCATCCTGATTTAGAAAATTAGCTGTAAAACTTTGTTAGGATTATTTCAGGCACATTTAGCCCTGTCAACAACAGGTTTATCCGTTTTGGCGATATTTAGATATATCCAAAATTTTGGCGATATTACAGTGTTCTCCACTGAGTTAATTTTTGTATGGGTGCTCTGAAGGTTAAAGGTCAATAGTGATCACTGTGTATAAAGAGCGGGGAGGGTGCTTTCTTGACACTATTGTACTCAAAGGGAGGTTGAAAGTCTTGTGCCTGACAAACTTTGGGGTAGGGAGTACTGTGGTGGGTTAGAAGAGGTTGGGAGGCTAGAGTAATTGGTAAACTGGGAGTGAGGGGAAAATTAATGTTAGCATGGCTGGTAGGGACTCCTTGACAGATGAAAATGCCATTAGCTTACAGTTGGATAGGTTGGAAGCATGTGAGTGACTAAGTTGGGGTAAGGGGACACTAATGTAAGAAAGAAGAGCTTGGAGGGACACTCTGGCAAATCAATTTTTAGGCAGTGTGAATTAGAGTGGAAGGGAACAATGACAGGTAAATTCAGGACAGGCAGACCACAGCAGAGATTTTTGGACACTGACAAATTAACTTGTCCTGTGCATTGACAGTGTAAAAGGTTGGGATGTCCAGAAATAATAATGGGTGGACTGCATAATTATGTTTTTAGAATTTGGAGGGACACTCTGACAGATTAAGTTGTTGCCAATGTGCTTTAACAATAGAGAGGTTGGAAGTGCTATGACCAATGTAGTGTTTGTTGGGAGGGATTGAAGGGACACTCTGACAGATTAACTTGTTGCCATTGTGCATTAACAATAGAGAGTTTGGAAGTGCCTTGACCAATGTACAGTGTTTTATGTGAGAGACTGAAGGGACACTCTGACAGATAAACTTGCTGACATTGTGCAATGAGAGAGGTTGGGAGAGTATATTGTGAATTGTACACAAGTAATTATCATTACAAGGTGTGAAAAGACAGTGAAAAGAAATGTTTGTGTACTGGCAAAGTTTAAGTGACAAAGTAACAGTTGGATTTGGGATCATATGACTGCTTAAGATAACAAGATTCCATGGAACACTAAATAAGATTACCTCAAGGGTTCACTCTGAATAGGGGGACTTTAAAGGGATACTCTGTTGACATTTTCAATGCTCTACTTTTTGCAGATGCAGTCAAATAATAGCAAAGAAAGTGACGGTCAAAGGTGTCCCTTCTGTAGGTGTGAAATAAAGGGGACAGAGGCGGTGAAAATATATCCATATAAACCAAAGTCTGACAAAGATAAAATAGAAGATGAGGAGGACTCGGACCCTGAGGACATGCCGAAGGAAGTGAGTACAGATGAGTACAGTCATGAATGTATGGAGTGTGGCAAAGGAAGTTTGGTGATGGGAATGAATGAATGTAGAGAGTATTTTATGTACAGAACAGTTGGTGTGGAGAAATGATCACATTAGCTGGAACACTAAAACCTGTGCCACTCCTTTTAATTCATATTACTACTGTACATTAGGCTTAGACAGGGTACCTGAATCCACCTCAAGAGTCACAACTCCTGATCGGGAGTCTACTAGTGACGCCACTTTCCCTGGAATCACAATTCCTGGGTAGTTTTTAGTACTGTCAAAAAGGCCTCCAAATCTTTTTTTTGGACTTTATTTCAAAGGTTTTAATGACATTTTATTACATGACTGGCTCTTTTGATCTTTTTTTCCTTTAAATTGTAAGTTTTCTCTTCAGTTGGCCCCAGTGATTCTCCCACAATTGATAGGCACTTCAGCAGTGAGAGGCCTGCAGTGTAAGCCTACTGGTGTACTAATACACATTTGTAGGCTAGTAGTGGACAGTTTGTGGGTGCTGAGGTATAACATTCTTGCTTTAGTTATGAAGTTATTGTAAGAGTCGCAACTCCTTCAGAGTCACAATTAATAGGGACGTGGGTTACCCGACTCCAAAAATGTTAGAGTTGCCCAAGTACCTGTACATGTGACGAAAGTAAGTAAATGTTTTATAATGGTAACTGTGGTTTTATGTAAAATACTGCATACATGTGGGAGTTGACTTAATATGTGTGCTATGTATGTAGCACTAATATGAGTGTTTTCCGTGGTCAAAGTGTGGTGTATCCTCATGCATATAAGTCATATGCATGCAAAACTGTTTCCTTCCAATCAATATTCTTTATTCTTGAATCTTGAAAGTGACCATTGTGGTCATGAAGAAAACATCCTTAAAAGTCATGAAATGTTCATTTTCTCAATAGTGTGAGAATTAAGTAGTGTGAGAATAGTGTGAGAATTAAGTAGTGTGAGAATAGTGTGAGAATTAAGTAGTGTGAGAATAGTGTGAGAATTAAGTAGTGTGAGAATAGTGTGAGAATTAAGTAGAAATAGACCTAATCTCTGATGATTACATCTTGATTTAAAATCAAATACCCATTTCTGCCTTGTCCTCATACAGAATGCACCTCCACCCCCTAAAGGATTGATGATGCATGGGGATCCAGTTTACGCAAAATCAGCAAGGACGGCAGTCCGCAGTCGCGTTTCTCCGCTTCCAGCAATTCCATCTCATAATGCCCCACGTCCCGGAACACCAGATGAGCCTGAAGATGCTCCACCGCCTCCCCCTCCTCCATCAGTCTCCCAGGCACACTCAATTCCGGAGACCAACCAAGGGCTTTCTCAGGGAGCAGTGGGCGGGGCACCCACCCTGCCTCCAAGGAGGTACATAGATGATGGTTCATCATCTGTGGAACAGTCTTCTCATATAACCAGCAGTACACCTTACAAAAATACAGGTAAGTTAGTTAGTACCTCACAAATGTACATGATGTTCAGTTGTTACCTTACAAAAACACACATAATTAAGTTAGTACCTTACAAAAATACAAGTATAGAATGCGTAATGGTAATAATGATGATGATTACAATGAGGACGATGTAATTCATGATGGAGATTTCTTAAGTTGGATCATTAATCCCATGTAACCAGCAGTACACCTTACAGTAATATAGGCAATTTAGTATCTTACAAAAATGCAGAAAATTCAGTTAGGACCTTACAAAAATACAGGTATTTCAGTTATACCTTACAAAAATATAGGTAATTCAGGTAGGACCTTACAGTAATACACATAATTCAGTGAGTACCTGACAAAAATACAGGTAATTCAGTTCGTACAGGTCTTGAAAACATAGAGGTAATTGAATGTAATATTAGCAGTGAAAATGAAATTCTTAATTATAAATCTTATCTTAACCAGAATAATAGAGATGTGTAAGGGGTATCACCCATAGCAATCTCATGTAACTAGTAGTGCTCCCAGGTGCAGATCTGGGGGGGGGACTTTCCCTGTCTCAGCCCTACCCCATTTTTCGCCACATCAACAATAACAAATGCGAAAATTAGCATAATGTTAATCTAGGAGAATATTCAAGGGGGCTTTCAGCCCCATTTTCGAAATGTCAGGATCCACGCCTGGCTCCTTACAAAAATATAGCTAAGTAAGAAGAATGATGACAAAGTTAACACTTAACTTGCATGATCATAATCACCATTCATAACTAGTGCAATCCACTCAGTATTGCTCAAGTTTCCATACTGTTTAAAATGAAAGGCCATAATGAAAGAAGCAGAAAGAGAATAGGCCCTAATGAAGGAAGCAAAAGAGAAAATCCAAGAAATAGGATAGTTATAGAAGCGAAAGACAGGTCACCTTAACAGCCTCTCAAGTCCAATTCTAGTTACTGGTGGATTAAAAAGTCTGAAGGTTTCTCTTACACATTTCAAGAGACCTTAAAGATCTTATGTTATAGTACTTAATTGCTTGCAGTTACGACCAGGCAAAGTTGTAAGCATAGTGGTATGATGCCGTTTAACGGGCACCCTGAATACCCCCTTTCCTTGTCCTCTGCAAAGACGAAATGCAGTAAGTTGATGCTCAGTTTCCCACTGTATCCAGCAGTTATAGCCTTTGACCAGTAAAACCTTAGGAAGTAGTAGTCAGATGTTCCCTGGCCTAGTTCTTCCTTATGCTTTATTCCCTGAACTAGGCCAGGGATAAGTTGCACTATATTTTAAACCATAGCGCACTGCACTAGGTGCGGATATGGTAAGAAATGTTGCTACTGTGGTTATGTTTGCCAACAGTTAGTGCAGGTTATGTTGATATATTGTCCCCTCTCTTCCATCCTATTGTGATTGTAATTGTTTTGAGGATTTTATGAATCTATGTGACTGACAAAGTATGGCTACATGATAATGAAAGGCACATGATTTTAGTAGCCCAGTGATATAGTGGATCATATTACTGACTCACTGCCGAAGCCATAAAGTGATTGATAACTAAGTTGACAGACTGCAGACTAAGGTGGTAGATACTTGAGCAAAGAACAAATGGGCAAATTTCTTTTTCCCCAATTGTTTAAAGGGACTGTTGCATCCACCCAATTATATCTAGAGATAGCCTTACAGATCTAAGTACAATTAGTGACTGCACTTTGATTGACATTGGTTCAAACAATAGCTTCACTCTGATTGGTCAATGAGAACTTGTTCAGGCAGTTATGTTCCTAATTAAGCACATACACAGTTGTGTATCAATATGACCACGGGCAATTTAAGTTCATACAGGTGTGTCTGTTTTGGAGGTGTCACTAAACAGGTGTGTTTTGTTTAAATTAGAGGAGGGGCTAGAAGTAAACTTAGTCGGGAGACTTGTTACTGTCTGGGGCGAGATTATAGAGCCTTTAAAGTTTCCCAAAATAATTTGGTTTTGGGACCATATTGAAGACCAACAAAGATTTTAAAAATTTAACAATTTTATTGTGGAAATAATTGTATGTTGGACCCAGTATGAGAGTATGTAATCAGAAAATTTCCACACCATTTGATAAAAAACATGGAATGATGATCTTTATGAGAATGTCTAGTACTTTTTCATCTTGACAAAAGTCAAACTATTAAAGAAATGTAGAAAATTGAACAAACTGCCTCCCCAGAGGTACCTCCCACCCACCCAAACATTTTCTTAAGTTGGTGACCTCTCCTCTCCCACTCCACCCCCTACCCCCTTCCCCCATTGATTGTTTTAGTGAGCAGTGTAATTCGCATTTTATCAAAAAGTCCTTCTCAAACTTTTTGGCCTTGCAGACCACCTACCTCGCAAAAACTTCCCTGACTAGCTCCTGTTAGGCCTGTATGTATGTATAGTACATTTAACACAGTTCGAGAATAAACAGCTGATATCCTTCACCAAGGTTTGACTAGTTTGGCCAGATGGCTTTTGCAACGTTTTACGGTACAGTTATTCAAAAGAAAGTCCAGCTATCAGTCATCAGTTTGAAAGTATGACATCACATCTCCTTGCTTCAAATAGCCCTCTGGTAGAGATTGTGATACTTTCAGATGGTAATATATTGTGAACAGAAAGTAGAAACCAAAGGAAAGATTCCCTTGAATGCTTTAAAGGGCCAATTTCCTCATCCCAGAAAGTTCCAATTCTCCGAACTAAGTTACTTCTAGCCCCTTCCAAAACTGTCTTAAGCTCCCCCTTGTGCAGACACACATGTAGTGTATTGCTTCAGGCCATATACCGGTGTGCATACAAGGCCCTAACATGTAACCGAAATACTCTCTCTGCATATCGTGCAGAGAGAGTATCATTCTGTATCATTGAATTGTCCAAATCTGATGTCAATCAAAGAGCAGTCACCAGTTGAGAATTTTGGTTACCCCTAACCAAAATGTACTTGGGGTGGTGAGTGCCTGTCTTTAAGTCCTGCTTTAATATATCATAGTCAGCTTTGGTTAAAAACTATTCTATCTATTAAGCAGGTTATTTGAAGTTGAAAATTTGCGTACATCTGGTTTTACTACTTCTTCATTGTAACCTTTTATCCATAGGGGCAATGAATACAGATGCACCCTGCCTACCCCCACCTAGCTACCAACAGCAACGGACTCCAGATATTGTGCACCCTAGTATCCCAGAACCAGATAAAGGCCATTCGAATCCACTATATGACCGGCTTAGTGAAGCACAGACTCACGCATCAGATGATACTACTCAGTCAGAGAGGCCGATGCAATCAACCAACCCTTTCCTTCGTTCTTACAGTGAACCTTTGGAACCATCTTCAAGTGGTCAGTGGCCCAATGAGGACACACTAGCCTCAGCATTTGGCCAATCGCAATCACAGCAGCTTAACCCTTTTCCACTTCACCACTTTGACGAGTCCAACTACACAAACTCCGCCTCTTTCTACCACAACAGTCCTGATTTGTTTGAATCTTTCTCTTCTTGTGCTAACGACCCCCCTCCGCCACCCCCTCCCCCTCATGCCCCACTAACGAATCGGACCCAAGGATCACACAACTCATCCATTTCAAAGGACCTCCTGGCCGGCCAAGGGTCATTTGCTCTTTATGAAAATCTTCATTCCATGACTTCTACTTCACAAGGTAGTTTTCCAGGCTTACTGACCACTATCACTTCTCATGTTTATTCACATTATTTCATATCACATCATGAATATTCATTGGGCACCTTCCAAATGCAAAACTAGAAAGAAAAAAATTGAGAAAGCAAACCATGAATAAGCATGCTTCTCATGATTTGCTGAGTAGTTAGTTGTCCAAGTGAGTGTTGCTGGTGAATGTAACCTTTAAAATTCCAGTCTAGGCTTCTAAAGGAAGAAAAACAGTCACATTTTTTTTTCCATGGGGGGGGGGGACAGAGGGGAGGGAGGGCAGAGATGGTTGGGGGCAGTGATGGTTGGGATTCCTCCTCCCAGAAAAGGCAAAACCATCATTTGCTTACATTAGCAGACTTATAGCATGCACTGGTACTCATGCTGTGGCACTTCTGTGTGTGCTTGTATTCATGAAAATGTATCGATACATATATTTGTACTCCCTTTCATTGGAAGTTGGGACTGGTACTAATGTTAAATGTACTCATACTCATGTCAAAGTATGTATATTTGTATTCACCACCGGAGACACTACACATGTACTTGAAGGCACAGCAAGAGTTACAACACTTGTACTGACAATGAGGGACTCTACACCTGTACTTGAACTCACAGTCAAAGGCACTGCACTTTTACTCACAACAGGAGACACTACACTTATACTCAAACTCACAGCCAGAGAAACAAGACTTGTACCGACAACCAGAGACTCTACACTTGTACTCACAACCATAGACACTACACATGGTCTTAAACTCATTCTTAGACATGCACCATACAGTACTCAGAACCAGAGTCACTACACCTGTACATGAACTCACAGCTAGAGACACTACACGCATACAGTACTCATAACTGGAGTCACTGCACCTGTACATGAACTCACAGCCAGAGACATTTAACTTGTACTCACAACCAGAGACATAACACATGAACTTAAACTCAGTCATAGACACAACACTTGTACTAACAACCAGTTACTACACCTGTACTTGAACTCACAGCCAGAGACACTACACTTGTACTCACAACTGGAGACACTACACATGAACTTGAACTCATTCTTAGACACTTCACCATACAGTACTCACAACCAGAGTCAATACACCTGTACATGAACTCACAGCTAGAGACACTACACTTTCACTCACAATTAGAGACACTACACATGAACTTAAACTCAGTCATAGACACAACACTTGTACTAACAACCAGAGTTACTACACCTGTACTTGAACTCACAGCCAGAGACACTACACTTGTACTCACAACTGGAGACACTACACATGAACTTGAACTCATTCTTAGACACTTCACCATACAGTACTCACAACCAGAGTCAATACACCTGTACATGAACTCACAGCTAGAGACACTACACTTGCACTCACAACTAGAGACACTACACATGAACTTAAACTCAGTCTTAGACACTACATGCCTACAGTACTCACAACTGGAGTCACTACACCTGTACATGAACTCACAGCCAGAGACTTTTAACTTGTACTCACAACCAGAGACACCAGACATGAAATTAAACTCAGTCATAGACACAGCACTTGTACTAACAACCAGAGTTACTACACCTGTACATGAACTCACAGCCAGAGACACTAAACTTGTACTGACAAGAGAGTCTATTGTGTTCTTGAACTCAAGAGACAATACCAGTGCATGTTTACTTTCAACCAGTCGACACTGCACTTGTACTCAGAATCATAACATTGTACTCACACTCAGTTAAAAGGATCCGGTCATGGACAGTGAGTCCCCACCTGAAGCAGCATTTGCCTTCCCCTTTTAACTGGAAGGCAAAATGCATATCTGCCAACGTTCCCTCTCTGCTGCATAAAAGTCCAATCAAAGTTTTATATTTTGAAATTTAGCCCTTTGTAACAGTCTTCGTGAGGTTTCTCAAGCACTTAAAAGCTAGGAGCCCCTGGACTTTACCCCCAATGAGATGTGCACTCAGTACATGCTTCATGTGCAGACTTTTTGGTCCACCGGCCTTTGCATTACCAATGCACCCTCATATTTGGAAAGAAAGTTTAACTACCTTACACACTACAAGTCTGTGTATTGACAAGACTTCTGTTTGTGGATTATGTCCCTTTTGGGACAAGTTATAGACAAATTATGGCTAGTCCCCAAAAATTACTTAAATTGGAATTTTTCAAAAAGGAAAACACAATATTGGTGGAATGTGAAAAGGAAGTGTCATAACTGGATGCCTACATATTATGTAAATATTGAAACATGAATATTCATGGTGTGATATATTTCTAGCATTATTTTTGGGGGTATGCTTGTATTATTGTTCGATCTTTGTTACACCAGTTCGAAGGTATCTGTGATCAAAAATAAATTTACAACAGGACATGTGACATTGTTACTTCACATGAAATAGTTGACCAAATACTCCTTTAGCTTTCCCAGTTGCTTTAATATGGCCTTGTGGCAAATAAATTGGAACAGAAACTAAAACATGATACAATTCAAGAAAATGTAAATAATGCATTTTGAAAGAAACAGCAATATGAAATTCAACAATCAGACAAGATTCATTTATGCAAGGCAAGTAAAATTTGGCAATTTGTGGTATTTTAATCAGCCGATCCTTTGAAATTCTGCAAGCATGTAAAATTTTGATAACATTTTTGAAATTACTGTGAAGGTAAGGTGTGTGCTGTTAGGAAGCAACTGGAATTTTGGGTTTTAAATTTTAGGAATGATAAATCGCTGTCCTGGTATTAAATTCAGTGAGAGGATATGCAGTAATACACTATAGCTTTATATTTCACCAAAGTGTTATGTTGAAATTATTTTGGAAAATGTTTTCCCAGTTTTTTGGAATAGGGAAGTTTGAAGAAAAGGAGTTTGAAGTAACTTAGCAGGAAATATTTAAACCAGTAAATTTTAACGTATGACTTATTTAATCATTGGTGCACTCGTTTGAGAAGAAAATGTCATTTTGTGCCATTTCTTCAGTTATAATAGCACAGTAGATTGCAGATCACTTCACAATAGTTATCATGTAGAGGGCACTGTTCACGTATCATACGGATTCATTTAGTATTGTTAGGAAATTGTTGTATTTGATCTCCTTCGAACTGGTTGTACTTTTTACTTTTTTTTTTTTGTACTTTTTCACATATATGTCTTCTTACCAATTTTCTCAATGGAACTCTTTATTTTTTTTTTTGGGGGGGGGGGGGGGGCAGGGGGGTGATATATTAATGAGATGAGTGTGCAAATCATAAGATTGAGCTGGGAACAAAATTTGGGGGTTAAGTTGTAAATGGTTGGTTCAGGGAGGAATAATATATGTAAACATTTTTTACAACTAAGTGAGGGACAGACCATTAAGGAACAATATGTAAATGTTTCATTTATGAGTCTGTATAGTTACTGTCAGATCAACGAAAACCTTTAAGAGAGGCATTGGATGAGTCTACAGAGAGAGAGGGGGAGACCATGAGCAGCTTAATAAATGCTTTCCATACCATCCCAAAAATTAGAGAAACCCTGAAGAATGAGATTTTCTTCCTCCAGTCAACAAAATTGTTGGGGAATTTGATAGGAAATGTCTCAAACCAGAGCATTCAAGAAATTTATAAGCCCGACAGAGTAATTGTGTACTACTGTCACAGTAAATGTAGAGTATGGTATCTAATGTGTGGATACATTTAGCAAAGAGCCCAATTGTTTTGGCTAATGCAAATTCCCTCCACCATTGTGTGGTGTTTGTGTAATTCAAATATTGCTTCTTACTTTGCAATTGCAAGAAAACATATAAAGCAAAGTGCAATGTTATACTACTAAAATAGACCTCAGGAAAGGCAGTAAATTTTGTAACAGGGAAGTTATTTTTTCTTAATTTTGGAAGATTACATCTTCCATTGTCTCCTATTACAAGCATGTCCTTTTTTCCTCTCATTCTGAATACCGCCAACTGTCTCATATAGCTGGCATGTAATTAAACATAGGATAGTGCATGACGTAGTCAACAGATAACACCTCCCTACATTTAATAGCTAGATTTATCTTTTTGTATCTCAGGTTTGACTTGAGTGTAGTGTAACATAGTTGTTTAGAGGATTGAATATCTGTAGCAGATACAGAGTTTGTGGTGGGATATGGGAGGGAGAGGGTGAGCAGGGTGAAGATGGGTGTATGGCCAGCAGAGAAGTGGTATGGAATGCAGCATTCACACTGAGGAGATAAAAGAAGAAAATAGCAAGTATCAAAGTCAGGCCTGGGTAAGATGACTCATCAGCCATACTGTGTCAGTCCTGCTAAAGTCTCATGTTTCAGTCCACAAGTACATGGATGGTTCTAGTGGGATGATATCAATCACAGTCTATTGTTGATTGATAAATGGGTTGGTATACCATGTTACACATGGGTTTTATCAAATAGCACATGCTTCCTCACAGTTTGCATTACCAACTTCCTAATTAGAAATAAGCCTAGCCTTAGTTCACATCATTGTGGGAGGGGGTGACTTTATGGAGGCATAGAAATTGATTCCTTGACTTACTCTTCAATTTCTCTCCGGATAGTGCTTTTATGATTGAGGAAGCCAGTGTTTCCACTTTTGAGGAATTTGCTATGAAATTTTAGAGGTTTTTTTTTTTAGAGAGAAAATTGAATAGATGGGTAAGAAATCTAAATTTTTGGAAATAAGACAAAATCTATGGAAATGGTGAAGTTCATTAAACATTTATCAAAATTGGTTTTGGTATGTGAAAGTACTGAACAAAGCACGTTAAACAGTGTTGCCAGGTATTGTTTTATTTGCTGAAGGCCACAAATTTCACATTTAAACTTGGTTGGCTTGCAACATTTTGGGTTTTTAAGCATTTTCAAAGCATTTTTTAGTTTTTTCTTTTTTATAAAATATGTTTCACTTCAGACTTTTTGGCAAATTATACAAAATTCAGATTTAGGAACCCTCATTTATCTGGCAGTTAGTAAGGGAGGTTGTTCACACTCAACTTAAAATCTAGTCTCATTGTTATACTGTAGATAGTTCTATTCTTAACTTCTTCAGGTAATCATGGAGTTCAACACTTGATATCTCAGGGTCTCACCTGTTTTTACTTCAATTGCTTTCATTTACTTCTCTGCCTGGTGATGGTTGAGGGTTATAAGAGGTCCTTACCAGAATCCTGGGTCCCCAGCCAAAAATTTAATTAACATGATAATGCTTGTAAGCCTACAATACCAAAAAGTAACTGCCCTGGCAAGGTGGAGGAATGTCTTTGTATTGCTCTAAAAACTTAATCAATGGGAGAGGAAAATTAATTAGAAATGCCAAGAGCAGATATTATGTGTATGTGTAGCTAGAGGTAAACATTTATGGACTGCAGCTATTCAAATTTTCAAAATTATTCTTGTGCAATATGCTTTGCTTGTGTAATCTGCTTTTACTGACTTAGAATGTGGGAATTAAAACATTATCCACTGTAGGATGAAAGTATTGAAAATGTGTAACAGCCCTAGGCCTGTAGTCAGCCCAGTGGTCCTATAGTGCATTGGTACTTTGACCCATTGGTGCCACAGCCCAGTGGTGCTTCAGTCCATTGGTACTATGGTCCATTGGTGCCACAGCCCAATTGTACTATAGTCAGTTGGCACTATGGCCCACTGGTGCCAAAGCCCAGTGGTGCTACAGTCCATTGGTACTATGGCCCATTAGTACCACAGCCAAATGGCACTACAGTCCATTGGTACTATGGCCCATTGGTGCCATAGCCCAGTGGTACTACAGTCCATTGGTAATATAGCTCATCGGTGCCACACCTCATTGGTGTGACCGTGGCAGCCTGTTGTTACTACAGCCCATTGGTACAACATCCCATCATTGCCTCAGCCTGTTGGTGCTTCAGCCCATTGGTGTCCCAGCCCATTGCTACTACAGCTTATTGGCCCAACAGTCGATATAAGTTTTGCTTGGAAGTATGCACTGTAGGAACAATGGTTGATGTTATCGATGGGACTTTTTTTTTACTGTGAACCAATGGGCTGTAGGCCCAATGGGTTGTCACTGTCAGTGGTAAGTGTATGACCAATTGGCTGAAGGATTATTGGGCAATCCTGTTTAAAAAATTCTAAATAAATTACAAATTTGTTTTACAATAAATATGGTGTATTCTTTTAGTTTCACAATAAACAAGACAGCAGTGTATAGTGTGTAGTTCTTATAAAAAGGTTTTAAAAGGGGCCTGAAATCTGTAGATACAAAAATTGGTGTCATAGTGGTTGCTAATCGAAACTCATTGTTCCAGGTTTATCAAGCCTTTTGTACTGAGATAAAAAATGTGAAGTTGTATGTTTGGCTTTTAACATAGAAAATTGTGGAGTAAAATGTAATATCACTTTTGTATGAGTCAAGCTTTATATTACTCACAATCTGTTTGTGTTATGTTCCACAAGATGCTATGAGTGTTAGTTTATTCAAGGTGGAGACATTTACATGGATCTTTCATAATGATCTCTGACAGGTCTCTTACTAAAACCACACATTTTAAATATTTGAGGAGCATCGTAATTTCTACTGGGCAGGGGGAGGAGGGAGGGGGGATGAGGACAGTGAGCATTGCATCCCCATAAAAGCTATGAGCCAATACTAGGCACCATTTTTCAAATGTTTTGAGGAGTACTAGGGGTATCCTGGAATTATGCAAAGAAAATGAATCATGTATGGGCGTTTTCAAAGCAGGATGATTTGAAGGAAACGAGAAAAAAATAGGGTTTGTATAAAGTTATGCCTATCATGATTGATGTAACTGGTGCACAATGGTGTTGGCAAGAAAAGTCAAATGTGAGAAGATGCTTCACCATGTTAGCAGAAGCTGAAAGAAATAGCTTGACCAATTTGAATATCAATAGTTTGTACCATTTGTGTAGATGAAACAAATTAATTGCCTTTTTCAATTGAAGAAATTCACACCCCACAAAACAACTTCATCTCATTGTTTTCTGCCATAACAGTTTATGTTCCTCCAAAAACCAATTTTCACCCTCATATTTGGCCAAGTTTTTCTTTCACTCATAGAAAAAGAAAGCCAATAAAATGCTTCTTGTTAGGCAAAGTAAAGTTTTTTTGATATTACTCTAAGAGCAGAAGAATAGCATAATATATTAGTCTGAGAAAGTAAACTCTTTTGTTATTACCTTTACACAGTGTAGCTTGAAGATGGCTATGAGAAGCTGATTTAATTTGCCTAAATTGTCATTACTTGTCTTTATCACAGATTCAGGGGGAGACGAACAGTATGATACTCCTAAGCCACCTAGGCCAGCTAATATGGAGGTGAACCCCCATGGTAAATTTCATTTTTGGCTTTTCTTTGTACAGCCAAAATGCTGTTTCAGAAATTAGGCCAAGAAAGTAAATATCATATCTAAGTTGAATATTTTGTAATTTCGTTTGACAGCTATTAACTAGTGGATAATGCAGTCATGTTATTTACACTGCACAAGGCTTTGTAGATCTGCATTGAGTAATGCTAGGTTTCATGTAGTCATATACCTCTTTGTTTGCTTAAAAGAACAAACATATGGTCACCCAGATTTGAATTAATATGGCGTGGTATAGTAATTCTTGTATGGCTCTTGGATATCATGTGACTTTTTTTTATCACCATTGTTTTTAAGTTCCTGCAGAATAACCAGTGGCTGTTCTATGTGTCAGCATCTTTTGGTTCGGTCGTGTCTATGTTCTGACAGTTTACTGGTTAGGAACTTAGGATAAGGAGGTTAGGGTTGGGTTAGGGTCATTGACATTGGTAAGGTGAAAGAAGCACTTTATCTCAATATCTATGCAGAATGAAAATAAATTTGGTTCAGTCACTCAAAGCTGTATGCCTGCATGTATGTAGTGTCAGAACATAGAATTGTGGGAACATAGAATGCAGAGTTGTAACCAAGTATTTCATGTTTGACTAAAAATATGCATTTTTTTGATGTCCTGAGACATTTTGAATGGTGCTTGTAAGGAATATAAGAGAACATTTTTAAGATTTAGCTTATGTTTTAAAAGGAGGATGGGATGGATGCTTGTAACATCTAATGTGAAAAATTGTTCTTTCCACGCCCAGATATTGAAGTAGGGTAACTTAGCACGGAAGCATGAAAAACTAGAAAGTCAAAAGGCTGTATGATTCCATGCCTCTGAAAATATCTAAGGGCTCATACTTTCAGATTGACACAGTTTGATCACAAGTTCAATTGACCATTTTTTGTGAACAGAAATGATCAACATTCATTCACATTAATTAGTAACAACATATAAACAAATCCCTGTAAGGAACCTTACAGCCAAGTTAAAAATATTCACTTATGTCACAGAAGCCATGTCATTCGTAATTTTTAAGTCATTCAGTGAGAAATATTCATATTCATATTCATGCAGCAGGGCATAGATGTTTAACATAAATAATAAAATATGTCATGTCGTTTAAAAGAGCCATTCATGGATTATGATACCAGGGTATACCAATTATAGAAGGGTCACTACATTTTCTCTTCAAAAGCAAGTTGTACCAGCATTGTTACCTTCTCTCCTTTCCTTATTGGACATGCCCAGAGACACCAATCTTCCATGGAATCACAGACTGTTGGACCACCAGATGTCTTCTCTCTTGCCTACAAGAGATTACATTATACAAGGTCTCTCATAATTGTGGAAAAGTTGTGAAATTCTTAAAAGTCATGGAAATGTTTTGAATTAGCAAAAATCTCAGAACTTCACTAAAATGAGGAATTATTGCAAAAGGAAGTAAATGTGGGGGTGATCAGCCAGTTTGCATTAATACCACTTTGTCAAAAAAAAAAAAAACAGGGAAAAAACATTTAGTGTCTTCTGACTTGTGAATCATGATCCTGATGTGAAAATATGGGACAGAAAGGTACACATCCAGAAATTTATGAAGGGGTTTTGTTTTGTATGGGTGAAGCATGCACCTGTAAGTGCTAAGGCATGGTTGAAAAATTAGGGGTTCTTACCAAGGGAAATGTTGAAATTAAAGTCTGTCAGATGCAATTTCCTGGCATCTAGCAATCAAGGTAACTACACAAAGAAACAGTTTTCTGTGGAATTGTTTATTATGTTTGACTTCTGTACACTGTCAGAAGAGGTAGTAAGTGATGGTCATGTATACTTCAAAATGTCTAAGACACAGATTTGGTCAGAGGGGTTCTCCAGTGGAAATATGTAAATTATTCATCGATTATAAGCCATCTCCTGCTATCTTGAAATCAAGAGAGGTACACAGACTCATTAAGTTCTGGGATAATCTCTCAAAAGAGAAGTGGTAGAAAGGGGACCTGGGATGGGGAACCATCCCCCCCCCCCTCCCCACTTGTTGTATTTGTCACTGACAATGTGCTTCCAGTTTCAAGAGCCGAGATTTAAATGTCTTTTTCTATGTTTTACTTTCTGACCAAATTAATCTACTGGACTTTGTTTTTTCTCACTGTCACAGCAGATCTCTACGATGTTCCTCCACTTCCTGTTAGGATGTCTCCAATATCCGATGCTCAGGTATGTACTGGGGCTTGCTCTGCCTGTCAAAAGTTGAATATGTCCACTTGCTTCAGACTTACCTGCTAATAGGACTATTACCCATGAGGTCATACAGGATGTACTTTATTAGCACAAACAGTTGTGTGGTGGTTATTTCGTCAGGTGGCAAAGTGTATGCTGTCATACCCAATTTGTTTAACAAGTTCATGCCGTCAAAATTGCTTACATAGCCAGTGAATTGAGGCTCAGGAGCCCTCGAGTGGTCTACGTAACTAGCCCACTTTGCTCACATGACGAGTAATTAAATGTCGTAAAGAGTGATTAATATGTTTTTTTTTACCAAGTGTAGAATACATACTGTACTACCATTTTGGAACATTTAGTGGTCCAGTTTGTCAATAAATCTTTTACACAACCTCTAAGATGTTGCTATAGAGGGATTTCATGTGACGTCACGCACAATGGAGTTCCAGGCACTGAAGGGCAAAACACACACGCAGTAAGCGTATTTACAGCACACGCGCATGGCATAACCATAGATGCTACTGTGACACAATGAACGCGTGCCCGTCAAAACAAAAAAGACGCGCGATCTTGCCCTTCAAAATTGCGTCTAGTTGGGTAAAGTCACGTGAATGAAATCCCTCTATAGAGACATGGTGGTTATTCCCTTACGACCTTACTAAACAGCCTGTCAAGAATTTTTATCATAAAATCAAAAATTGAAGAAAAAAAGACAGTTTTCTTTACATGTGTAGAAAGTGGCATACAGTGGCAATTTCTAACAGTGTACAGTAGTAGTAGTGGTAATACTAACCATAATAATAATAGAAATAGTAATGCCTCAATTATTGAGTGAATGTTATCATTCTGAAGAATACTCGAGGCACTATGAATAAATTGTTCAAAATTTACCTGTTCCAAAGATCCACCTCAGGCCCCTGAGGGCTATACAACCAGGTGGTCCTGGCCTATACATTGAAGAACTAGGTTGAAATGTAGTCATATGTTACTAGTGGTCGTTACTTAAATAAAAGCCATGAGTTACAAGTCCGAATTACAGTCAACCATGCCACTACACTGAAATTGCTGTATAAATGTATTGAATGAGTGTTTGCCTTACCAACTAGGCGTACTTTGTCTAAAAAGTGTTTTGGCAATTTGTGAAATATTTGGACAAAGCACTACACATCTGGTAGATTTGACAAAAACAGGGATGCTCACAATAAAATATGAGTTGAGAGGTCTGCCATCCATAAATATGATAATGTCAAGTACTTGCATAGGGAGCAGTTTAGCCAGCTTTGTAGCTTTGCCATTAAAGTGAGTTTCTGATGATTTTCATTTGTTTAAATTTTGACTTACTGTGTCCTACTTTCCCCATAAACAGCCCACACAGCCAAACAACTCCACTCCACCAGCCACTGAAACCCAACCTCAGATTACTCGAAATGGTAGCCTCCACCCCGATGCCAATGTTCGAGCTCTTGTAGAGGAAGGATTCTCAGAAGAAGAGGTCATTAAAGCCTTGGATATCTGTCACAATAAAGTGGCCAAAGCAAGGCGGATTCTAAAGGAAGTGATGAAGGACGACGATGAAGAAGAAGTGGAGAAAGGTTATTTGAAAATGTGAAGATTATCTTTTAGAGGTAGGGGTCGCCAACTCTATCTGACAGTAATGTAGGGTATTTTTAGCTTTGGGGTGGGGGTGGAGGTGGGGCCTGGGAAGGAAATACATTAGCTTGTAGTCACTTAATAGGTAATTGTTAAATCAGGAACTCCTATAACAGATAACAAGACAAAGGGAGAAAGATTTCACAACTCTAAGATTAAAAATTTGATATTTTTAATTTTTTTTTTATGGGATCCTCAGCAGATTGTCCAATGTCCAATACTTTGGTAGACTCAAGGCCAGTCCTTGAGAGTTGGCAACCCTGCATGAACAGAACATGTCCTTCAGTTAAGAAAGCTACAGATGTTACACTGTTGCTATAAAATCCATACTTGTTTAAAAAATTTGATTTGGTCACCAGAAGAATTAAAATGTCATATTTTTGAACAAAGAACACTTTTTCTTTTTCACTCTCCCTTCACCTAGTTAAACGTTTTGTGGTAGATTAAGAAAATGTCAGTTTTGGGGAAAAGTGTGAATGAATCATTTTATTGGGGATTTTATTGTTATTGTAAAATAAGAAATATCAGATTGGTAATGTGTTTTATATACTTGATATTCAAGCAGAT
Source organism: Holothuria leucospilota (assembly GCA_029531755.1). Taxonomy (NCBI): domain Eukaryota; kingdom Metazoa; phylum Echinodermata; class Holothuroidea; order Aspidochirotida; family Holothuriidae; genus Holothuria; species Holothuria leucospilota. The sequence goes on from CM055970.1 coordinate 14,019,089, forward strand.
CCTCCACCAATCAGCTAGCAGGACTCTACTTCAAATGATCAGGAAAGTTTATTGAGGGAATAAGTATTAGATACAGTATTTATAAAGGGAGATAGTCTATTGAGATATTGCTAAGATGGAAGCTCCTTAAAGGGAATAAGCAGTGGCCCCAAACTTACTTTGTCAAGTGAACTAAATATGTTACAAATCTCTATTGCATATACCTTTAATAATGTTGTAGAACATAAAAATATGACATTCAGAAGGTAAACAAAGGGGTTTGCCATGCATAAATTCAAAAATTTAGTCGCAAAATAAATTGTCACATGACTTAAAAAGAGCCATTCATGAATTAGGATACCTGGGTATACTAATTAAATTTGGGATGAATGCATTTTCCCTTTAAGTTGTAACTCTACTAAAATAAATTACCTTGAAGTTGGCAACCATTATCAAAATAAAATACTTGAAATTGATGACCCTACCAAGGAAAAAGCTTTCAAGTAGTGACCATATTAAAATAAAACATTTTGAGGTAGGACACAAATAGTGGTCCAATGTTGAGTTTTGTTAGTTACTTGGCTTTGTGTTGTAAGTACTTCAGCCTGTAGCCATGGACTTTTTCATGGTTATTTTGACATTTCTGCATTGTCAGAGAAGTACCACTTTTACATCACAGTATAATTTGCCGGCACACACTATTGTGGAAGAAGTTACGGTGTTACAATGTGGAGTATGTTATATCTGCTCATGCAGATGTTCAAAATGTATGAGACACTGGTTAGTGGGAAACTATGTGGACATGTTTTACTCATGGACAATACCATGTCCCTTGAGCCTACCCCTAGACTCCATGACTGAACCCATTTTTACTGAACTGTGTCTACCATCCTGTCACCTGTGCATGTTTGAAGTTGTTCTTTTTGGTATGTTTTGTAAAACCCTCAAATTGTTTAAATATTGAGATTGGTAGCAGACTTAATGATACACTAAAAGTCAAAATTGTCTGTAGGAATGATCCTTTAAACCTTGGCTTTGAGTTTCTTGGCTTTCACACAATATTCAACCCTCAATATGTTTTCTTTCTGTGACTGTCTATCGAAATGGTTTTAAGTGTTTTCTTGTATGGAGACATTCATGACGTTAAAAAAAAATATCAGAAAAGTGTTTTTTTTTTTTTGGAACAATGGTCTGTTTTAATACTTCTGCAATATGGATTCTCCTGAAATATTTGGTCACAACTTATTATGGGCAATCAAAGTTTGTCCAAACTTGTTCAACTATGCAGTTAATTTTGAACCTTTGTACTTGTTTCTTTTAGAATGATAATAATTCTAACAGAGTTAATTTTTCCCATGTGCCAAATGTACATCCTCTTAGGAGTCATCTATTTTTGCATCATTTTCACATGAGTACAAAATATACTCTTTCTTAGAACTCCCCCACCCAACCCCACCGCCACCCCCACCCCTCCTACAGTACACTTCAAGTAAAATGTGAAAAGTGGTGATTTGTTTGCCAAGAACCATCGTCGGTTATTGTAAGAAAACTAGTATAGTGTAGTGTGGTGTGGTGTGGTGTGGTGTGGTGTGGTGTAGTATCGTATCGTATCGTATAGTATAGGTCCCTCCCCCTTCCCCTCTCCCCTCTACCCACATTAAAGTTTGGTGCTTTAGTGAAAATGATGCCAAAAAAGATGATCCCTTTAAACAATGTAGGAAACAGGTTGTAGGTTGTGGTAAAACTTCCTTGTTCAGTTTCAGTTTTCAGTAATTAACACCATTGGAGGAAAAAGGTGCTCTGAGGCTTTATCTTGATCTTACATGGTTGTAGTCTGTAAAGTAGGGATGGGGATTATTTTTTTTGGGGGGGAGGACAAGTATGGAGATTGTCTGTTGGGGAAAGGGGGTGGGGTTAGGTTGAAGCATGTCTGACCAGGTGGGGCGGAATGAAAAAGAAAACAGTGGTAATACACAACACAAACAAAAAATGTGGTATAATCATTGGTGCTCTGGTGGTATCTGTCTTGCCATTGGTTATCTTTTTAGACATTTTAAAAATAAATGTTTATGGTACTTATAATTGTGACAGGTTATGATCTGTGCCAATTTGGTTGGTGGGGTATGGTATATTGTTGGTTGTGGAGCATGCAGTGGGGGTTGGGAGAGGCATTGGGAGGGTGTTAGGTGGGCTGTAACAGGAAACTGTTGAATGCATTGTGCAAGATTAAAGGGAGTCTCATTCACTGAATGAGGCCATATGAGGGGTTATGTTCTGTAAAAGTGCAAAGTTAGCATACTTTAAAAGAGTCCTGTTGTAAGCAGAGGTAAAATTTGTAATATTTTTGGCAATTTCTCTTTTCTTTCCCTTTTTGCCCTTGGCTTTCTTTTGTTCCATACATGTCAGTACTTATGTTCAGTTATGAATCTCTAAGCTAAACCGACTGTTCCAGACTGTACAAAGTGTTCCAGTATGTGAGTCAGTGTGAGTCTGCAAGGAAAATGCAGTCTTGCTGCTCCTCTTGTGTGTAACATTGAGTCTGTGAGCTGAGCCCAGTCCCTCACACTGTTATGTAAGATAAAATCAGTCTTAGCTCTGAATCCTGTCATGCCGACTGACTTGTATGTAACGTGTGAGAGACAGTTAGCTGAGCCCATTCTCTCACAGTTACATGTGATAAAACCAGTCTCAGCTCTGAATCCTGTCATGCTGAGTGGCCTGTATGTAACATGTGAGAGACTGTAAGCTTAGCCCAGTCCCTCACAGTTACATATGGCAAAACCAGTCTCAGCCTGAATCCTGTCATGCTGAGTGGCTTGTATGTAACATGTGTGAGTCTGTAAGCTTAGGCCAGTCTCTCACTGTGTTACATAAATGTGCATGTTCTCATTTCTGAACCCAGTCTCACATAGTGTTGCAAAGGTTTGGTGTTTGCCATTAAGCTAAACTGGGCCTCTCAGTCTGGTGTCTTGTTCTTATACATTTGTGAGTCTAAGCTATGAATCAGGTCTCATAGGCTTTTGTGTATGTTACATGTATATTTTGTTATGACGTACATTTATGTCCTGTACCATAATTAGAGATGATTAAATTTTTTTATTGTTTTGTACCTACCTGCTGAGTCCACATTTTAATTGCAAGTGTGGGTGCCTTTTCTATTTCAATATAAAGTCTAAGCATTTCCTATTTCTGCGAAAAGACAATGTTTTATTTTCCTGACAATGTTTCAAATTTATGTCAATAATATGTTGTAAGATATGTCACATAAACCAATTATGTTTAAGTCAAACCATTTAATAATGACATCTTGCAAGAGTAAGATTTGTAAATTCTTGTGAGATTTCAGTTTGGGAAAGGGACTAGTAGATGTTATGGTGCTTCAAGAGTTATCAGTAAGGAGCATACCATGGTGAAGGGGGGGGGGGGGTGATTCTGTTGCCTTGTCTTTGTATTTTGATTATGCCTATCAGCGTTTGTCAGGAGACATGCTGTCTAGAAATCCTCATGATGGATCTTGGCCAAGTATCCTTCCACCCCCCCCCCCCCTCCCCAACCATACCAAACCTACAGTAAGCAGACCTGTCAAGTCACACAAATATTCTGCTATGAGTCTATTGAAAGTGGTACCAACCTCCTGATGTCATGTAATTCCCCTAAAGTTGCACAGAATCAAGATCTACGGGAAGCTCCTTGTGAAGTGCTTGGAAATTGGTGTCTTAAATATCTTCTCCAACAACCAAAATAGCTGAAAATTAGAGAAATCATTTTCACTTCAGCTTCAACAGGAGTAGGCCTGAGGTGGGCTGTATGGGTTTGCTCATACACTTAACAGAAAACCTTAACAGCTCAACTTGGCATATCTGTATTAGCAACATGCTGTGGGCCTGGTCTGGTTTGGAAGGGGTAGTAGAAACTCCAGACATTGTGAAGGTAACAAGAAATCATAGTTTTATACATGAACATCTTATTGATGTAATTTTAATTTTACCTATCAATTTTATGGTAGGATTTGGTTTTCGTGAAAAGTTAAGAAATCTTTTTAAATTCTTCACACTTGGAGATATCTTCATGCGTAAAGTGTAATATTTAGTAACGTGAGTTGCTTCGTATGTGCAACATTATTTGATGTGGTATTAGAGAGGGATGCAGCATTTTCATGGAGCAGCCCATTTGTAACACACCACAGTTTGTACTGAATCAAGTCTGAGATTCAAATTGTAATATTTTCATGCCTTAAAAGTTTAGAGGTTATTTGTTAAAACCCAGAAAATGGAGCAGAATGGATTTAAGAGTTGGTATACCCACACTTCTTTTGAAGTTGTTTTATGTAATTCTAGCTTGTTTAGATTTAAGAGTCCTCCTTCTTTGTCATTATTTTCAAAAGCTATCCAATAGTACCCTTACAGTGCATCCCCACCCCTTCTCCTCTCCCATAATGTGCTTCGCAAAATGTTGATTTCCAGAAAATTATCTCTTTCCTTAATTACATATGATATACAGTTGCATACATGGGTTTTGGAACCTCTCCAACTCCACAATACACTCTTAAAAATGATAAAAACAAGGACGATTCCTTAATCGTTGGAACGTTGAGAGTAATATTGCCAAGAAAATTGAAGAAATTTCACATACAGTATACTGGTGGCTGTTTGTTTTGACACTTTAACAGTACCCGCCTTACTTGGAACATCAGTTAATTTTTTAAAATCCTTTCTTGTTCCCCCTTAAAGTATCTTTAATGATATTTTGCAACGATAAATTTTTAATAATAGAGGTAAGTCATGAGATTACTTTGCATGAAGTGACCAGTCACTTATCAAGAATGGCCGGCCATACTTGGGATGATTGCACGAAAGGGAATGACAAACATGTGCCACAAAGTTTCTTTGTGAAGCAAACACCCCTAGAAATAGCTTCCAGCTCGAGACATGAAAGGTAGAGATACAAGGGTAAGGGGCTGCATCCCTGTTACTCGTACAGCAGATTTGCTGTTTTGTGGGAAATGTTATACTATGGTTTGGTAAATTTGCATTAAAATTTGGGGCAGAAGTGATGCATACCCCCGTAATACGTGACCCCATTTGCTTATGATGAAACATGTTACGAAGGTACTGTAGAGGTGGGGTGTTACATGGGGGTACTGTCCATTGGACCTACAGCTCATTGATCCTACAGTCCATTGTTCCTACAGTATGTACTCATCCACGGTCTTGTCAACTATAGAACCAGTCGTAGTACCAGTGGGCTTTAGTACCAATGGGTTCCAAGACTAGTTGGCTGTTATAATTGTAAGGTGGCTAGAGCATTGTTGTGGGCATCACAAGTAATGTTCAAAGTGATGGGTTCATAGCACCCTTCATCTTAAATGGCTCTGACAATAAGAAAAGTAATTTATGGTCACAAATTATTGTGTAAGTTACCAGAACAAATACCAAGAGGTGATTTGGACTAGCTTCACAAAGGAAAACTAACTATAGATACAGAAAAACAGTCTTAATCCAGAGTACGTATGAAAACTTTCATTGACTTAAAGGACCCTAATGGGACAGGGGCTTCCCTTTTGTCATTGAGAGTGTATGAATGACTTTGCAAACATACACTAACCCCCTTGCTACATCTAGCTCGCATTATTTTCATGTGTTCAACACAACTCCCAGCAGTTCAAGTGGGGGAATTTAAGTGTCACTCAGTAGCCTGACTTACTAAACCCAAATGTGTGTCGTATCTGGCAGCCAGGGGGCATAAGTTTGGTAACCCCTGTTACTTTAGGTCAACCTAGATAGAACCTCTAACCTTTTCTATGCAGTACATTCACTGTGCTCTTTAGAACATGGCTAGCGATCAGCACGATTATCCTTTAAATAAATGATTCTTGGGTTCTTTTAAACCAGCATGACAATCGCTTCTTCTGTGACGTTGGCAGATTCCAAAATGCTCATTTGTGTACCTTCCTGAACCAAGACAAAAAGTTATGGCTAAATCAAAGAAAACCCATCAAATTTTTTATCAGAGTTGATTAGAATTGCTATAATATTTTATTTTTCCACTCTGTGTGTGTGAAGTTCCAAAGGGACCAGTAACGCTGAATTGAACTGCTGACGAAATCCTTATTGTTACTACTATCAGTTGAACATATACTGTACTATACCTGCGTAATGGCTAAAGGTCTCGGAATATCCTCATCAATCAGAATGGTGGGTAAAGTGAGTGTATGTGTTCTGTGATATATAGGTAAAAATGTTTTGTAAATGGTTAAATTATGGCATCTTGACAACTGATAGTAATTATGATCGATTACTCAGATACCAATAATTTTATCATTTTAAGAAGGAAAAGGTATAATGCAAAAATGGATAAATGTTTAATATTGCCTGAATTTGATTTTGAAAAAAAAATATTGACTGAATTACAAACTTGCAAAAATATCAGAAATCATAAATCCATTGAGAGATGTTTTGAATTAATAAGTAAGTGGGCTTGGCAGTATTGTGTGTCATACCTGACATGTTGCTGTAGCAACCATTGTAAAGTATTAAAAAGCAGTGTACTGTAAGCTTGGTCGGAACTGCTTGGAAGATTTATTGTTTATGAAACAAGAGCAGAGGTTTTGTTTATTTTGTATGAGATATACTCGTCTGGCTTATTTTTTGTATAAGAACTGAAACGTGAAGTAAATTCTTTAACTGTATCAAGATGTTAACACAGCATTTCCTAATAAAATGGATGAAATTATATTGTAAACATTTGGGTACTTTTGTATTTTTTCTTGTGTGGTGTCAGATGTGATGGTGCTCCTGCACCTGGGTACATTCTTTATGAGTCACATGCCACTAGAATTCAGTAGGCTCGTTTAGCCAAAGGAGTCCCCAGGAAAAGGCCATTTTCCTGTGTGAAAAATATAGACGTATTTTGTTGCCTGGTGGTAAAATTCTCCTATTGAATTCTAGCGTAATGTCAGTCTGCAAACAAAATGGGTCCTCAGGAGACTGCAGCTTCCATGGGCATAGAAATTTCCCATCGCTGGCAAAATACATGCTATTTATTCGAAAAAATGCATTACATTTTTGGCCTTAAGTGATATTATGAGTAGCTTTACATGCTTGACCCGAATTAACATGCAGGTATCTTGTAAACTGGTAACTTTCATGAGTAGACACTTTAAATAGGATACCTAAATTTCTTTGCAAAGGGAGTTGGGGGGAGGGGGAGGTTGCACCTCTAAGGTTCCCACATCTTTATATTTTGATCTTCTGACATGTGCCTTTGATTGACAGATTCATATTTTTGTTGTCAATTCACAGATTCACAGAGATAAATGACTAAATTATATCTCCACATGATGCCCAATCCAGCCCACTGAAGAACAGTCATCAAATTTACTGGATATTAGATAGCATGCTGACCTGCCAAAAGCACTGCCAGTAGTAGGATTCACCCTTGAGTACAATAATTAATTGACCCAGCCACCACGTGATTGTAGATACTGTACAGCTGTTCTAATACTGACAAGCTGTGTAATCCTATAGTGCATTCTGTGTGCCAGTGTAGGCCTACTGTTGTACTCAATTAGTCTCTATATACTCTTGGAAGGTTATTGGCAGACATGACACTAGAAATGAAAAGCAAGTTTTAGCCATCTCTAGTTGACCACTCTTAATCCAGAATCTGTCAGAGAACTTCCTGTTCGGGTATCTTGAGATCAGTAGAGTTAAAGACAGACAGTCATCACCCTAAAGTATATTTTTAGTGTAGGGGTATGAAAATTCTCAGTTGGTGACTGCTCTTTGACTGACATCAAAGTTTGAAAATTTGAAAGATGCAGAGTAGCTCACACTCCACACAAGGCAGAGAGTGCTTTTATTACATTTTATAGCCTTGTATGCTCACCAGGACATGGCCTTAAGCAAAACAGGTTTATTCATGCACAAGGAAGAGCTTCATACAGTTATGGGAGGAGCTAGAAGATGCATAGCTGGGAGAATTGGAACTGTCTCGGATGATAAAAATTCCCCTTTAAAGGGGTTTGAACCTCTTTAAGGACTGTTTGGTCAAATAAAGTAAGTTTGTAAAAGGGATTAACTGTTGCAATTATAGAGATAAGCTTCACCCGGGAAAAAGCCATTTTCTCGGGTAATATTGGCTAAAATGGCCTATACAATTCTAGCAGCATGTATAGAGCTAATTTGTGCAGGACAACATTCATTGGGGCTAATGTTACAAATTCTGGTAGATACTTAATCTCCCGTTCTTTGCCAAAAACGGGCTGGCTTTGGGTGGTTTTGCTAATGGGCAGAGAAGATAAAATTGTATCCCTGACTATGACCCAGACTTAACTCCTAAATCTTCTTTATACATTAACCCCTTAGGTGTCAGAACATAGAGATGCCTGAACATAGACATTGGGATATAGAGTAGTTGCTGGGGAAGTGGACAAAGGAAACTGAAAATCCTTCATGGCCCCATAAGTTTGAAGAAGATAAAATGCCATGTTGTGACTTCTATTGGCCTTTCAATATAAAAACAATGGACTGATCAACAATATTCAGTGAGTCTTGACAAAATCACATAAATTCACATTTTTGCCCAAAGAAGCTTAACTTGTATTCATTTGCCCTTCAATTTATAACTATTACAAGCAGAATTACATCAATTTGTGAAGCTATTATTCACAGATTCATAAAACATATCATCTTCAAAAGCTGGTACTAGCCTATATATACCGGTAGGCCAATACATTTTCTTAAAATGTCTGAAAAAATTTTTTAAAAGGAAACACTGCATTTAAAATGCATCAACAGGATATATACAGTACAAAAGATGCAAATGGCCCGGATATACACATTACTGAACCATTCGGTCTAACAAGTACTCTGAACTCAAGCAATACTCTAGCTTCATCTTCTCAAAATATGCGTAACTAGTTAAAAATGATGAATCATTGAAAGTTTGGGCCAACAAATTATATTTTGAGCTACAACTGCTGAATTTCCTTCTGTGAGGACCATTTTGGAAAATAATGCTACCATGCTGCCTTATTTCAAATTCCTGGTCATTCTGAATCTTTAAAAATCATGGCTTCAAAAGATGGAAATTATCTATTCCACAACCACAATATTTCCCTAATCCTAAACTTAGCATTTGGATAAACCATTTCTTTTTGGACAAGTCAACACCACACATGAAGAGAATCTAAGGGAGAGGGTGTTGAGAAGATATGCTGAGACAGGAGGTAGGGGCTTGAGTCACAGGTATTGTTAAAGTTTGAACAACCTAGCATCTACAGTATCCACATCCACTATACCTGGCAGACTACCTTAGCTTGGCCACCTCTTTAAGATGTACTTCCCAAACCAACTGTTAATGAAGCAGTGTACTGTCTATATTAACAGCTGGCCTTCTGGAGTGAGGAAACCACTGGGCCCAGGGGCACAGCTAGGATGAAATTTTTAGGGGGACCTAGGTATGGGGGTCACAACATTGATTGCCATCCTTAATTATTACAGGACACACAATTTCTGGGGGGGCCTAGCAAATATCTGGGGGTCCCCCAGGCCCCCCCCCCAAGCTACGCTCCTGACTGGGTCACACCCCCTAACTAAATACTGCAGGTAAACGGTGCAACATTTAGGGGTCTTACAATGGTGCCTCTTACCCCATGATTAAGACTGGGGAAAGGCTCCCCCACACCTAAACCTGATATAGGTACACCACTGGTCAATTACGTGGTCAGTGATATGGTCAGATATAAAATACATATTCTTTTCTCCCAGGCCACACATGGTGTTAATTACTTCAGGTCATTCAATGATCAAATGATGTACATTGTAATCAAGTCAAGTACCATTGTGTTTTGCTGTACTGCTCAATAGCTCCAGAACAGAAATATCTGATGTACAAATTCCGCAGAGGTTGGCACTTCATACAGTAGCAAAGGCTCTGAGATATTTTATCAGAAGGGAAGGGGGTGGGAGGAGGGAAGGATGAGCAATTTTTGTCCAAAAAACACCTTTTTTAAGCGATAAATTTGTGCAAAGCAAAATGGGTTTTGCCCAAACTCAGTTTTGAGAGGCATCTGCAGCCAACCTGCCCCGGCCCCCAACCCCCAGTTCATGCAGCTCTGCTTCAAAGCAATCACTTAGTTTAATTTATCCAGAGGATTCACAATGAAAAACTGGGCATTCAGCACAGCTGCAGCCTTCAATGTGTCATTTTCATTCATAGAGTACAGTAATAAAATCATACTTTAGGGGAATATTTCAGTGACAATTTTAGAGGATCTCAAAAGGAAGAGAATAATTTTTCATAACATTCCCCATAAATCCCACACCCATTGCTTGTATATAGCTCAAGATACAGTCTTCCTGTTTAAAGATAGGTTATTCTTGTCAAAAACTAGACTTCCAGTTGCTTCAAGGTTACAAAATGTTATGTAATACTAGCAGATTGCTTCCAAAATCTTTTTTTTTTCTTTAATTTGACCTCAAAACTTGAAACCGGCTCAACACTGAATAACATTTATTTTTACACTGAGCTTAAAATTCTGTGAGAATAATAGTTACAACTATTTTAATTTTAATTCCAAAAATACAACAGGTCTATGTCCAATTACTGTACTGTAGTCTGTCTGTATAAAATCACAGATTTCCTGCACTACTATGAATTGAATATTTTGTTTAAGAATTCTTAACTTCGAAACTCAACATGCCATTGAGATGGGATTTACATCAATGAAAAGAGAAAGAGTTTGCTGATTTTAAGAAACTATTTTGTCACAGGAATATCCCTTTAAGCTTTTCTAATGTATGGCACCATTTGCCATGCAAGATCTTCAAATTCCACGTTTTTTTTTGCTAACCATCCAAACTATGCCCCTCCTACCCCAGGCAAACTAATCAGAATATATTGAAGAGCTTGTTAAATCACTGGTGGTTTGCTATTTCATGTAAGAAGACCTGACGCAGAATGTAACTTACTGGCAGACAGTTCACATGAACTAGATTCATCACGATATGAAAGGATTCAAGTGCCATGACCTTCCCCTTCCCCCAGATGGAGGTCTGTTCACACCGGAAGACCATCCTTTCTTCACAACAAAGTTTCTCTACCAATATTATACACCTGCTCTGTTATTCAATCAGTGGCCTTACAATAACTTGAAAGTGCATGTTCAAGTATTTCTGGAGCCACTGGTAAAACAAAGTCAGGCCTAGGATAAAATTCAGGGAATGTACAATGTGACTTCTAAAGTTCGACCACAACTGGAGCTTCATCGTCAGGCTCTGACTCAAAATCCCACCGGAACTTTTTCGTTAAATTTTGCTGGAATCCCTTTCCTTTTTGCTTCAAAGACTGGTTGGCATTTGATGAGCCAAGATTCTCAAAAAACATCCGCAGGGTGGTAGTTAGGAAGTTATTCTGGGAGACGATGTCAACAAAAAAGTCTGATGGGATCTCTTTAAGTTGGAAATGAAGCATCTGAATGAAAGAAACATACATGGGTTCATAATCTGCAATGGCATCCTCACAGGAACACAAAAGTGAGATGAGCTGTTTCCATTGCTCAAATGCATCATAGACCTGACCAATCAGAAAACAGACAAAAGCTATTTGAATTTCCCCCAGAAGTTGCATTGGCTCATTTGCATAATTGCTGTTGATTAACGAGGTCAACAAAAAACTGTGGTCCATACTGTGCTTAGTGATTTCTGCTGGAGTAGCCCCTGGTGGATACTTCTTCTTTGGAATGGAGGAGAATCGCAGAGCAGTCCCTGGCTGAGTATGCATTCTGGGTAAATTGTCTTCTGCACTACTCCCCTCCTCTCTTGGCTTTAACTTGGCCCTATCTGATGTAGTCCTGGTAACCTCATCAGGTACCAACTGTGCTGCAGATGCAATTTTTCCACACTGGGGTTGCACCCTTAAAACTAAGTCATGTGTAATTTGGTTCGTCAACGACACCCACTTTTTGAAGTGTTCATAAGGATAAGCTCCCAAGAATGGATCCAGCTCCTTCAAACTGCTCCGTTTCTCTTCCATCTCTTCATCACTGATTATTTCATCTTTTATGTCCTCTAAGGACCTGTCCCATCTCTTTATGACAACCTCCCGTGGACTAAAGCAGTGGAAGAAGCTCGTCCGAGGGGCTTGATCTCCCTGTGTAACATTCACTGCACTGTAGTGAACAAAATGAATCCCAGCTGGAATCATCTTAACTCCTTTAAACTTTTCCCCTGTGTTCCAAGTGTTGTAGTCGATTCCAAACTCTGTACCAGGAGGGACATCTAAGAAAAGTAGAATAGCGCCCTCATCAAACAACCTTTTCGCAGTGTCTTGATCCATAGCGGCAGTAGACTAGTCTGGGTACATTTCTGGGATGGAGTTCAAATCTGTAATTAACAACAAGATGGCAAACATGTCAAAGATTTTGTGTTACATTATGAAATATGTACACAACATAAATACGTTTACCTATTGGAGAGTTCAGTAACCTCAAACCTTTCTTAAAGGTCATGAGACATGAAAATTACATAGTTGGATATTTGAGGTAAAAAGCATTAAATATCAAGAAAATACCTGCAATACCCATTAAAATCCATCAAATATTGACCATTTTACAGTGCAATTTCTATTTCACACTTGTATGATACATAAACATAAGCTAAATGCAAATATGTGACATCGAAAGACGGACATACCATATATGGCTCATGTTAGCCTTTGTTTTTTCAACCTTAATTCCAAGGACATTGGTAGCATTGTTATCCCCTGAGGGGTTTATTATGAAGGTTAGAAGTTTTTTCCTTTAGAAATATTGGTATTTTTCACCAAACTGTAATCTATCTGATCAGTAGCCTAATTAAGAGATAATTGATACAGGGTTAACAAAAGAAATCTTAACACTGTGCAACACTCCACATCATTATTTTTGGATAGGCTTTGAGTTTCTTCAGAAATCATAAAACTCTGAAGATGTACATTTTGAGAACGGTAAAAGGTATTGAAATAATTCCAATGGATCTTTCATTGGAGGGCTTAATTCTTTAACTGACAAGTGAAACAGCTCTTTTTGGTGGCATGTCACATGACCTCAAAAACACCAGCTACCGTATTTTTGTACAGCATTATCTCCTCTTACAGGTTTTTTGCTATTTTTGTTTTTGGGAGTGGGGATAGCCACCAAAGTCCTACCCTTCACAAAAGTTTTATGCAAGGTGGCTTACAAAATGATGCTTTCTTAAATGGCAAAGTTTAGAAAACCCTAGTTTGTGTTAAATTTCTGGAGTGGGAGGGGGGTGAGTAGAAAGTTAGAAACCAATCTTAGAAGGTTAACTACCCTGGCTGGCCTAGGGGACAAAAGTCACAACACACCCTGCTTGCAAATCCCTCACAAAGTATCACTATACACGTACAGTAGGCCTTATTCTAATGTACTGTACTGTGAAGGTCTATCAGGATTAGAAAAGATCGATGTTTATTTCCCTTGAAGGAAGTCAAATTTTTCAGAATTCCATTTCCACTTTCATGTACAATGCAGATAAATTACATTTCCCCTCAACTGCATAATTTCTCTCCAAATACTGTACCCATATTTTCTACCCAAACACCCCCTCCCCCACAGGGTGAAGGTGTGATGTCACTGATAAGAAAACATGTTGGCATGGCTTTTTGAAGAGGGTACTGTAATTTACTTGAAAATATTATTGTGTAAATTCTGTGGTGTACAGCAAATTAACTTTCCAGTATAATGCCTGGTGACCAATTGCAACCTACGTTTCGTGCCAAGGAATTTACTTAGGTCAGTGCAAATAGCAACTAGTACTCTGGCACAATTACAAGTTAATACAGCTGTAAAATGTCCCTAAAATGTCCACCTGCCACATTGGTATTTGACATTACCCTTATAGAGCGTTTAAGCTACTCAGTTTAACCGCCACTCTACCCTATGTACAACACTTCTCCTTGCAGATGTAAAGTTGTCTTTCAAAACAGGCATATGAAGCTTGGGGTTCAGGTGTCCTCATCCCCTATCTTCCTCCTCTCCTGGTCCCATTCAGGCAGGAAATGTGCTCTATTTCAGGGAAATATGCCCTTTTTATACTCATGGTAAATGAAATTACTAAGTTACAGTATAGGATAGTCAGTCTGACACCCCCACTGCCAGTTTCCGCTTATCAATGTACAGGTAATTAACCCCCCCCCCCCTCGTACTGTAACAATAACAACAAAGCCAACTGCAGAACCCCAGACTGGAAAGTTTGCATTTTGCAAAGGCAAGTACAGTAACTCATTATTTCTCGCCCGATGTGTGGCAGTGGGCCAGATTCAAAGCCCTCTGCGCGGTCAAATGTTGGACAGGTCTTCCTCCATATGGGAACTGTCAGGCAGTGAGTTTGGCCGCCTTTGGCGTTAGCTTTAAGGTACTGAAGGCCTAGGCCTATTTTTTGCCTCGTAGCATTGCGGCCGCAGCCAATTTGCATCGCATGTGTGGCCAGATCTATGACCAGTAATTTTTTGCATGGCCAGGTGCCAAACCCTGCAGCAAGATACGCGGGCTAGACCCTGAGCACACAAGGAGAGAACTTCCCCATCTGGGCAAAACCCCCTGGCAGTAAAAGTCTTCCTTCTTTCCCTCAACTATACATACTTGACTGGAAACTGGAAGACACTGGACATTTCCAGGGGTCGTCTAGCATTTAGCCAGAAGCTCCCTCCCTCTCTCTCACTTGGTTACATACAGTACGTACAGTATGCCCAATAGGATTTTGCAAAGTTCAGCGATATGATGATTATAAGGTACAGTAGTCCCATAAGCCCACACTTCCTTTAACCAAAAACTCTGGCACAATAACCAGCAGACCCACCCATGACACTGTGTTTGGGGAAAATGAGAAGTGTCACCATAATGCAGCAATTCTCTAACTCCAGGAACAAACTGGCTTACCAGTTTAATAATCACAGTGGCTGATGAAAGGTACATGTACTGTACCCCAAACCGAAGTTGGTTCCAAGGTGGTCAGATTGGTGATCTTGGATTGACAGTTGGGTGGTTTGACCTGTAGCCTAATGAAAATGACAAATGTTTTTTTTTAGTTTCAGGTGGTCCCATGAAAGAAATCTGATCAACTGTACTGTAGGTCCTATACTTGTTCCACAAAAGCTTGTCTCAGGTTTTTCAGGTTGGTCCTGGGGGGTCAGAGAGTTTTGTCCATTTGGGCTAATTAGCTAAAAATAACATCCAAACTGATGACGGTTTGGTCTCAGGTGACCAGTCTGTGTTAACAGTTTGTCAGTTCTGGGTGGTCTTGGTTGCATCCAAACCAACGATTGGGTGGTTTGGACATAAAAAACCAGACCGACACACATCTTTTGCCACAAAGTCTGCAGAATGCCTGCAAGATTTAGGCTAGGCCCTAAGATATTTTTTCACAGGCCACAGTGTACGTAGCCACAGCCTCCTGCCTCAAAAATTGACTGTGTATTCCTGTATACATACAGTAGACTAAAAGCCAATTTAAATCCTGTCTGCTCATCATTAGAGCCTTGTAATTTTCAATCAACCTAAATTTTCGATGGGTACAGTATCCTTGCAGCCTCTCAAAAACAAGTTCGGAGTTGCCTTCAGAGCCTAGGCCTAGATAACAAGCAGTTGCCTTCAAAATTTCCCTGTGCACACATAGGCGTACAGGAAGACATTTCACAGAGAGGGCGGAGGGTGTTTGCCCTGAAAATTTTGCAAATTGTCCTGCTTTTTTCCCTTTTATCACAATAGCACTCAGGACGGGTATGGATGAGTCCCCCCCCCCCCTCCCCACAAACTATAAAGAAAGATATTATTTCGGGAGATATTCTTCTTCTTCTTTCGAAATATGGTGACACATCCAGAAGGACATTACTTCACCACGCATGCGTCGAGAGGTATCAAGCCCTAATGTTGTTAGCAATAAACTGGGCAGGGTCCTTATGATCAAGGGCATTCGCAACTACAGAAGCAGGGAGACTATTCCAATCCTTAACCGTATTAGGGAGGAAACTATGCTTGTAGCAGTTTGTCCTAGTAAAGAGGTGGCAAAAATGCAGATTATGCATCCAACGTGTTCTACGAGTGGGATGCCGAAGTCTATCCACAGGAATTTGTGCTTTACCAAAAACACCCTTAGAGAACAGGATCAATCTGTTTTGTCTACGACGTTCCGCTAACGTAGGGAGATCAAGGTCTTTCAGAACAGAAGTCATAGACCCTGGCTCCCGGGAGAAGTTTGAGCTGATAAAGCGAGCCGATCTCCTTTGAATACTCTCAAGCTTATCCTGTAAATAAATCTGGTGTGGATCCCACACAGAACTTGCGTATTCCAAAACTGGTCTGAGAAGACCCTTATAAGCAGCTAGCTTTACATCACTAGAGCAAAACGATAGGTTCCTTTGAAGTACCCCTAAGATTTTGTTACCTTTATTACAAATAAATTGGACATGCTTATCCCAACTAAGGTCGCTAGTGATAGAAACCCCTAAGTACTTAATTGAGTCAACCTTAAGTAACCTTTCACCATTCAAGACATAATCGAAACAAACAGGCTTCTTTTTCCTGGCAAAAGTGATGATATTACACTTTGAAGGCTGGAATCTCATACCCCACGTCTTAGCCCAGAGACCTAGATTATCAATGTCATCCTGGAGCCTACGACAGTCACTATCATCATCAATGATTCGATAGCAAACACAATCATCGGCGAAAAGCCTGACATTAGAACTGGCAACATTTACGATATCATTAATGTGCGCCAAAAAGAGAATGGGTCCTAAGACGGACCCTTGAGGGACTCCAGACACGACATCCTCAAAAAGAAGACCGAGTACCATTCACTACAACAGCCTGTTTACGATCAGATAGGAAATCGTCAACCCACTGGAGGATCTGGTTCGATACACCTAGGCTAAAGAGCTTGGTTTTTAGTAGCTCATGAGGCACAGTGTCAAAAGCCTTTTCAAAATCCAGAATGAAAACATCCGTTTGTTTGTTCTTATCCAGGGATGAAGCCCAGTCTTCAATGACTGACACCAGTTGAGTATCACAGCTGTGTGATCTTCTAAAGGCATGCTGCTTTGAAGAAAGGATATTCTTTGACTCAAAGAAGTCCATTAGATTTGAGCTTATAATGTGTTCTAATAATTTACAACAAATACAGGTAAGTGAGACCGGCCGATAATTACTTGGGAGAGAGCTGTCATTTTTTTTATAAATAGGGCAAACATTTGCCCTCTTCCAGTCAACGGTATTCTCCCGCTTGAGAGGGATATTTGATAAAGGTGACTCAACATAGGGGCAAAGTCAGATGCAATTTCAATTAGGACAAAAGGATGGATGTAGTCAGGTCCAACAGCCTTATTTTTATTGAGACCTTTTAACAGTTTTTTCAACCCCATGTGTGGAGATAGAAATATCGGCCATTCTGGTACCAGAAGGTCTACGAAATGGGATTATACTGAACACAGTCTTAGTGAAGACACTAGTAAACTGGGAATTGAAGGCAAGGGCCTTGTCCAGATCAGTGATGGCTAGTTTGCCATTCGTCTGGAGAGGGGGGATACTATGTTTATCCTTTTTTGACCATTAATGTACTTCCAAAAGGGCTTAGTGTCATTTTTTATATCTCCAATCATACCATTGATGTAATTCGTATGGGAGATATAAACTTCTCTTTTAACTTTCTTACGCAATTCAACCCATTTGTCATGGATATTGTTCTTAAGAGTTTTTTTAAAAATAGCATGCAACTTGTCCCGCCTTCTGATCAGCTTACGTATGCCGTCATTAACCCAGGGGAGGGATGTCCTAGTTCTAGTTAATTTGGTAGGGACATTTTTTTTAACAGTTCTTTCGAGGAAGGACTTTAATAATTGCCAGTTTTCATCAATTGAGCGATTATTTTGACCCCCGTTAAAGTAACCTAAAGCGAAAGTCCGGGTATCCCTCCTCATGGTACTATAATCACCCTTGGAAAACTGCCAAATTAGCCTACGGGATTGTCTGATGTTTGGTAAGAGACACTTCAGTCTACAAAATAAGGCCTCATGGTCGCTAAAAGGGTCCAAGGGAGAAACTTCAATGTACTGACTAGGCGAGTTGGTAATTAATAAATCAAGAGTGTTATCACCCCTAGTAGCGAAGTTTACAAGTTGATCAGCCGCAAAATCATTTATGATATCTAGAAGCAGCTTACCAGAACTATTAGTCAGACACAACCCACTGTCCTTATTGAGCCTAGTAAGCCAATCAATTCTGCTGAAATTGAAATCCCCCAAAATATGAAAGCAAGGTTGCTTTCTAGTTTTGTGATTTGCCATAATTTTGCTTAGTTGCTCCCGAAGTAAAGATGTGTGCTCAGATGGAGCGTCAGGTTCCCTATACCAGGAGGCGACATAATGCATAGTTCCATTAATAGAGAACTTGGCCCAGATTGACTCAGAACCATCAGTGAGATTGCTGACCCTTGAAGGGGTCAGGTTATTTTTAACCAGGAGCATAGTGCCACCACCCCCAAGTGTACGATCATTTCTGAAAATGGTATAGTCTAGGCAGGAAGGGAACAACTCACTCGTTGTAATAGAGTCATCAACTTTAGTTTCCTGGAGAGCCACAACATCAGGTTCAGTTACACTAAGAAAGGCTTGAAGATCAAGTTTTTTACCCCGAATACCATTAATATTTATTGAAACTAAGGAAATCTCCTTCTTATGAGCAGTTTTATTACCAGGGATATGCTTCGATCTTGAAGGTGTCTCAGCTAGAGTAACGGAAACATTTTGATCCCCATTATGATCCGAATCAAGAACTTCAAAACTATTACTTAAGCCTACATATTATTCTGTTGTGCAACTAATAAGCATTTTGCCCTGTTGGCAAATGCCGCTGCCTGCTGCACTGCCCACTGCACTGCCCCCTTGCACTGAAAATAGTGAGCATTTGTGGCAGTTGAAGACAAAACAGCTACAGTTCACCTGCCACAAATGCTTGTAGAAAATGCTAGCCCTTCCACTTTTCAAAAGTTTCTCAAATTTTATGAAATTCAATGTTCAAATATCGTTCATATTGATGCTAATATATAACTGCAAGATTTGTATATAAAAAGTGAACCATAATTAACAAATTCTGGAAGAAATCTTGCAAGTCAAGAGAACTTTAGAGAATATTTTAGGAGTACTTTACTGTATGTCATTATAGTGTGGAAGTACTGAATGCTCTCCTATCAGCAGCTACCATCCTCAAACTGTTACTTCATCAAAATTTCATCCTTCAGACAACGCCACGTGAAATTATCCGGGAAAAAGAACTGCCTTGAGGTACCTTATGACCAAAAGTCTCGACACAGACAAATTTGGCGAGAAAAGTGCAGTAATTTTGCCAGAAACATAAGTTGTTTGTTCGAGCTAGAAGATTTGTGACATAGCCTACCTTTCCGTCTAAATACATAGTAGGTCTACAGTATATGGTGTACTATACAACAAGGGGTGCCTGTGGCCTACACGTAGGTCAGCAGACTGCGGACTAGTGGCGTATAGGCTCTGGTTCTGGTGTAATACTACAAACAGTTCTCCGCAAACGGGATATACGGTTGTAGGTGTGAAATGGCTAGCAGACTAAAATTAATTTACTTGGGATCTCCTCAAGGACAACAAGTTCAATTTACATGGTTTTTAAAAGCTTCGAATGATGGGGCCTCCCTAACAGCTGGGGGTAAACAATTCCACTCAGGCTCAGCCATTGTCCTTGGAATAAAAGATTAAAAGAAAACCTATAGCAGTCCTTTCTTACAGTGGGATGATGAAAGGAGATAGATGATGACTTGCGAGTAGAGATTCCATTATAATCGCCGCTTTAAAACATAATGGCCTAGGCTATCCGTCTTAATTGATGGCCCGACCATTTAGGCCTAGGCCTACATACTACCATACATGTTACTTGCAACACAAACTTTAAATACTCGTATAGTATGGCAGCTAGTCGAAGTGCGAATAAGCAATCACCGCATCTTGTCCCTACGGCGCTAGTCGACGTGCGAATAAGCCACCTGCCGCGTGAAATGGATTTCGTGGAACTAGACCAACAGTGCAGTACATTTTCAATAGCCTGTACTCCTATGATGAGTCCTATTAATAATTATTAATTTACTTCAACAAATATAGGCAAATAGAAAAAAGACCAATCCACCTAGATTGTTTCATAAACGTTGACAGACTCCTAGAATTTAGAGAAATCACCGCAAACCTCGCATGTACTTACTTTTTTCCCCTATTTTCCCTATTTGAAGCAGTCATCACCTCCTTGCCTCCAGAAGTGTGAAAGTTGTAGATATGTTATGGATGTTGGCAGTGTTTCCACACTCTGAATTCACTTTTCCTGAAATGGAAACTGAGATTTCCTGAAATCGGCATGGTATTTCCTGAATTAATTTTCAATAACGCTCGTTTTATGCTAACTTTAATGGCTGATCCAGGATTTAACCCTGCCAAGCCATACATCATTTCCATACGCCACATAAGAAGGGACAGGCTGCATGCTATCTTCAAAAAAACTAACAATACCAAGATGCATGACAAATGGGCTGAATTGCGGTCTATAGAATCAAAAGGGAGGTCCATATCTCCCATACAAATTATGTTAATGGTATGATTGGTGATATAAAACATGACACTAAACCTTTCTGGAGGTACATAAATGGCCAAAAAAAGGATAAACATGGCATCCCCCCTCTCAAGACGAATAGCGAATTAGCTATTACTGATCTGGATAAGGCCTGTGCTTTCAATGCTCAGTTCACAAGTGTATTTACCAAGACTTTGTTTAGTGTTATCCCTTTCTGCAGACCAGCTTGTAGCAGAATGGCTGATATTACCATATCTACTCATGGAGTTGAAAAACTGTTAAAGGGCTTGAATAAAAACAAAGCCGTTGGACCTGATAACATTCATCCTTGGGTCCTTAGTGAAATTGCCTCTGACTTTGCTCCTATGTTAAGTCACTTGTATCAGCAATCCCTTACAAGCGGAAGGATACCGGCTGATTGGAAGATGGCAAACGTCTGCCCTGTTTACAAAAAAAAAAAAAATGACAGTTCTCTCCCTACTAATTACCGGCCTGTTTCGCTCACTTGTATTTGCTGTAAATTGTTAGAGCATATTATAAGTTCCAACTTGATGGACTTCTTTGAGGCAAACAATACACTTTCAACAAAGCAGCATGCTTTTAGAAAGGCGCATAGTTGTGATACCCAACTAGTATCAGTCGTCGAAGACTGGGCTTCGGCCCTGGACTCACAAAAGCAGGTTGATGTCTTCATCTTGGACTTTGAAAAGGCCTTTGACACCGTGCCTCATGAACTGCTATAAAAACCAAACTGTTTAGCCTTGGTGTTTCCAAACAGGTTCTTCGGTGGGTCGACGACTTTCTCTCTGATCGTAAGCAAGCTGTTGTAGTTAATGGTACTCGGTCCCCTTTTGATGTTGTCTCTGGTGTTCCTCAAGGATCTGTCCTAGGACCCATTCTTTTCCTTGTTCATATTAATGACATTGTAAATGCTGCATCCTCTAATATTAGACTTTTTGCTGATGACTGTGTCTGTTATCGGGTCATAGAGAATGTTAATGATTGTTGTTTGCTCCAGACATACATAATCTAGGTCTTTGGGCCAAGACTTGGGGCATGAGATTCCAGCCCTCTAAGTGCAACATCATTACTTTCGCTAGAAAAAAAAATCCGGTCAACTTCGATTATGTCTTGAACGATGTGAAGTTAGTTAAGGTTGACTCGATAAAGTACCTAGGTGTCACGATTTCTAACGACTTAAACTGGGATAAGCACATTCAATCTATCTGCAATAAGGGTAATAAGATTTTGGGCATACTTTATAGAAATTTATCATTTTGCTCTCGCGATGTGAAGTTAGCTGCCTACAAGGGTCTCCTTCGGCCTGTTTTGGAGTATGCTTGTTGCGTATGGGACCCACATCAGTCTTATTTACAAGATAAGCTAGAGAGCATCCAGAGGAGATCGGCTCGTTTTGTAAGCTCCGAATTTTCTCGCGAGCCAGGGTTGATGACATTTATTTTGAAGGACCTTGATCTCCCCACGCTAGCAGATCGTCGCAAGCAAAACAGACTTATTCTCTTCTCGAAAGGTTTTTTTTGGTAAGGCTAATATTCCCATGGACAAACTCAGTCATCCAACTCGGAAAACTCGTGGGATGCACAACCTCCATTTTTGTCAACTCTACTCTCGGTCTAATTGTTATAAATTTAGTTTTCTTCCTAGTACTCTGAAAGATTGGAATAACCTTCCTGCTGCTTTGATTGATGGTTTAAGATAGTCATAGAGATCCTGTTCAATATACTACCAATTTTATTAGGGCAAATTAGGGCACCCCTGACGCATGTGCGGTGTAGTAATGTCCTTTGGATGTGTCACCGTGATCCGAAAGAAGAAGAGAAGAAGATGCCATTTCCAGATTTCCCGAAATTTCCCGAAATTATCCCACTTCCCGAAAATTTCCCGGAGAACACCCAGATTTCCCGAATTTCGGGTAATATCGGGAAGAGTGGAAACACTGGATGTTGGTTCACCCTAGCCGGGTTATCCCGCAGGTATAGTGTTTATATTGGGAAAACATAAATTGGACACCTTTGAGAATCGCTTAATATTCATTACGTTACGTATCTATTTTGGCCCATCCTTTTTTTTTTTCTCTCTCTCTTTTTATCTTTTTTCTCTTTTTATTTTGGCCCATCCTACTTTACATACGTCACCCCTATGGTGAAATCGGAGAGAACGATCCAGCAGGGTCACTGCACTGCACTGCGTGTTTGTGCAGATCACACGGCACTCCCTGGTAATACAGTAGAATCCCAACGTGAAATGTATAAGGAATTTACAGGTTCCTCACGGGAACCCGGAAATAATATAACTCAGAAACTTTTCTGGGAGCTTTGCTGTCTTCACGAAGGTAGTTTTATTATTACATGCAAAGCACATGGTGTTAAAACTTTTGAATCAGTTATGTTTAAATAACCTTTTCTTACGAAACATTTCTTCCTCATTATTTAAACTGATGGTACCAGCATCAGCTGAGAGTAAGTATGCCGAAAAGAGGTGGCACTTTCGCCATTCGACACTAGTATCTGCTGTGAAGGTATACTATAGGGTGCCATGGGTTGAAGGGGGGGGGGGGGGGAGAAGACGTACGGCGGAAATTAGCTGCCAACCTGAATGTCCAATTTATAGTATTGGGGATAACACCTTCCCTTTTGAAAAAGTATATGTGGGGCCCGGAGGTAATGGTGTAGGCTTTAATCAGTTTGCCAATGCTTTTAACTAGGCGGCCATTTCTGCATGAACTCGGGGAGGAGCTTGTCAATTGCCAGCTCATCGAATGTGCAATGCTCTGCTTCAATAAACCTATCCCTCACTCCAAATGGTAAGGGAAAGCATGGTTGACTCTGCATTTAATTAGAGCTCCATCTGGACGCATTCCCCATGCAGAAACAGGCAGAGATTATAGAAATCCCCCATAGATCTTTTGTTTTTCAATCAGTGGTGCCACCAGAATCTGGTGATGGGGGCACCACAGATGACGTCGTAATGCTACCTCAGTTAAACCCCTAAGTCTGCTTAAATTGTACCTTTTTGAGCGTCCCTTCGATTGTATACAGCAGTGGGATATCTTTCCTTTGTCACCTGACATAACGGTGCCGTCCAGGGGGGGGGGTTCTAAGGGGAGGTCCCCTCCCCTTAAATATTTGGGAATTTTTTTAACTTTAGGGTTGCTATTAGCTGCAAAATGGTGCTATCTTTGGGATATTTTCGGAACTGCATGATCATATATGGTTGGAAAATGTCCACACTTTAGTAAAGTTTAAGTGTTTGGTTAGGTGAAAGAGGGGAGTATGTTGTCGACAAACCTCCCGAAGCCCCTCCCTTTTGGCTACTTTACTGCCTTCTATTCGGGGTAAGTTTTTCCACAAATTAAGAAAGTTCGTGGGGTCCACAGAAACATTCTTGGACTATTACGAAATCCACAGTTGTAAAAGGGTATCTAAGCGCACAATACAGGGCCCCTGGAAGCCGCACTGCCGCACTGACATCAGGGGCGTAGCTAGGATGAAATTTTTAATGGGCCTAACCGTATCAGATGGGGTGGGGGTTACGGCATTGATCGCCGTCCTTAATGCTTACACGTTTTATTAGGACGCAAACATTTGGGGGGCTGAAAACATTTGGAACCCATCCCCCCCCCCCGTATCCACGCGCCTGATTGACATGCTGCTTATTACCTGATATCCAAATGATACTATAGAGTATGACGCCGAGCACTTTTACTACTATCGTATTTTTACTAATTTTGAACGAAAATCGTAACGAACAGCTTCCAGGAATTGGAAATGGGAGGGAGACAGAGTATATGTGCAGGGAGGTGATATTAGACCGCCCTGATAGTTATAGGAAAAGGGGTGAAAGACTTACATGAAAGTGGCGGGACAATTTTTAGCCATAACTCCTTCGCTTACCACTTTCATTACAACTGATGGGAAAATGAGGTCCTGCAGGGAAAATGTTGAAATTAAACACATAACAGTTTGAAGCGATTTCGTGGCATCTTCCAAAAGATAATTCACATGCTTTGCAGAACACCCGAGGAGGGAATGTAAGACCCATGCATCTTCGACTTGTTGACGTCTTTCATTTCATGCAAATCAGTTTGAGAGCTCAGCTAGAGAAACCCGTTTGGAATCTTGTAAGGCCCAGTTTTTGTACTTAGTTTATCATTATTTTGTAAAGCTCCCCCTGCCCCTAGCTCTCATCGCCCCTGAGTTGTGCAAACGCCCCGGGGGCGGTAAGACCCCCTTATGAGCCACTGTCCTATAGACAGTAAAACTTCTCTCTACTAAGTTACTTGTATTACCCCTCCTCCAATTTAAACAAAACCACCTGTCATGCCTAGTGCAAGGTTGCTGTAGCCAGAAAATGTTCTAAAGGGGCGAGAGGACTTCCAGGAGCGAAATATATTTTTAGGGGGTGAGATAAACTTAAATGCATTAATGCAATTGTCATTTTTATTTCCTAGGGGAAAATTTTGGGGCAGGGATTGAGACCCTGGGCCTCTTATTGACGGCCTTGATCTATTTCATCTCCTAAATAAAGTAACAGTAGCTTGCATTCGCACTGAGTTATGATTGCTCAAGGCTATACCAGTTTGTTACTGTGTGTTAGTTGTCGAGAACAACTGACTCCTCAAGTCATCATTGACCAACCAGAGGGAAGCTACTGTTTGCATTAATATAAAAAAATGCACTCGCCAATAGTATTTAGGGATGTAATAATATTACTAAATATGTTTGGGGTGATGTCATATCCCCTTTAAAAAGGGTCCCCTGGTACTCGGAGCTAGGGGAGGGGCCACCCCAGAAGCACAGGGAGTTGTGGGCTTTAAAACAAAGCACCTTCAAGTTATAAAGAGCATCAGATGTGCACTAAACAAACCACAGCAATCAAAGTATAATCACCTTTTTACTCAGACCAAAGGCCCTTGGTCGTTTCGTAAGACAGCGGGGTGGTTTGGGGTGGTAATGTAAAGGATTTTACATAAGTGGAGAGGGTGTTTCTCAGATAGATAAAGTACATAATCTTGGTGAGATTTTGACAGGCAAATAAGTAGCGTAAAAGGAGTAGTGAAGTGGTAACTTCTCCCCCTTGCCCGAGAAAATATCGGAGATAAATCGGTATAAAACAAAAACGAAAACAAGGGGAAGAAAACAGAAATGAAATCAAAAACGAAAAAAAGAGGAGAACAAAAGAAAAGGAAGAAAGAATGAAGGGAGCAAATTAGAAAATAAAAGAAAAAAGCGAAAGGAAGGAAAAAGGAATTATTGAAGAAAGGAGGCCAAGAAGGGGAGCAGGACAACGGGCCTAATAATGAGGGGAAGAGTGATGGGATGAGTAATTAGGACAAGGGGCGATGGAAAGGACGGAATGGTAAGGGTAAGGATCGAGCCTGACAGATCGGAGGGTAGAGAAGACAAAACTGGGACGAAGTTGGCCCCATGGATCGATTCAAGCTGGCTTTGCAAGGAAAGGATAGGATAGAATGAGGGAGGGGGAAAAGGGATGCTTATGACAAAAGTTAAGAGGATAGCGTTCCCAGTTAGCACCATCTGCAGCCCGCCACTGGTCTACCTGGTCTACAGCAAAATGGCCAGCTTTACTCCCGTCCTTCAGCGGAAAACGCCAAAGAAATACAGACAGTTTATGTAGTTTGCCATCCATGGATATATGAATTGTTTTTGACCATCATGAAAAATATTTCCTTTCTCAGAGATTTTGTAATCGGTCCCGCATCGAATCGCTTTCGGTTTTCCGCTTGGGCACCCTTAATAACTCTAGCGATCTGCGTTCGGAAAGCTAACGTGTTCCGTCCGCGTTTTCTGACGTGTTATACACTGGGTTAGGCATTGATATTATGGTTCCTTTTGAAAAATGAACCCATGAAAATTTCAAAAAATCGAAAGGCCCTTCTTTCTTTGCTGTATTTGCGTATATGAAGTACTACAGAATTTCTCGGAATTTCGGGAGTGAACCAGGGGCGGATCTAGGATTCCAAGGGGGAAGTTTCCAGGTGGGTTGGGACTGACGCGTAAGCGGCAATGCGAGCGCGATAGCTCGAGCCATTGTGCGTGGGGTCCAGGGTCCCGCTAAAGGGCCCCTGGTCGGGGCCAGGGGGCGAAGTCCCAGGGGACTCTGGCATTTTAGGCTTTTCAGGGCCTTTAACTGAAGAAAATTGTGATCAATTTCTGAGAACCACAAAGCCATCAAAAATCGCAGAATACCTTTTTAACAGACCGGGCCTGCTGGAGAATTGAACCGGTTCTACTGAGTCGTAAGGTCACATTCGTTACTATTGCAACAGGCTACTACCCCCCCCCTCCTCCTAATTGGCCACGCTCAGGCTACGCTCCAGCCAATAACCCAGGAGGATGCAAAGAGATTAGAGAAATTCTTTCCCGTTACTATATATGACATTCATAGTTCCGGTGTGTATGATAAAATGATAATATTTACTTCTATAAGTTCTCTTGCTTATTTGGTCGGCGCTCCAGCCCAAGCTGGTGTTCGGCTGTCTCTGCAAAACACGAAAATTTGCTAGACGGCCGTATTCCTGCATACCTGCTGTGTACAAATACAACACAAATGTTAAATACCTCAGTGTCCATGCTGACACTACATGAGAAACGAAACAAGGGAATTAATTTATTTTGTGGAATTTCATGTTCATTTTTACTTTAATTTTTTTTCTGGGAAGAAGGGGGTTCCGGAAACCAGGAAACCCCTGGTTCCGGAACCCCCCTCGTGGGTGACCGGGTGTTTCGAGTTTACGACAGGCTAATACAACCCCAAACCGAAACCGCTCCATAAGTAGTGCTTTCGTTTGAAGTTTGGCACACTTTAACTTTAATCACTCCTCCAGTGTGCAAAAGCGCTGATCGATGCTTGAAAGGCCTGGCTAACCTGAAACCCGAGATTGAAAGTAGGGGTGGGTGGGGGCTAATCTCCAGTCAAAGATGTGGTGTGCCGCGAAGATATGCTTCCGTGTCTCTTCAGTTCTAGGATTGCAACCCCATTATTTAGTTTGTGCCCCTGTAAAAATATGTCAAATTAATTTACAGTTATTTTCCGCCTTTAAAATTTGTCCAGTGTGGCGATGTCCCACCAAATTGCATCCAAGGACCTCAAATAATCAAAAGATTTCCTTTTCCTTAGGACAGACGTCCGAAACAACGTTCAAACCCTCGATCCTTCCCCTCCTCTGGTCGAAAACAGCTTCCTCTCAGCCTAGTAGTAGACTAGGCCTTAGGTATAATGTAGCCTTTTATACTTCTGTAAACTACTAAGTGTCATTTAGACCTAGGGGCGAATACAAATTATCGACGACCAGTCTCTCACTGCAGGCGAAATAATGTGTAAATCATATTCTCTCAATCATAATTATCATACCAAAATATTATGGAGGGTAAATGCATCATCAAAATAATCATTAGATACCAGTTTCGCAGCTACTCGATTCACAAATACACGGGCAACGATATCGTAACCGTACCATCAACACGGCAATATGACAGCATACAATATTTGTGACATTCTTAACCTGTTCGTTCACACACAGACTGCTGCGTATCGTATTTCCCGGTCCGGGAGCTACTCGCTTTTGTGATGACGTCTAATTATGAATATTAAGCGATTCTCAAAGGTGTCCAGTTTATGTTCTCCCGTTTATATTTGGTCTTTCCAAGTGAAAAGATGTAAACCGTTATCTTATAGTTGGGTGGACTTCATGTGACGTCAGATCAAGCGATCGAGATTCCATAGCAGAACGTTGAATATAAAGTTCTGTGGATTGCATGCCCGGCATGCGGTGAAGGGCAAAACTGGCGCTTAGTAATGCGGCCCGTCAAAACCAGACTCGCGATCACGTGACCTCGGTGAAACGCCTATACAAAACTGCCGGTGGAAAAGTTTTGGAACGTTTAATTGGTAGAGGGGACCTGGTCAACTTGAGACCTGGTGTGGAGATTCCTTGTACTAAAAATCTCAGATTTGTAAAGTTTTCCAGCATTTTCATTCAAAATTAGGGGTAGGAAAAATTCAAATGCACTTTTCATGTCAATATCCTCCATGAACCAAACAATGTTTCATTGGAAAGTATGGTCTATAATTTGATGCCCAGTTTGTGTTGATGACGTCACGGTGACGTCTTCAGAGGTCAAAAGGTCATTGAAATTGAGTCAAGGTGGAAATTTTTGACTTCTCGAAGTTAGTGGGTAAGTATTCATAGACAGAAACCTCATTCAGACACCACACTTACACAATCCTGAGAAGAGGAATCATAAGAGGTTTTAGTATGAAGAATGGTTACATCTGTTGAATCCGCATCCTGTTTATCTCTCAGGCCCGAAGCAGTTTTGCCAGAGTGTCACCTGGCCAGATTAGCATAGATATCTCTCTACAAAAAGTTATAACGGGCATGTAGCCTTAACGTATTGTGTTTCCCAT
The DNA here is from genome assembly GCA_029531755.1 of Holothuria leucospilota. Taxonomy (NCBI): domain Eukaryota; kingdom Metazoa; phylum Echinodermata; class Holothuroidea; order Aspidochirotida; family Holothuriidae; genus Holothuria; species Holothuria leucospilota. Next base: position 14,048,160 of record CM055970.1, read on the forward strand.
AGAAGGAGAGGTTTCCCTTCCCTTGTCCAAACTGACGGCGCTGTTGGCCCACGAATGGCCTTATGACTGTCAAATGGCATGTTATAAGCAAAAGGTTCTCCACCTCTGTGCTAAAGTATACCGTTTCAGTTGATTTAAAATAAAGACACAAAACAGTCAATCTAAGCTCTGTGTAGTGAGATTTTTTGGCCTAGCTATTTGTATATAGGATGAGACGTCGATCTGAGCTAGGGGAATTCCCCTCCCCCTTTAAAAAATTTCGTTTGGGAACAGTACTCCAGTGCTCGAAATTTTCGTTAGTTTAAGAGAACAATCCAGAAAACCAACATTTTATGGCTTCTTGGCGAAGCTGAAAAATATTTTGACACAATGAAAAAAAAAAAAATATTTAAAGGTGGGGCTCATTTTTAGCTCAGCTGAAAGCTTTCAGCTGAGCTATTGCTGTCGTGCACGGCAAAACTTCTACGTCACGGCAAACGTCTGTCACCATAACATTTGCGTTTAAGTGCCTGACATTTCGCTGTTTTACGTTAGATTTGGCTGAAATTCAGGAGGGGTGTTAGAAAAAGTAGTATCTGTATGCTGCGACTCTTTTCGATTAATTTGGCCGCTATTTGACCTCGGGAGGAGGCTTTGTTTGAAAACGTAAAAATTCCCTACTTGTCTTTCAGTTTTGCACCAATCTTGATAATATGTTTCATATAGATAGTTCAATTTGTGCTGACCAAAAGTTAATTTTTTTTTTCGTTTCTGCAATCATTAAAGGCATGAAAACATCACTTTTTGAAACAAATTCTGGCGAAGTCCCCATGTTCGGGAATACGTCGAGAATCCCAGTTGTTATCATTTGAGAGACTGCAACGAAACGAAGTACAAACGTATACTGCATGGTTAGGCCTACTCGAAAAGAAATACCGGACGTTTGAAAGTTATGCAATTTCTTGCGAATATGTGGCCTTGTGCGAAACCGTAGGCTAGTGGTATATTCTAGGCGGCAGAAACAAGTATTCAACTTAGGCTGATGTCTGAATGGTTTTAGGAGTTTGGCTTAAAGTTTAAAGAGAATATATCCAGTCGCCTCAAGTTTCAAGTTATTTGTAAACATTACCTTAATCTTTCAAATTTTCTTGTATCTCCTTTACAAACATTCTTCTTAACATTTCTGGACAAAAAATATTTAGTATGAAAGGAAAACAAATGACTTATCCTCCTTAATAGCAAATTAGTTTATATTGTCGCATGAAGGAAAGAAGCTACTCGTGAATTGGGATACCGGCTCGGGGTACACTATTTCAAGTTACTAGGTGAATGTTGTCTGGGAAATGTCGTACGAGGAAAGAGGAACCCACCCCTTTCTTTTAAACAAAGAACATATAGCACGTTGATTGAAAATACAAAGCTTCATATGGTTTAAGCTAAACGGTTGTGCTAACATTCCAAAAACAATTTTCGGTTTGAAAAGGAAAACGTGCTTTTTGAAGGCGTACGTGTGCCATAAGTCAGTCTCGGACCCTGCAGGAATTGTGCAGCTCAGGCTTCTAGTCAAGCGGGCCAAGGGGGCGAATCCCTCTTTGAAATTTGTTCGCTCCCTAGCAAGTTTTCAAGTTGCCATTGGCTTAATGGCATTTGTATACATTTGGCCCCCTTAAAAATTTTTTAGCCCCTGGAAGCCATTTCGCCCCATTCATTACCTTGTCAGGCTACAAGCCTGGTGCAGTCACATGGGCGTCGACGATACAGGAACCGCCCCAGTCTTGTTCTCCGTTGCCGAAAGCCCCACCAAGTTGTTGAGGGGAAGCCATGGGGGATGATATTTCAATAGCCTTAGACTTAGTATAAGTGACTGTGCATATTTTCCCAACGCTCTCTACGAATTGTAGTTACCCTCCGGCCTGTTGCGGTACATTCACGGGTCCTAAAAGCGATCGACGATTTATATACCTGGTAGATCCCAATCATAAAAATGTTATGCAGTAAAATAATTTTGTAGGGGAAAACGGGACTAAAGAGTACTCAGAATTCGAGGCGCGTAAAGAATTTAATTTAGAAATTATCCCTTTAGGCTATATTGAGCAATTGAGCAGTTTTGGTTTTTCCAAATCATAGTGGCAACACTCATTTGAACTTCAAGTTCTGTCCCTGGACAAGTTCAAGGAATATCTCTGGGGCAAAATATCGCTTTTAAGACCTTTAACCATTTGTAAAATTTCTTTATCGGAAGTTACTATCTGGGTCTAATTATGGAAAACAAATGAGGTCTACAAAGCAGCACACTCATAAACATTCATTATTTGTATACTAACATCTGTGCAGTATATAAAGTGAACTTTGTGTACCAGATTTAGTCTTTCAGAGACTTCAGGAGTTCAATACATATTTCATTGCATTTATATTTATCTCTTTGTTTTCTAACGTATGTATGATCAACATGAGTTACAGACCCATCCAAAATATTGACTGCAGACTTTTAGGTCAACAGGAAAAGCTGAGCTTCGGCAACATTGTTGCGCTTGTATACAAATGGATCAAGCCGCTTTGCCCATTTCATCTGCCTTTTACTCCCCCCCCCCCCCCCCGGAGTAGCGATTGGCTGATATGGTTGTATTTATTTTTAAAGTAGTCAGCTCATGACAGACTGCCTGAAATGGTTTTGAAGAGCTCTTGAAAACTTCATGGGGCATCGCTGTAATACATAATGATAACTATACTCCTATTTTACTATCCTGAGCTGACAATTAATATTGCCGGGGGGGGGGGGGGGTCATCCGAACCTCCCTGAATACCGACTTGAGTTTGCCCCCCAAACAAAACTTCTTAGAGCCGCACATGAATAAAAGGGGTTGACACCAACTAGTGAAATTACAGGTAACTTCTGCTTTGCATCTTGTGTTTCTTAACTCACGTGATTGTGAAGCGGGAACGTCAAACTTGGATCTGCAACATTAACCATGTACAGTGACATTTGTGACAGAGTCCTTTTCGAGGTAGCATGTCTTTCGCGCGCTGCTGCTTACTCGCCGTCTAAAGGTATTGACTTTTCAATTTCTTTGGTAGAAATTAAGAAAACGTTACACCTGCAATGTTACAGAAACTTTATTTTAGGTCAGTGTCCGCGTCTTTTACGGACTCGATTTCTAAAGGAAATTCCCCTCAAGTTTTAGATATTATTTTAGCTTTTCGTTACGACATTACCGACATGAGAAGGTAACATGGCTTCACTTCCGGCCCGGGGAGTTCGATGCCCTCTGGACAGTTGTCTGAGGTGAGTTTGTATGATTTTTCAATTAAAAGGAACATCTTTGGGGGCTTATATGTTGAATTTCGCAGTTTCCAATTTTAAGCAGCAATACACACCTAAGTTAATTACCCTGTGAGATCTATTCAAAACGTACTCAATACACACAAGGTGCAAATTACGGTCCAGACTCCAGAGGGAACTGGGATTGCAATATTACTTGGAATTTATCTTGGAATCCATTCACATAAATATCTTTTCTAGCTTGCTGGGTTGCAAACCTTAAAGTTATAGTGACTGATTAGCCCTAACGCCCCATGTTAAGAAGCTAAACCTCACCGACCAAAGGGAGTATAAAGTTGTGGCCTGCGTATCGGCTCTGTGGCTGCCGTCCCCTTAGACTGTTGCGTTGGTTTTTCTGTAGCGACTAGCTTAACGAAAAATGTTCGGCCACTCTGCGATCTAATTAAGCTGGGAAGGTGTTTTCAATTTCTAAAATAGACCATGTTAACAATTGAAAAAAAATGGTCTCTGGTTGAGCAGGTAAGGAGCAAGGTAGGATTTGCAAGAATTCCTTGTCTGGCTCTAATTTAGAATTAGTGACCACAAGTCAAGTTTTGTGTTGAAAGTTAAGGTTAAGCTTAGGGTGAGAAAAGGTCACTGATTCTAAATTCGTACCCATTGGACGCCGATTGGTTAAAAAACTTTAACCCATCATGCAAGTTATCGTCCAGCCAGCGGACGTCCGATGGCCCTTCGTCCGCCTTATGGCCACCGGCGGACTGCCGAATATTGCTGACTGGGTCGTTCCACTATCAGTTCGCCCCCAATCAGCCAGTTCGCTCCAAATGTCGATATGTTCCCCCAAAAAGACCTACCCATTTCCTATCAGTCCGCCCCTAATATGTTAGTAGACTGGACTAAATTGTTGATTGTGTCACCATGAACAATACATTGAAGATTGATTTAGATAAATTGATTCCGGATGTCAATTTTGGAAAATTTCATTTTCCTTACTTAGCGCCACACTATTCGGCCGCACCGTAATATTTAATTCACAATTGTTGCGAACGTCGAGATTTTGTTTGCGTTCTACTTAAATTTTCAAAGCAATGAAATTTGTTGCAAATCTTTTTTGTTATGATACCCACCAACGTTTAGATATTTCTTTCATTTGTAGGACAAGTTTTAATTTTTGCGATTCAGTTTTGTATTTTGTTTCTTTTTTTTAGTTTCAACACGTGTCTTTTTTTTAAAATGCAAATCACATTTTTTCTTCAAAGAAATCTCTTTTTTTTGAATTCCCACATAAGTTTATAACAAAAAATGAACATTTGCAAGTGCGTAAAATCAACTAGTAAAATTTAGGGGGCGAACTGGTTGGTATTTGGGGGCGCGAACTGGTTGGTATTTGGGGGCGAACGGCTTGCTCTTTGGGCCGAACTGGTAGTCGGGCGAAACGACCGCGTACCTTTAAATTGTAGCCACATATTCCCAAGGCCGCAGAACTTCCCTTGGCGATATGCACATGAAACATGGCATACGAATAGGGTGACGCATATACTGGCCAAATGCAGTGTTGCACTCAGACTGATATATCGATGGCAACGCTCCTAGCCAATTGGGAATTTCCCTAACACTTAATGTCCTCTAAACGTGATTCCCAGACCTATCTTATGATGTGAGCTACTTGGAAAGAGGGGCTATAAATAGTATACAGTATTTGATAATGTGGTATATCTCTCCATCACAATGAAGGTTACCAACCTAATACTGCTGAATGATGTTAAATGCCCCCACCTCACCCACTAAGGAGACTACTATATATATATATATATATATATATATATTATATATATATATATATATATATATATATATATATATATATATATATATATGCCCACTCATGTAGGCAGTGGATTCTCAAATAAGTTCACATGGACTACAAGTTAGTTCCATGAACAAAAAGGGGAAGCCCTGCTTAATTTACCCTTGTTAACCTTAATATGTGTTCCCATGTTTTATCCACTACATTTTCATATGGATGGGATGAAACGTCGCTTCTTATTTTCACTGTCCAGGTTTGCACAGTAAAGTTGCTAGTCCCACAATTTGCCAGTATCAAGACTGTTCCATACATTGAACACGCTCTGGCTTGCTCTTGTGTTTTAACTATTGAAATCTTTCTCACAGCTGCTTAGCTTACATTTATCGCCTCAGAGGAGGCTGTGATTAATCTCAAACAGGTGCTTATCAACATTTGAATGACCACTCACATTCTTATATAGGGCTCAATGAGATTCCCACGGATTTTTTTTTTCTTTTTTCCAAAGTTGGGTTATGTAACCCACGGGGGTAGTGAGTTGTTCTCGATTGATCGGGGGCTTAATTACCCCCCCCCCACCTACCCCCAAATGATAAAGGTATAGTCTTGGAAGCGTAATTAATTCAAATTACTTTTAAGTTTATACATATTTTTAAAATTTCAAATTTCGAACAGCAGTGAAGAAAAGAATGTTGTAACACAGGCCTGAAGTTAAGGTGGTAGGACATGAAGGGGCGCGGAGAGCGGGAGCCGAGGGAGTAGTGCCCCCTCCCTCACTAGAAAATCCAAGAAGATCCAACCAGGTCCATGAAAAAATGTTTCGTCACCTAAAAGCTATCTAGTTTCCTCTTTCAATACCTTGTCTGGCTACGGGTTTACAGTTACACTTGTCCATTTACCACATTTTTATGGCGCTCTGAGTACAAGCCTTAGTCAGAAGAAGGGATAGTTTATAACCAGGAACAATGAAGGACTTTTCAAACAAACACAGACGGCTATAACTTTCTGGTTTAGTGTGTACGTGATATATCAGTTTGCACCCTAACATTGACAACACACCAGCAAGTTTCCTGGTCTCCCCCCCCCCCCCCATCGACCAAAAAAGAAGAGAATCCCCAACCTTTTGAATTTTTGGTAACGATTACGAATAATGAGGTTGGGCATTTAAGCACGGAAGTATCCAAGGAGCGGGGTGGGGGTAAGGAGCACGCCCTTTCCCCGATAGAAAAATAAGAAAGTTGCTACTCTTTCACAGGTCGCAACAATCGATGTTTGTCAAACCTAACGTCATCAAAAATCCTACATACGGGGGCGCTAAATGTTGTAATGGGTATATCTACCTGACTCTGACTGAAGAATATAGTTGAGACGGTCCATTATTAGACTCCTTTTACCTCATTTGTACTTTCAGATGAACATTGAAGTAGAAAACTGAGAACTGAAAAATAATGAGAATTCCACGTCTATCACTTAATGCTGATACAATTGTTTTCAAGACAGGATATTGTATTAACTCCTTATTTGTCTCATTTATCCCTTAAGATGTTTAACCTGATTGAGGTGTTTTTTGGAACCACACACTAGACCGGTAAATTACCACGGAACCACGTGAAATCAGCTTTGGATGGATGTAGTTCCTGGAGTCCCCCCCCCCCCCACACACACCCGTCAGAAGCCATGGAGGGAGATAAGCTTGCAAGATACCGACTTATTTAACACAGGAAGTAACTTAAGTTAAATGCTTAAAAATGGTCTCCACTAATCAAATACAATTTTATGTGATTACATGTTGAGTCCTTGATCATCTCATTTTGAGTTAAAAATTCATTACTTTTAAAAGATAACGAATTTCGCAATTATAATGACATTTGACAATTTATTCCAAGAGTGGGATTGTGCGAAGTACCTATAAACCATTTCTTACCATTTTGAAGTTCCTATAAAATCAACCATTTCTTACCATTTTAAAGTACCTATGAACGATTTCTTACCATTTTCCTACAGACAGTCTGTCTTCTTAACAAAAAAGAGGCAATATCTGAAATTGTCTTTTGTAAAGTGTTGTGTATTTTATATTAGAAGGGGCAATCTTAGTAAAGCAAAGGTCCAGTCAAGCGAAACTATGCTTAGTTCAGGTACAGATTTAGCATAAGTGCTAGGAATACAAATGATATTAGGATTAGTGTAAAGATTAGGATTAAGATCGAGATTTTGACAAGGATGACTTTAACAGTCTAAGGGGTAGTGTTTAGCCCATCTTATAGGAAAATTCGCTCTGGTGGACCTTTGGTCTAGTGGACCCCACTTAAAAAAAAAAAAAAACTTAGCTGGCTATAACAAAAAACACTCTACAGGTACTCTGACCACATAGTTTAAAGGCGAAAAAAAAGGAAGTTATATCATACTCACCCATTTTCTCTCATATGTATTTTTCAGATGTTTACCTGGTTGAGGTTATCCGAGCCCGCGGACCGTCCCCCAAACGTTACACCATCCCATGAAAGGTACATTGCCATTGAGTCACTTGAGACCACCTTTGAATGTGGAGGTCCTGGAGTTTCTCCCACACGTTGGAGGACTTGGGGAGCAGCTTGACGGATATCGACTGTTTTTATGGGAAGTAAACGTAATTTCTTAACCAAGTGCATTTGTTGCGCTTTCTTACAGGGACCTTGGCTAACTGAATGTTCGGGGTCCATGTCATCCTGGGAAAGAAATTAGGCTACTACTTTTAAAAGATGATTTATTTCGCGAAATTGGTAAAACTTTACAAGGCCATTTATTTGAAGAGTTTAAAGTACCCAGATACTGTTTTCAAGTAATTGTTGCTATTTTTTTACAATTATCCTAACGTTACCAATAAAGCAGACGCAAGAAAGACAATGTTGTGTATCATGCATTAAATATACTGGGGAGGCCCACTAGACTGAAGGACCACCAGAGCCAAAGTGCACTAACCTGAAGTGCTGCTTTATTATCATGGTAAGGCTTCTAAACCTGTTTTACTCATTTCCAAAATCCTCTGCTCTAGCTTTTGCTCTCAGATGTTACACCTGAATGGACGCTTGGACCAACGCCACTTGATGTGTAGCTAATATGTCCTGATGGATACATGTTGGAAGGGGAGCTGCATACTACCACTCCTAGGAGAAATTCATTTAGTATTAACATCTCCATCTCCAATTGACGCTCATAATAAAATTTCCCATACCTGATATAAGATTATAACATTCGACCAGTTTCTGAAGTCATTTGTCTTTATTTACAAAAGATATAACACCGAAGTCGACACCTGAAGTAACGCCACAAGACGTAAAGAAGACGGCTTTATGGATTCAGTCAAGAAGACCCGACACAAGCAACCTTGACAGAATTCATTTAGTGTAACCAACCTATTTCAACTGACGCTTATGGTAAGGTTTCTAGACGTGTTTTCCTCCCTTTCCTAAAATCCTCCTCTCTTAGTTTTTGCTTACAGTTAATATACTGGAATGGACGCTCTGACCACCGACACTACGAGGTTTTCAGCAGACATATCCTGATAGATTCATAGTGGAAGACTAGAGACACTACAAGTTCTATCAGAAATTCGTTTAGTACAGCCACTCTTCTTCAACTGAGGCTGTTTTCAACACATTATATGTAAGATCGTAACTTTTCTCCCTTTTCTAATCTCATTTTCTTTATTTTTTCCTTTTACAACACCGGCATGGACAATTGGACCACCACAACTAGATCTGCAACTTAGGTGTCCCAGTGGATTCATGTTAAAACATTTAAACCAAAAATTTTCTTAATGTAACCAGCCTTCTCCAAGTGAGGCCTATAACGATTTCCGAACATATTATAAGATGGAAACTTTCTTACCGTTCCCTAAGACATTTCTCCTAGTTGTTTTGCAGATATGACATCGAAATTACATCTGGCTATCGCCATGATATGTGCGACGTGCAATGAAAATATCCTGATACATTTAAAAAGACCACAAATAAATTACCATGCCTTGCAGAATTTATTCTAACCAGCCATAGAGCCAATTGGATTCTGATAAGGCTTTCCACTTTTCGTCCTGTTCCTAAAGTCACTTCGTCTTACTTTTTGCAAATATCATATCACGCAGTGGACAGACATCAAAATCAGCACTAAGAGGTGTGCAACGAGGATGTTTTGATAAATTCATGCTGGAATACCAGAGAAAAACTTTCATGCCAATTAGAAATGCATTTATCAGTCACACAGAAAAGTAATCCATTACGGAGATGGCAGGAGAGCACTACCTATCCGGACGGAGCACTACTGACAAAATGGTCTTAACAGCTTATACTAAGCCTGGTAAGCATGCCATACTTGAAAGGGGGACACTTACAGTTGTTTCCTTAATACAAAAATTTTCCATTAAAGGTTCATGCTTTTGCCACTGCCAACGGGTTCATGACATGGATGTTTCATTCCCTACTGGATTTTGACGGATTTAAAATGATCCAGGAAGGTACTTACCAGCATTTAAAGGAAAAATTTAGTCACAATTTGAACTTGTGTATCCGGGTATGCTATTTCATAAATTTCTCTCTTTCATGTGACATGTTATTGTTACCAAACCGTTATATTCGTGCAGAAAAACTCCTTATTTTACCTGAAATATTCGATGTTAACGTTTTGAAAGATTATTAAAGATACACTAAAGTGATATAAGAGGTGTTTTGAAAGTTTTAGCTGATAGTTCAAAATAAATCTGGGCAAATTGCTTATTACCTTTGAGGGGTCTGTCTCAAACTCGAATAGATATCTACTTAATTACTAATGTTTGCTTTGGGCTCCTCTTTAATCTCAACATGTATCTGAGCATATTTTCATGCCACTATCTGCACATATCGTTGCTTATGAGCTTAGGGAGTCTGGAGAGGCATAGCCTGTACATTTCGTCTTAAAGTTCATGGCAATAAACGTATGGAACCAATCACTGTTTTTAGGTATGCTACTGCCAGTAGGTTTTGGAGCGATGGAAATGTTCCTTTAGAGGTGATGCTAAATTTGCAAGCTAATTTCTGGGTCCTAAGTCCATATTATTTCAACATTGTAGTCGGCATTTTCTCGTTTAGTTATTTACTTGAACAAAGCCTTTGGAGACCCTTCAGATGGGTCAAAGATGGAACTGCAATATGGCTGCAAAAACTTGTACCAGTGGTAGTGGTGCAGTTTTGTTGGTGTTACTATTTCTTCTAAAGATAGGTAAATATTTCACATGCCATCGAAAAGTATACGTACGCTGCGTTCTATAGGCCTGTACTACTGTACACTGTTAAAACACTGTTTAAAATTTTTAAACAACCACATATTAACCAGTGAATCGCTCAATGTTGTTTAAATTTCAAACAACCTTGTTTGAAATTTGAACAACATTGTTTAAATTTCAAACAACCTTGTTTGAAATTTAAACAACATTGAGCGATTCACTGGTTAATATGTGGTTGTTTAAAAAATTTAAACAGTGTTTTAACAGTGTACGTATTATACCTGTATTTTACAGAACTACTCCAAAATAGTAAGGTCAACACCACGACGAGAATGATGATACCGGGCAGCTTTTACCCTGTCTACCCTAAAAGGCTCCACAGCTCAGTACCAGTTCACCACACTTAACAGGTTGGCTATCCATCTTTTCCAAGTCTGTATTACCAAGGCAATATTGGTCCGCTATTTTGATAGTGATATCCTAGCCACAGTCCAAACGTTTTTCACCTCCTGTAAGATTGTTAGATAAATATATGATAAACATAAGCTAAAACAATAAAAAAGGCGACGGTTGTTTCTGTTGCAATTTCAAAATGATGTGAGATTTGCATAGGATCCATCCTTCATAGGCCGAACCAATCAGGTTCATGCATCTTCTACTCTTTTACCTTTGGTCAGGAGTGATTGCGAAATTGAAGTGTGCAAAGATCAGCCTTTTCGTCCTTATTGGCAGATACATCCGCAGTTTCGTATTTCATATACGTAGAGACAGACATCCTGACACTTCTTCTGCTGAGGGAACAACTACTTACTCCAGTTTACTTCTAATGTTAAGACGTACCACAAGTCTTCGAACTCAGATGTGAAGAAACTATCATGTCTTCTCCCAGCATGCAGGCTTTTCTCAGTGAGCAATAGAAAACTGGCAACTCTCAAACTACACGCACCAGGGAGTTGTCATTTAGGTCTAAATAGCAACTCCCTGCACGCACACTGGTGACCCGCGACTCAGGAGTTGAAATCTGCCACGTTATATGCTATTAGCAGGGAGTTGTCATTTAGAAATAGCAACTCCCTGCTATTAGGTAGGTTACTGCTGCTTGCGTCTCGCTAACTGAAGTAACTAATCTTCTTTTTCCCTCCTCAACGGAGGTAGGTCTACAGGTGAACAACAGTACAGGTGAATAACACTACAGGTGAATAACAGTATTGGCCGCTCCAACGGTAAAATAGACATTTCCTGGTAGCACAACAACAGTTGCCGAAGTTCTTACCTTGACTAATCTCAACGGGGATATAGCCATTCCAAGGTCCTTTTGTTACATCTTTACATCGTCTCTGTCGATGGATACAATTATGTGGACCCTACCCACGGTTTTTTGTGAACTGGTCAACCGTACTTTGTCACAAGATCCCACAAACAGAATTCCACACCTGTAAGCTGTATTTTTCAGTCGTCCACGGTGCTGCCTTGAAGCTTTGATGACAAAATCAGAAAGCATCAGGTTCCTTGCTGCCTCCTAGTCAGGTCACTTTACCGTCGAGCTGAATGACCGACTTCATTATGGAAACTGTTTGTCCTTGCTATGTCACCAGAGGGTGCAACTTACTACTCAGAACGAGGTTTGGGACCTGCTGTAGCCTATGAAATGGTACTTTCAAGGAGCATACTAGGATCTTCGTTAGTCAAATCGCTTATCCTGCCTTGAAGTACATACAGTCCAGCCTTTAGGACGGCAAACTCAAAGGACCAGGTCAAATGGTTGTTCGGCAATCCTTGTCAGCCCCTTGGTGGATACGCGTGGACGGCTTCCGCTGATACTCTTTTCGTAAATGAAAGCAAGACAGATCATGAAGGGTGCAACGTGTAAAACGCCTAATCATTCGTGCCCTGGTATCTGTTGAACTCCAAACAGTAGACATGAAGTTAGGTTGTGCTGTTCTGGATGCTCCTGGGCCGGGATGGACTTCCAACAGTTATGGTTATTCTGTGACACAGTAATGTTGGAGTCAGGCAAGGTAGGACGTGTATTGAATATCCCCAATTTCTCTGATTTGGGGCGTACCTACCATTACAAGCGCTTCGAGGAGGATGGTTAGTGAAGTGCTCTATGACATGGCGAGCGAGTGGTTTTAGACGCGGAACTTGTTTCGTTGTCTCCTCTGCTAGTTGGTTTTTTTTTTGCCAAACGTCTGCTAAAGACAATCGGATGCTCGGGACAATCTAGAGTGATATATTCTTGGTGAGGGTGCCATTACACTGATTCAAGCTGACTGTAGGTTCCAGGTTGGCGCCAACTTGACAGCTGGTGAAGGTCCTCCCCGTTTTCCATTCTGGCAGTCACATCCTACAATGGCCCTCGGCTACGTTAAGGCCCATGAAATTCTTTGTTTACTCAACCTCCCATAACTTCAACCTAACCCGTAAAAAAATGAAGCTAACCCCATTTAATCGCGTTACTTAATCTCAAATAAATCGCGTAACTTAACCCATATAATTTGCGTTACCTAACCTCATATGAACGGCGTATCATATAACCCCATGTAAATCGCGTAACCCTAACTCTAAAATTGAGGTTGTAGGGTCAAAAATTGATAAAGAAGAACCCCGAGCCTAAACTTCACCTAGGGTTAAGATAGAGATGCAGATTGTAAAAATGGATGAAGAGGGACTGCAATCTCACCAGCCAACTCGAGTCCTCGAACCTATAGGGTAGTGCCAGATGCACAGGAGAGCACAGGTCATCGATGACCTCACTGTCGATTAGCGCGAGTATCCATTGACTCCGACAGACATGTTGCTGACGGCGGGAATCTAATCGGTGAAGTCGAGCACACAAGTCCTGCTCCTACAACATTCGCTCCAACATGACGTAAGTACTTTACGAGCCTTGTCCTCGAAAGCCGTGGTACGCTGTCGGTCAACCGGAGCGTAAAATAAGGATAATTCAGTTGTCATCGAAAAACAAACTTAGAGAGACTTGTGGGCATTCATTTTACACCCTTATCTATACCTACTCCTGCACCACTGTTACACAGAATAGTCCCATAACTGTGAAGGGTGAGATGAAAGGGGCTCAGGAATATTCCCTTGCTGGACGGCGGGACAAGACAACACTTCCAGTATCATTGTTTTCTACAGATATTAGGCACAAAGGCTGAAGCGTTTTGCATGCCGCGTTGTTCATGATTTACTCCGTGCTTTCACTCTCCAAGAGGGCACAGGGGTAGGTCTTTAAAATCCAAAGGGATGTGATTAGGTGTGGGGCTCAACCGCCGACTAGCCTCATTGGGATTGTCACTGGGGCTGGGGTACATAGACTTGTAGGCAGGGGCGTAGCTAGGATGAAATTTTTAGGGGGGCCTAGGAAACAAATGGGGGGGGCCGACACCGCCGAGGGTCAGGCTTGTCAAGACTATCTAAGCGGAGCGCCACCATCAGTTGGCGCGGAGCGTTCAAGAAAATTTTTGGCTTTACAAACCCTCCAGATGGCCGGAAACGGCACTTCCCACGTGTTTTAAGCTGCATGTACCCAGCCTTGAAATGCGAATCTCATATCTGTCGTTTCTCAAATAATGGGAAAAAATCAATCCATGAAAAATGGTAATACACAAGGCCGCACAAATACTTTTTTCCTACGGTGCAAAAAGTGGGTATTACTGATCTGTGGCCTGGGGGAGGGGACTAAAGGGAACGGGTGTCTCCCTCCCCCTTGGCGAAAATTTGTAATTTCAGGAGGACGTATAGATATCAAATGGTGCAATGTTTGAGGGATTTCAGCTTTAAAAGGAAAACGAAAAGTAGTTGTGAATAGGTGCGGCAAAAGTCATATTTGAGAGCGTGGTGGATATGATGTGAAGCATGACTTCAGCAATTGAACTCCGTTGTGGGAAGGGTTTATGGGAGGGGAGGGTGTGTTATTGGTTATGAAACTTTTTTCATGACCAAACTGGCACGGTTTAAAAACGTTTTTAAGCCATTGATGATTGAAGCTACCTAGGGCAACAACACCAACATTGTAACTATGCATAATCGCGCGTAGCGCGAGAATTTTAGAAAAGTAGGCTAGAACTACATCCTAATAGAGCTGTAAATGATTGGTGATGTGTACAGATATAGGCATGAAAATATTGATCTGCCTATTTGAAATTGTTTAAGTTCTATCATTACGATCACAGCTATTTCTTATATTTTTACTGCGTTTTCTCTGTATATTCTCAAAGTTGGAAACGGTGCACTTTGAAAATTTCTGGGGGTAATTGCCCGCCCCCCGCTGTGTACGGCCGTGGATATCATATTGAGCTGAGATAATACAAGAATCATACTGAATTATGCATCCCTTTTCATTTATTCTGCCTGCAATTCTCCCATATTCACCTCCTAGTATATCTCTGTTAGATTTGTCCATCGGCACCCTGTCCATAGGCTACATGTCCACGCTACTCAATTACACATCCCCTAGATCATACCATTTGTCTCCAACCTAGGGTTACCATATTTATTTTCTAGCAAGTAGGACATAGATCACTGTCCTGATGTAGGGGTCTAAGGGTGTCCCCTTCCCTTTGGAAATTTTTCCGGTTTTCCGTGGTGTCTAGATGCAAAATGGTGCTGTATTTGTTCACGGACTCAAAAAATCTGGGGGGGGGGGGCTGACGAATATCTGGGGGGCCTAGGCCCCCCCCGGCCCCCCCCCCCCCCGTAGCTACGCCGCTGCTTGTAGGTACGGTAAGAGGCCTTCGCCTGGCGAAGGTAATGGGTTCCTTGCCACTTCAGAGACCATGTAGGTTTTAATGTTTATTTCGTATAGTAATTAGCATATCCTTACGACACGTTAAGGATGGGCAGTCTCCGTAATGAAGTTGAGCATTTTGCTCTTATCGGTAAAATGACCGGACTTGGAAGTAACCGGGAACTAGACGTTCTCTGGTCCGGCCGTCAAACTTCAAGGCAGTTCCTTGGAGGACTGATAAATTCAGGTACGAGGAAGGAGGGTTCTTCGTGTGTTATCTCGGGACGAAGTGCCATGGAAAGGACACAGAGAACTGAGTCTTGTGATCACATAACTTTATTCATCAACAAAGATGGTGAGAAGGCGAGACGAACGGACATTGGAATGACCATATCTCTGAAAAGGTGAGCTAAGTTAAGATGTTCCTCAGTGTTGTCCTATCAGGAAATGCCTGCTTTACCGTTGGGATGGCTGATACTGGTATTCACGAGCAGTTCTCCCCAGTCTTCGTTCCTTCGTTGATGAAAAAGAAGAGAGGATTGGTCGTATTGGTTAGCGAGGTGGAGAAGAAGCAGTAACTTTCCTGATGGCGGCAGTAGTAATTGTGATGCCTGGTCAACCCCGGGCGTCCCCACCTTGTTTTTCGGAATGTTCTCGGAGGCTACTCGGGCGACGGGACGTCGTTGGAGGCTATTTGGGCGATTTGAGCAAAGTTCCGGCGCTATTTGGGAATCTCCGCGCTAAATTGCGCAATGGTAGCTTGAAACATGTTACAACTTGTTTGAATTAGCTATTTTACTTTTATGTAAAGGTTTGACCAGTTTTGTCACCACTGATATGAGTTTATGTAGACACGATGGGTGAAAATGGAAAAATCGCACGGGAACTCGAAAGGGATTTTGTAAATGGCAAAGTAAACCCCCAACCTTTACCTTACATCAAAACCCTTTACCGTGCGGGGAATGAAATTGACGAGAAGTTCGAGACGGCATTAAATAAAATGATAAATCATGTTCGTCAATGTGGCAAAAAAACTACCAAAGCTACATTGAACGCAATGTTTGAAGACGGATTATACATTTGGGGTAGAATCGTGTTGGCCTACGCATTTGTCAGAAAATGCGGCCAACGATGTCGTGAACAAGGAAAGGAGAAACATGCAATTGAAAAACTCGCACGTTGAAGACCGTTGCACACAGTGGATCGAACAACGAGGAGGATGTATATTACCATAACATACGTTAGTTAGCTAGGACAGCGTTGAAAATGGATGGTGTTTAAGTATTCTGTTTTTTCTTTATGTTGTTTGGGTTTAACAGGATGACTTTTGTCAAACATTTACGAAAAATACACACAACAGCAGAGAAACCACGGTCAAGCTGGTGGTGATATCCGTCGCTACCATGATTATCGTTTATAAATGGATGCATTTGCCGAATCACGGACAAACATAGGTGAGTGTGCATGGATATGAGAATGACCAATACAAAGTATACATAATGACTTACCTCGCATGAGATGTAGAAGACGATATGGAGCCTATCCGACGAGGAAAGACAACACGCCAGTTCCAAAAAGGATACACAAACACAGAAGAAATATACGCTAACACCCTTATTAGACGCTACGTTTCACAAAGAATTTGGAATTGACACAGTTTACAGAGTAGAATATATCGCCTTACTCAGCTAAACCTGGTGATCTGATACGACCCGAAAGACCAACATGTATTATGCATGTATTAATCTCCGAACTTGACAGAGTTGAATACTTACTTAGCTGCACTTGGCAATGTACCTGATAAACAGTACACTAGTTTCACACGAAATACTAATACAGAAGGAATTACGCTGGATTCCTATAGCTAAAGTATAAGCGTTTACCTCGCATACAAGCATCTTCAGTACGTAACCGATCTCGAGGATGTTTCATTAGAAGCCATAACCAGCAAAAGTTCTAACATCAGAAAGCTGATTTAATCGTATTAGAGGAACAACAAGTGAGTGTGTATAGACATACAGTGGCGTAGCGAAGGTGTTATCTTGGGGGGGGGGGGGGTGGAGATCATGTTTTTCCGACGGATCTGGTAATGCGTAGTGCGAAGTGAAAACTAGCTTTAGCGGGTGGGGTCCAGGGCCCCGCCTATGGACCCCTGGTGGGGTCCAGGGGCGCAGCCCCCAGAAGCTCTGAGGTTTAAGTACATCTCTGTGTGAAAAATTAAGTCTCAGGATGTATATATTTTTGTTCATAATGCGTCATCAAATACAAACTAGATCCCACTAATTTTAATGCATTAGGCTATTCCTCTCGTCAGGCCGCTACAGTTTTAAGCGGTTGGGATCAAGAGGCCCGCTAGTGTTTTAGCCTGGACGTTTCCACAATGCGATATTTACTAATCTGTGGTCTGGGGGGTTAAGGGGAGAGGGACACCCCCTCCCCTTTGAAATTTTTGGAATTTGAAAGGTGCCTAGATCGAAAATGGTGCAATATTTGAGTGGATTTTTGCCCTAATGAGGAACCTCAAAATTTACACCCGGGTAGAATTTGCTTGTCAGATTTTTTTGTGCGACATTTGTCGCCGTTTATGCGACATTGTCCTACAAATAGGGGCTGGCTAAAACACTGGGCCGGCCTTAGGGCTCCTGGTGGGGGTCCGGGGGCTTCGCCCCCGGAAGCTCTGAGGTTTAAGCTTAATCTCTCGGTAAAAAATTAAGTCTCATGCAGGATTGGTATATTTTGGTTCATAATGCATTATCCAATGCAAAGATTCCCGTTAATTCTGATGTGTTAGGCTATTCCTCCCGTCATGCCACTATACTTCAGGAGCTGAACCTTTCGTTCGGAATTGGAACACTATGTGTTCAGCATTTGAATACTAGACACGTCATGCGTTCAAATACGATAAGTGGATAGGCGTCCGGTCGTTCAAAAAGGGAGAAAAAGTGTTCAGAATCTTAACACAAGCATTCAAAATATGCTTTGAACGCCAGGATCTGAAGATGGGTTCTGTATCTGTTTCATTTCGGTGTTCAAAAGTTAAAAGCCTGAGATTGCAGTGAAGGGAAGACATGCGGCACGCATTATTTTTTCCCAGGATGTTTGTGGGTAAACCGGATCCTCATAAGTTTGCAAAATGTGTTTGAAGTCAAGGTTAGGGTTAAGAAGACGGGCTAAGGATACCCTCTCATGGGTAATTGGGTGCTGCTCCCCATGGTGATGATAAAAGTGAGGAATAATATGCAGAAAGTTGTTTTTCAAGAATGTCATATGACCCGAAAAAGTGCACCTATACGGAAGTCGTTAATTCCCTTTCTTTTCTAGAGTTGCCGACGGACTCAGTCACTCGTCCAATTACACCGACGGCCGTTGATTCGGCCGTATATGGCCGTCACATGCATAATCAATTTGTCGACGGGCCTTCAACTTGAATGGGGCAATTAGATGAAGAGCCGAAAATCGAAATAGACGATAAAACTGGCCCTTTCTCTCTTTCTCTTTTTTCTTTTCATTCTCCGTCTTCACTTTCACTCCCTTCCTTTCCTTTTCTTTTCCCTTCCCTCTTCTTTTCCTCCTCTCCTCTTTTCCTCTTCTTTTCCTTTCACTCTCCTCTCTTTGCCGACGGACCGAAAATTTGCCGACGGGCGACCAAATATTGGGGGTGTGACACCCCCCGCTCGCAAGGCCATGGCAGTTATTTTAAAACAAGACTTGAGAAATGGACAGACTCTGCATCGTAAAACTAAGGAAAAAATATGTCCGTTCCAAATCCCGGAGTGGAAGATCTTGGAGTACGTCTACAGGGCCACGGCCTTGTTCATTTGAGCTAGAGCTTCCCAACTATCAATCGGGCAACACACATTTTCACGACCATCTTCCTCCTCGCCAAAATTATCGGTTACAGTGCCGTCTTCTCCGAACTCTTCTTCGCTGCTGTCGGCTCCCTCGGTGTCGCTACCTGCGACACTGTCGTCAGTTTCACTGCTATCAGTCATGTCTTCCTCCAGAGGCTCTGATGCGTTGTTGTTAATATCACGCTCTGAGATAACTTCGTATGAACCCTCGTCTGAAGAGTCGTGATGTCGTTTTCCTACTTTAAGAAGGGCGTTTCCTACGCCCTTCTTAAAGTCCCCAACGAATATTTAGGTCAATAAGCATGCACATGTGGGGCAATGGGAGCAGAGGAGCATACCTTGTTGTGTACTCCGGAGCAGGGAGCAAGGCACGGAGCGCCTGAACAGAGGAGCGTACGTCGTTGTATTGAAAGAGAACATGTTTGTGGGAACCATAAGGCAGTATAGACTCGTCACGTCAAGGCAGAACACATTTGAGCCTGCAAGGTAGTATTTTATCCGCAAGAGTCACCTCTTTTTTTCCTATGTTCTGATAATAGTTAGCTTTATTCGTTGCCTCAGTCATAAATCTTTTGCTCAGGCTTTGCCAATATTTCTCCACTCCAGACTTACGGGTGAGCTCTTCTCGACACACGTACATGACAGGGAGGGAATGACCAAATTGTCATGGCGTGTATCAAATAATGACAAGACGTAAAGACCTTGATTAAGACTGCACAGAAGCTTTACCGAAATCATGTTTAGATGATCGTCTAGGTAGTACTCGGGATATACTCTCTTACGTTGCTCTTTCATCAATTTCTCTTGGTTTATCTGAGTGGAAGAGCTTTCAAACACCTTGCAGTATACCACACAGTAAAAGATGCCTAAGCCCACAACGGTGAATGCTAATCTTAATGTAAATCAAAAGATGTGTTGTTTTGTTCCTGGTATGTTATGTTTATACACACTCACTTGTTGTTCCTCTAATACGATTTAATCAGTTCGCTGATGTTAGAACTTTTGCTGGTTATGGCTTCTAATGAAACATCCTCGAGATCGGTTAGTTAATAAAGATGCTTGTTTGCGAGGTAAAAGCTTATACTTTAGCTATAGGAATTCCTTCTGTGTTAGCATTTCGTGTGAAACTAGTGTACTGTTTATCAGGTATATTGCGAGGTGTAGCTAAGAAAGGCGATTTATTCAACTCTGTAAAATTCGGTGATTAACCGATCAATACATGTTAGTCTTTCCGGTCGTAGCAGATTACTAGGTGTAGCTAAGTAAGGCTATTTATTCTACTCTGTAAACGGTGTCAATTCCAAATTCTTTGTAAAACGTAGTGTTTAACTAGGGTGTTAACGTATATTTCTTCTGTTTGTGTGTGTGAGGGTATCCTTTGTGGAACTGGCGTGTTGTTCTTCCTTTGGCATACTGTTTTTCCTCGTGGTATAGGCTCGATATTCGTCTTCTACATCTCATGCGAGGTAAGTCATTATGTATATTTTGTATTGGTCATTCTCATATCCATGCACACTTACCTAAGTTTGTCCGTGATTGGGCAAATACATCACTTTATAAACGATAATCATGGTAACGACGGCTATCACCATCAGCTGGACCCGCGGTTGCTCGGACGTCCCGAAAAACAGGGCGGGGCCGCCCGAGGACGTCCCTAAAATCGGGGTGGGGCTGTCGGGGGGGGGGGACCAGGCACGACCATGACTACTGGCGCCTAACCTGTAGTTTTCAACTCATGAATCGTACGTTCTCGGTGTCAACGAGTGCAGTGAAGGTTGCCAGTTCTGTTGCTCATTGGGAAAGGCTGCATACCGGTGAGAAAATGTGACAGCTTCCTCACATCTAGGTACAAAGCATCGTGGTCTTGATGGTTAGAGCTAGCCTACATTGTGTAGATATTCCCTCAGTTGTAGGAGTGTTAGTATGTCTATCTCGAGGTAAGTGAGGGTACTAAACGTTTGTCTCTGTCATATGGGGTGATACGATAGGGTCGATTATTCTCTGTAAACTCATTTTTGCAAAAAGCCCCTTACACAAGATCGGGAGGGTGGTAGGTGTAAGTCATCGAGTTGGACCAGGCTATAGGGAGAGTATATGCTTTGAACCTGACACACTAAGTTAATACAATACAATGTCTATTGATACCATGACATTGCAAACGGTTGTGTAAAAAGGCTCACTGGTCAACTGCACTGGGTAGTGACCAAAGGCGCTGAGAAAAGTGAATATTACACACTAAAAAGTACAGGATTAATTTCAAAGAAAACTTCATACGAGATAAAGAAGACTAAACAATGCAGAATTGAAATAAGACCCAAAATAAAGACTATAAAAATAAAATAAGTCTTAGAAGAACTCTAGTCGCTTTTGTAGATTTTGGGTTCGTGATGCATTGTAAAAGTAGGAACGGAGACTTGAAGAAATGTCGATAGTAATGGTTATCAAATTCACCTGTGTCGTCAGCATAAAAAGCTTAATTTCAACATCAAGTCATGTAATTTGAAGACATTTGGCCTAGGTTCAGTGTGAAATTGGAAGTAAGTTTAGCTTATACTGTTGTGCTGTTACACAGTCAAACAAAACCAGTGCATTATTAGTGGCTATACACTACTTAATTTTGCATTTTATGCATCTTGAGTTATATTTATCAGAGAAATCTACCCATTGTCTCTCATTTTGTGCGCGTCTTCGGCTGTTCTAATTACCTCTTTCAAAGTGCAGTTAACATCATGTCGCGCATGACACAATGCGAGTGATCTAAAGATTCTTGGCCTCGGTCAGTACAAAATCGGAAGCAAATACAACTTCATTAATTGTACTGTGGTAATTAATGGGATTTGTAAGTAGCCATACTTCTGCTCTTAATGAACTGTTGCAAGTTGTCTGTTTAGCGTTACCTTATTACAAAAGTAAATTTAGGCTTTCGGAATTAAAGATCAATTCTTTTATGATTGTATGAATTCAACGATTAAGTGTCTGTCTTTCTCTTGTTATAATATAACTTAAAATCCAAAGACGGACCCAGAAAAATATTGACCTTGGTTGGGTCGGCAGGTGGAAGGGTAAAACTACCTAGAGTACGCACGTGGCCTACATTCTGAATCTAGCTAGTTGGTGTTTCCTCGTATTTTTTTCATGTCCTTTTGATTTGCTTTGGAAGGGAAAACAAATTTATCCCCTATTTTATAGGTTATCAACACGGCACTCTGTTTGGACTGTCTGTAGATAGACAAATACTGCTGGCTGTTAAACAATAAAATTAGGCGGTTTACGATTTTAAGCAATTGGGATGTAAGAATTTCATGTCAATGCATTTTGGTGGTTAATACTTAGCTTACTTTGTTACAATATTTATCTTACACTCTTAGCTTATTCTCTTAAGTAAGTTGTATTACATATTAATCAAAAACATGCCAAAGTGAATGTCGAAGTTTTAACGGCCTGAAGGAGGTTCTTTGATAAGAAACCTTATAGGGTGAAAATGTAAACTAACTGTTAGACTAGGAATTTAAAGGTAAGGAAATATAAATATAATTTAGAGGTAGGATTGTGTGCTATTTGATACTCACATCGAGTTTTAATTATACGAGTAGCATATTTGCTGCTCGTATAATTAAAACTCGATGTGAGTATCTTATAAGTTTCTCATCTTTAACCATATCATCATTTAGAAAAAAAAAACTTCATTCAGCTGGCTTAAAAAACATCATATTTGAAACACATTGTGAACTGTATGGAACACATATGGTTCTGCAATCTAATATACTTCCTATAGAAGTCAACTTTTTGCCAATGGCAGCCTGACCCTTCTTACAATCAAGTCATTTCTCAAAAATAAACGAAGCATTGAAGATTTTTCAATTGTACCATTTTGTATTTGAATCAATTGTCACAGGTAGTTTTTCACCCTTGATGAACTAATTTTTTGTAAAACTTTATTGTAAGCAGTAACTGAAGAGAAGTTCATTCTAATACGCAAGTACAGCTTTATCAAAAGTATAACTTGTTACTACCATAGGC
This sequence comes from Holothuria leucospilota, assembly GCA_029531755.1. NCBI lineage: Eukaryota > Metazoa > Echinodermata > Holothuroidea > Aspidochirotida > Holothuriidae > Holothuria > Holothuria leucospilota. The sequence continues at coordinate 14,071,059 of CM055970.1, forward strand.
TTACTACAAACCTTTTGTTAGTCATTACAATTTAATTCATTGGAACGTAGTAAACACAGTTGTTCGAAGCTACTTGGCAGTAAGTTTAAGTTCTGATTTCATGTCGTATTTAACACAATCATATAAACTCAAATTCATTGGAGACTTATTAAAAACATCTCCTTGTTCCTAGATATTCCGAATGGGATTTTGGTTCTGTTTTCAACCAAGAGAATCTAAGTTATTCCTATAAAAAGAATTCTCGCAATGTTACCACAACTAGTAAATAATAATGTAAACGACTTTAGTAATAATAGTAAACGACTTTGAAATGATTTGTATATTGTTTCTATTGCATTTCGAATTTATCTTTATATACTGTATGCTCAAGGGATTTTCGTTCAAGAACAATTTACGACTTTATCATATGCATTGGCATTTTTCGATATAACACTTAAGTTAAAAGGGTTTGAAACTTGTATTATTTTCTACCTAAAACGAACGGCTATAGTTTTGACTCGAAAATGTGACGATGTAAGCTACTGTAACCGACTTTCAACATGTTCTGTAGATTTGCTTATAAGTCAAACGCATTCCTATTGTAATATATTTAGGGTTTTTCATCTAAGAGTCATAGTGTGTTCATCGTCCTCCCTCTTAAAAGTAGACCTGAGTTACTATTACATAATGGTCTTTGAACATATTACCATTTAGGTTATATATTACACATGGATTTGCTAAAGTGTGATCGCCAGCTCCATCGACGAATACGATCCTGGATACATTAGCCACCAGAAAAGGAAAGTGATGGCCTCTTGCCGTATCTGCGTAAATGTGAAGCACCCACTATAAAACTACGCCTTTTCCATCTAAATTGGCCTTCTGTAAAGGCTTTTGTTATTTGCAAAAGTTTGTGGAAAAATGAGGGTACAGTTTGAGTTGAAATGACTTGATATTTGTGCGATTTTTTTAGTAGCCAACTTGTATGTATTATGTTACTTTGCTGGCTTGCCAAAAGTTAGTGTTATAAAATTATAGGTTTTTCTCACTTGAGTTGATTTAATTTGGTGATTGTAAAAAAATATATGTCGTTTATGTTTGTGGAACTGAGTAAATTATGTGTTACCAGCATTTCGTTGTTTGCTATCAACTTCATCAAGAAAAACAAAACACTTGTGCGAATGTTTTTTTTTTTTTTACTTTCCAAGAATTTCCTTTAGGACGCAGCAATTTCAACTGTGATCGTGATTACACTGTAAAAACTTGAGTCAATTTGACCCAAGAGTGGGTCAGGAGGGAACCGACTAAAATTATTGGGTGAAATAATGACTCAAATAAGGTTGCATTTGACTCACATTGGGTCGAATTTTGACCCAAAATGTTAGTTCACCTCTCCTTAACCCAAGTGTTGTTAGTGATATAGGTTAAAAGGAGTATGGGTAGTAAAGTTTGGTTGTTTTTTCATTCATTTTTATCATTTTTTTTATAATTTCTTACAGATTTTACAACTTATTATTATGCTGGTAGCAAGGCAGAAGTTTTGTATTAGCACATGGGCCCGAAACAAGTTGCTTATCCCATTTGTGTAAATTGTATAAAAGAAGATTATACGCTATCGTTTGCTTTTTATGTCACCCTTAACCATTATTTAAGCGTCCGCCCTGGTACGTTTAGTTAACGTTGTCGTGCTGATTATGCAACAGCCGAGCCTGCGAAATGGCTAGAGGAGGATACCATGTGATATCATGTAATATCACTTCATTTAGTTAATATTCTCCTTTCCAAATTAAGAAAGCTGTTTAAACCTAAAGGAAACAATTCAAAACTGTGGAGGGCTGAAATTTTAACAGGCTCTTCTCGTGTAATAAAACCTTTAATTACCACTACCCAATGGCGTAGCAATGGAAGGAGCAGTGGGCACTGCCCCCACATTATTTTAATACACATTCTTGCCCACAAATAATTTCAAGCGATGTGTTTAAAAGAAAAAAAAACGAAGAATTTTCTTTGACATATGAAAATACGACATTTACATCATATAGCATTTTTTGTAAATATGACCATCTTGACAATTAATCAATTCGGCCAGTTGGCAGGTACAATCTTAACTGAAAACAATAACAAGGAATGATGACGCCCTGGTCTAATTTGTCAAAGCATAGCTTAACCGCATGATGCAACATCAACATATACCATAATCATGTACAATGTACATTGTACATGCTGCTGAACGCTGAACGAGGCTGAAGTACAGTTAGTGCTTAAAAAGCTTACTATGGCTGCCCTCCCCTTGAGAACAGTCTTGCCGCCCCTAACAAAGAAATTCCGGTTACGCCACTGCCACTACCCTATATAGTTCTGTAACCTTCGGGAAAGAAATGTCATTAGTAATGGAACTTTTTACTTACGATATAAACCCTTTTCACTGTTGTCACGTTTTTCATAGCTTTTTATCATGGGGCGATACTTTGGGGGGGGGGGGACATGCTAAAATGCATTGGAGCAATGGTAATTGCTGGAATTTTCTCTGGGTAGGCTCCGCCTCCTAGCCCCTTGGCTACCAGCTAAACAAACGTCACGTTCAATAAACCAAAACTGCGGCACAAAAGACTTTTCCATTGTAAGCGACAACGTGTCGTCAGACCCCATCTACTGACGACCCCCCCCCCCCCGGAATAAAAGTAGTTTGAAAACAGTCAACAGCCCTGGTAACCAACCGAGTTCCAATGCCTGATAAGTGCATCCAATTTTAAGAGAGAGATCCTGCCTATCCACGAAAGTAGCCCAGGTGTCAACAAAAACGAAACCCTTCAGAATACATCAATTTCTCAGTCACTTGTGTAGAAATTTAAGTTAGGAAGTATATGTCCTGCCATTTTGATTGAAGCCACTCATCTAGCTGTCTGTACGGCAAAAAAGAAACTGAGCATTTGCATCAGTTATTGGAGGAGGAACTACAAGTTTTTAAAGTCAGGATTATGAAACGAAAAGTTATGGCAACAAAATCTCTGTTCTGAGAAATACTCCTTATCATTCAAAAAACAGAAATAAATGATATTTAATCTTATAAGCCCAACAAACACTACGTACGGAGACATACAGTGCATTTTGTCGTACTGTGGAAGCGTCCTCACTATTTTCGTGGCTTCACTGGTTAAACACACAGTGATAGATGTGTCACCACCGTCTCATTTCAATTTTTATGACCACTTTGTCATAACTCAGAATTTGGCCCGAAGAGACCCTTCTGACAAACCGTGGGAAAATACTACAAACAGTACATTTGGTACGTGTGGACCTACCTTACAAATCTGTTCCTTTACCTCTCCAGCAGTAAACATGTTACCATCAGAACGACTTCGGCTTTAGGGTCCAATTGGTCAGACTGAGGTCGGATAACATTTGTATGTAGGTCCGAGGTCGGACTGACCTCTTTTAAAGGAACTTCTCATTTGAGACTTCGGAACGACGTCCGATGAAGGTCGGAAAACGTATGTTTTACGTTCCTTTTTTGAGGTCGGAATATGGTTAAATGGACATTTAACAGTCGAGGTTTAGTCCAAACAACGTCTGAAGCCAGTCTTGCCGACAAAGATCGTCAAACAGATCTGCTAACAAACGCAGCGGTAGCTTGTCGGTCCGACGTAGAAACTGTCCCAATCCGGCGTCGATCCGATGGCTGGCAACATTTTTACATGACTATTTTGAGACAGATTACTTGTACCCACCTGCACAGCTACTACTTCCTCGCCTCTTGTACAATCTTGCTAACTCGGGTTGAGACGTCCTCATTTGGTGTCCCACATACACAAAACATGACCCGATTCCTTTTGTTCCTCTTACAGAACTCTTTATCTTATACATTGTGATGGAATCACATGCAATCAGAACCCTACCCTTACCGTCACCTTCCCATATAGATCACCAGAAATGCCAGAATACGTTTCCCTATTTCCCCTGAAACCTCCTCATAAATGTCACCCACCGGTACACCTGTAAAAGAATTTGAAAAATCAACAATTTCAACCAGCTGCAGAGGCTCCTTCCCAGTCATAGGCGGGATTACGGGGGGGGGGGGGGCAAGCGGGGGCAATTGCTCCCCAGTTTTTTCCAGAGCTTAAATATAAAAACAATAAAAAATGAGCGAAAGTAAGCGAGACCAGAGAAATTATAGGAGAATTTTCAATAGCATATTATGATTAAATATTGAAATGTTTAATGAAGGACAATATTAATATCAAAAACCTTAAAATTGCTAAGAAAATTTTTCTCGGTGCGTTTCGCGCGCACCTCCTGGGAAAACTGACTATAACTGACAATTGGAAACCTTATCTGGCACCGTGAAATTTCTTTCCTCCTACCCGCCACACTATTGTGACTTGAAGCTCTGGAATAAGGATTACTGAATTCCCAAAGTACTAATGTACGTCACAAAACACACCGTGGTCCTTGCAAACAGTCCCAAACCCTACCCATGTATGGGGAACCGCAATTCTTAAAAAAGAAAGAAATATCGGCGTGCTTAGCATGAGCCTTATATAAATCGATGTCTCATTAGTACTGCTGTACTGCTGTACTGCTGTGCGTATGAAAAAATTAGTGGAATTGCTTCGTTATTGCTTCTGTAAGACAGCTTGACTAAATTACCATTTCCAAAATCCTCGCTCTACCTCTCGCTGTTCACTTTCCTCACCAACTACCACCATCCTCAGCAAATTGACTGACGGTTACTATCTTAAATTTGCGATCATCATATGGAAACTATTCCATAGTCATTTCAAATTACACCAGGGGGAAGCAGGATTTTCTCAAGAAATGGTCCAGAATGGCCGCAAAAGCCGCCAAATTTAAGAAAGATTCCTCTGGAAGGACCCTTAGTCTCCAGCAGCCGGCTTCACACCTTCAGGGATCGGGGTTAAAGGCTTCGCCGGCCACAACTTCCCAAGATCCTGCCTCCAATAAAAAATACATTCCTGGTGCTTTATTACGTAACTGCCGATGCCCTTGTCATTGTCCATGGAAAAGCTACCCGCAAAAGATTTCATTGACTTCTTGAAGTATGACATAGTCTATAAGCTTCAGAATTGACAGTAACCTTATTTTTCACACTAATAAAAAAGTTAAGGGGTACTTGTCCCAGACCATCGACAATATGAAACATGAAAGAGAGCCTCCATAGAGCAGGATATAGGTTCCCCTATCCTTCTGTATGGAAAGAACGGGCACCTGGGAAAAGTAGGAAAATTTTTTATCAATAAAAATACTGTATTTAAAAATTAAGAAAAACAATAGCCTACAATAAAATATCTCAAAGCTGTTTTCTTCGCGCACACCCGTTTTACAAATTGCTTCGGCTTTTCGGGGTTACTTCCTGCAGGACATCCTGCTTGTCATAGCTTCGTTCAAATTCGTCTAATATCATTGAAACCACCAATTCCCCATGGCCGTACCCAGCGTAGAGACAGTTCCCCTTCCCCCAGAAATCTTCAAAGCAAAATTTTATCACCATAGATCTGTCTAATTTTACCGACTCTTTAAAGATCGTTTAGATGCAAGTTGCAGGCACGGAAAGCGTCACTTTTGATGCCGTTATAAGGGACAGGTGCTTAGCAAAAGGGGGGGGGGGCAAGAGTCCTCTCCTTGAGCCCCCTTATCTTAGCATTTCTATTACTCATATCACTAAAAAAATATGTAAAATGCGATTATTTCAGCGCGCTTCGGGCGCACCCATGCTGAATACTAGATATCCCATTCTTAAAGTTATTGTTTCAAAGCCAGGGGAAACTCAAATAATCCATTCTCCCCTACTTCCTCAAGCCCTCAGCATTATCGATGCCATCTGACTGTTGGTCTCATGGAGTAACAATCTAATTGAAAAAAGTCAAATTGTGATTTTTGTGGTATGTTAATTGCCTACCTTATGTCATTTGAAGTTGAAGTTAAAATGCATCATTTCAATGCCTACAATTTCGTAAATACCCCGGAGCTTCCGGGGGCTTTGCCCCCGGGGGCTCCGCTCCTGGACCTTGCCAGGGGCCCTTAGCAGCCCCTGAACCCAACGACGTTGGGAGAGCGCATCGCGCTCCCGCGGCGCCTTCGGCGCCGTTTGACAGTTCACCCAGCTTTGCCCCCCCCCCCCCACTTTCAGACATCAAATCTCGCCCCTGTTTCCAGTCCTCTAAGATTTTCGGAATCCATATCAATTAGGAAGGCGATGAAACCTTCAAGTTGCGGTCACGGAATCTGTGTCAATAACGTCCACCTTACAGGTAGCACATAACTAATTATTCCTCCATTGACTAATTTTGGGCCGTTTCTTGGCCCCTGGACCCTTGTAAAAGTTTATAACGGGCACAAGCCCATACAAAAGCTCACGAGTAGGCCTTTCACAATGATTTCAAATTTGTGTACCATGACAGTTAAGATTTTGAGCGAGAGGAGCTTGTATAATTGGCTTGTGGTTCCTGCTTTTTTACTTCATTCAAAATGCCATTTTGCATCACGGAAGGACATATAGCAACAAAGTGCCTGAAATAACCTTCAATTTTCTTTATGGTTGCAGGATGAGTACTTTCATTCCTTTCCCTCCACATACACATCAAGAATTGAAAACATCACTACAGCAACATGGTCTAAAATATCCCCCAAAACATTTTGTAGGGTGTTAAATTCGTATGGTAATATCCTCGTTGCTCGGGGACTCCCGCTACCTTATACAGTTTTAAGTTCTTAGTTATAACGTTATTCCGGGCATACATGTTTATGCAACGCCAAAACGGTAAAAAATTATAACGACTGATAGACAGAAGATGTCATATGATTATGTAACATTACACTGGTCCTCATGTGACAGTCTTAACATCGTCACATAACAACCAAGAACTTATTACTCTCACAAAAAGACCGCCGAAAAGGACATAATTCACGAAGTCATTATGTGATATATCACACCGTCATATATAGTGACATCTGGTTCCTTTTAGTAATTATGTAACATATGTACACATAAAAACTGTTTCCGATATCATTAAATGACATATGGAAAACTTTCAAGTAGGGACTTCTGTTTCTTATATATCATAACGTGACTCATGTATGTATGTCACAAAGCGACATCTGTGTCATACCTCATTATGCACGGTAGCATACACATCTGTCTTCTAGCATCATTTGACTCGTTATGTGGTGCATGTACTGTCATTCAGAATTCTTTAAAGTTACTTCTGTATAATTCCTACAGAAATTGTTAGAATTTCTAAACAAACTCTAGGTCAATTAGAACCCTTACTTAATCTCTATAAAATTTCGAAAGATCTAGATGATGATGATGATGATGATGATGATGATGATGATGATGATGATGACGATGACGATGACGATGACGATGACGATGACGATGACGATGACGATGACGATGACGATGACGATGACGATGACGATGACGATGACGATGACGATGACGATGACGATGACGATGACGATGACGATGACGATGACGATGACGATGACGATGACGATGACGATGACGATGACGATGACGATGACGATGACGATGACGATGGTGGTGGTGGTGGTGGTGATGGTGGTGGTGGTGGTGATGGTGATGGTGGCGATGGTAATGGTGATGGAGTACTCCTGAGAAAAATGGGCAGACGATTCCAGGGCCCAGCTGACGGAAAGGCAGGATCGCAGTACGTTTTCAATTTAGTTCTGGGAACAGTGAGCGTAACCTACGTAAATAGCTAGAAAATCCCTTCCCTTAAATTTTATAGAATTCAAAGAAATTCTTTTCATATGTTGTTGTTTAAATACAGATTTTTGGATATTCTACACATAGTTTCTTTACAATGTCTATACAGATTACACAGAATTCCTTTGCAATGTCCACAGATTTCTATAGAAATTTTATATAAAACATACTGGCTCTTATCAAATAAATATATAGCCTGTCACAGATTTTTGTAGGAAAAGTGAAACTGTTCTCACTGAGCTGGGGGAGAGGGCTGAACGTATGCTTTGTATCATCTCTTTGCCAGTTCTTTGCTATACATACAATGTACTGTAAGGGGGTCTTCGGCATCATCACAGGATCAGTCCCATACAAAAGTTTTCTGTAGAATTCTATACAAATGCCTACAGAGCTCTTTAGAACTCTAAAGAATCACCAATTTTCAATAGAAATGTTAAGAGTCCTCTATAGAAATTTGAAGTCCCTTTAGAGTTCTATAGAATTTCTATAGAAGTTCCTATAGCTCAGTTTCTACATAGAACAATCTCTGTAGAACATTCCTACAGGATACTCTCTATAGAAATTCCATAGAAACATATTGATACATTTCTATAGAACTTTCATAAAGTTTCTATAGAATTTCTATACAGTTTCTGTAGAACATCTAATTTGCATATTAATTAATTAAAAAATTTAGAAGGTGCATTCAAATCCCCTATCTTTGATCTTTGCAATAATATAAAGGTCCCCACCCAAAATCTTCTAAATTGAGCAAAAATTCCTGAAAATATTCCTTTTTTATTTACTGAAATTACTTATGGTACAGATTAAGTAGGCGTGGCCAAAATTTTGACATAAAAATTGTAAGCTCTAAATCAATCAGATATGTAGCAAGAGACGTTTTAGCACAAATGATAAGTAGTTTATTAAGACAAATAAAGAATATATTAAGATGTATGAACTATATTTCTTTAAAAAATATTTAATAACATATTTTTAGTATACGCAACGTGTCAAAGGCGTGGTACATATAACATAGCTCATATTTTTCTGTCAAACAATGTCTTCGAAAATTACACCTAACTTCGCTCTCGACCCCTGGCTCTCTTGCCAGAGATACGAGGGGGCATTGAAAAAGTAAAAGCATCTTGGATGCAAAAGTCTCATACACATTATGTTCATAGTATCGAATGGACAATGTCTATCTGTTTTTCATAGAGAGTAATTGCAGAATTTTATCTTTAAACTTCCATACAGTTTCTATAGAACCTCTACACAGTTTATAGAACCTCTCTACAATTTCTATAGAGCCCCACTCATTTTCTATAGAAACTTATAGTGTTTCTTTAGAAAAGTGGCCCACTTTTCTAAAGAACCTCAACAGGGTTTCTTTAGAGTTTCTAAGAGTTTAGAGTTGTTCTAAAGAAACTGTATAAGATTCTATAGGGGGTCTATAAGATTTTCCTTTAGAAGGACTATAGGATTTTCTACAGGAATTCTATAGAAAATCTTGTGCAGTTTCTATAGATTTTTTTCTATACAAATCTATAGATTTTTGTATGGGGTGTTATGGGTGTATTGGTGCCATGATGAGTTACTAAAATTTAAAAGTGCTGCTTCTTTTCAATTTGCATGGGTGGCAATATGAATATGTCCCTCCGAAATATATACGGGTAAGAACAAGCATGCGTGAGACTATATGGTATATGTGGCACGCAACATGATCTGCATACAAGACTGGTTATCTTGAGGTATTCTTTCAGCATGCATGAAGGCAAGGAAACTGGTTGAGTTAGTTAGTTAGATGAGGTTTAACGGCCCAGTTTCCAACCAATTAGTCGAGCCGGCCACGGCCTTTTTTCCAGTTGTGGCTCACTGGCTTGTTTTCCCTTACTCCATTGCTTATGCGGAGCATCACGCACAACGGCAGTAGGTTCCATTTTTAAAGTCTTTGGTATGACTCGACCTGGAAATCGAACCCGGGCCTCCGCGTGAGAGACGGATGCTCTACCGCTAGACCAAACACGCGGTTGAGAACGGTCTAGAAGCTTCTTACCTACTTAGAGGTATTTTCGGCTTGGAGTGCGCTTTCTTTGAAAGAGGAGACTGTGGAATTTCGTTTGCCAAACCAAATTGCCATTTTTCATAGTAATAGGCACAACAACAAAATCAAACGAAACACATCTTTGCGATAAACGAACACTCCCGTAAAGTAAAGGGTACCAGAGACCCCAACCACAAAATGTTCACCTCCTAGGATACTTCTGAGACTTGATAATGCCGTTGTAGATGTTAACATATCTCCATATCTGAAAAAAATGCCTCTTGGATGCTATCTCGCCTTATCTCAACATTTTGTCCCGCTAGGGCATTTGTATTAATTAATGAAAACATAGTCCATCTTCAGACATATAACAATATAAACAAGAACAAATTAGGGACAAGTCTCATAGTTGACAACGAGAATACAGAATCGAAGAAAAAATTTATTAAAATTTTTGGTCCCTCGTGGGACCTTCTTAAGAAATAAATAGACTGCAAGTGAGAAATTTAGAGTTAATTGTGCGGGCAAACATACTCTTAGACTTAGCAATTACAAAATCGACAATAGGACAACAATTAAACAACAGATAAATTAAGAAACCCTAAACCGGATGATTAATGGTGTTCCGTTTGGCTGGGCACGATGAAACAACTTAAACAACAAAAGAAAGTGTTGCCAAAGGGCTAAATTTGTTCGAAAAAGTGATGATTGGACAGAACTACCAAGTCTTTTTAAGACCTTAATGAGGAGTAATTCGAAAAATAGAGTCAATTTTCTTGCGCTTTTGTTCCGCTGATGGATTTAAAGTTTGATGCAACAAGAATACATTTCAATTTTTTGAGGAAATGGCAGGAAAGGTTGAAGTGAACAGCCAAGGGAAACCGGGAAAAATTGTCACTTATCAATTTTTTGTGATTATTAAAACTCAAACTGAAAGAGGTACGGGTCTCACCTACATTATTATCTTTGTTGCAGACAATGCAATAAAATTTATAGAAAAACTTTGGCGGAGTCGCAAGAAAGGGAGGGGGAACTGGTGGGAGGCTTCATATTAGGATAGGTAAATGTGTACAGGTAGAAATGTGGGAGCAAATTTGAAATCGAGCTTCTGCATTTCAAGCGGTGTTGTCTGTGTGTTTGTGATGGTGCGGAGAAAGTTTGGATAGAAATAGCCTAAGATTAGGTGGAGGTTTTAAAGCGAGGATTTACTGAAACAGTCGGATAAAGGTTCATCTTCCTTTAATATTAGGAAGATATATATATATATATATATATAAATATTTATATCTATCTATCTATATATATATATATATATATAAATAAATTAATATATATCCTATAGAAAACTACAGACAAGGTGTTCCTCCGACACAAACAGTGCTCAATACTATAACAGTAGAGCAAAATACAATACGAATCAGTACAATTGGATATCAAGCCACTACCAGTGGTTTCGTGCTAACGCACTCTATCTTTATTTATAAATATGGATATATATATATATATATATATATATATAAATATGGATATAAATATATATATATATATATATAAATATTGATATATATATAAATATGGATATTTATATATATATATATATATTATATATATATATATATATATATATATATATATATATATATATATATATATATATATATATATATATATATATATATATATATATTAGGATGCGTGAAAACAAAAAGCGATGCAAAAAACGGTACTTTCATTTTCAACTTGAATTTAATGACTTGAACAAGTACAAACTATTTCGAGCGTATCAACTGCTCTTCTTCAGTTGCTAATGCAAAGTGACTACAATACCTTATGTAGTACCAGGTGTAGTGCCTGCTGGTACTAAATAAGGTCTTATTTTATAGGTCTAGGTTAGTAGCTATCTGAAGCATCTCCGTGTACGATGGGAGCTTGGATATGCAGTAACTTTCCTGACGCTGCCTTTAGGTCACATTTCCACTGTAAGAACAAAATAACTGCTTGTGTATGATTAGGCTTGTGAACTGCTTTAATTCCTGGCCCTTTCTGAATAAAAGCAGAGGTGTAACCAAGTCACTCTTTTCTCGGCAAGTTAAGCCAGCTACGTCTATTTTAGTGACTAGTGTCAAGTGTCATTAATGACTCGAATCTTTGTGTTGTTTCAATAGGGGGAAATTCCCCAGAATTTTCCAATTCAGGTAGTGTTGGAAGGTCTTGACTCATGTCGCGACTTGATTACAAGTCTTAATAGTTAATAAAAGCAGTAAGGTTCGTAATCAGCTGTTAAGAGTTTAGGGTGACATAGATCTTTCACTCGTGTCTAAAGTCATGGCTCAGACATAAAAACGACAAAGGTCGAAGGAACTGTAAAGTTATGCCATTGGACAGAATACCCCACCCGTTGAAGCCGGTTTATCCGGTTTGAAGGGGCAAACTTTTTCTGCATGGAGGATACACATGGGACCATCAAGCTGGCCGTTGTTGAAATAGGTTTCATAAAAAACAATTAGCATCATCGAAATATTAGATGATGTTCCCTACTAGATAAACAGTCATGATGACATAATTTTTAACCTGCAAAACGACGTTTTTGCCCTGAATTGGATAATTTTTTTTTGCTATGGGTCTCTGCCAACTCGCTCCACCCCTTATCCGCTGCCTCATGTGATTAGGCTATAGATAATATAAAGATTCCTATAAGCCGATTAATAAACGCAAAAACAGGATTAGGTTGACCCCTTCGTCACTGGAACATCCTGCCTGTCGACTCTTGTGAAAATGTCTCCCCATACCCCTACGGTATGCTTCTGATACTACGATGACCTTGGTCAAAGTCATCACAAAATGTGGAATTATCTTCAGTAGACTAAGACGTTTCCATCTTCGCAGTCTTCTACTATTCACAGTTAATTCATTTATTTTTCCTGGATAAAATGTTGATGACCCATGATGTTTCAGGAGCGTATGCAGGAGTTTACCCGAACACAACTTGTCGTGGAGAATTCAGACTGAGAATTTGGTACTATCTTAGTGGAACGATACCATCATTTAGCTCGTAGTGAACCGAGAAAGGTTTTGATTTTTCCACATTCTGATGTTATACTGCCCGGACGGGATGTTAAAGCAGGCCGTGGTAGAAAGTCTGCACCAAGAACAGCCCGGGATCATAATGATTTGTCTATAATTCCGTAAACTCCGTTGGTGGGAGGACCGCTTTGCAGAGGACGTAGCATCCATGGGACTACCATTTAAAGAGCCAGTGATGGGCTCCAAGACAACTCCACGGTGGGGTCCAGAGAAGAAACTCCTGGAAGCCTTGTGAATAATTACAAACTTGGGAAACTAGCGTGAAGATTTCTGTCTAAGGCACATTTTGTTATTCTGTGACGTTATATGCATAGGGTCTATTGATATTTACTTCTGTTCATTGTTTAATTTTACAGCAAAATGGAAGCTTTCATCATAGGCCTACTTTCGTTTTGTCTGTGTTTACTGCAAGCGACATATGTAACAGCTAGAAAACAACCTAATTTTGTTATCCTTCTAATGGATGATGTTGGCTACGGTGACATTACTTCTTTCTGGAATCCAATCAATCTGTCGGCAAGCACACCATTCATAGACTTTATGGCAGCCAATGGTATCAGGTAATCCATAGTACATAAATGTATAATAAAAAGTACACTTACGTCTGGCTTTGTACCTTAGACTGCATATAAATTACCTCTTGGTATAAAAAGTGTATTATCGACTGCCATTAAGCACTAGTAGTATGGAGATCAGCTTTTTCGTGCAGTTAGGCTAGCCAAAAATAGATACAAGGTTAATGATGCACGAAAATTGCGGAAGTACAAAATTAGGGAAATTACAGTAAACTGTATGCTAACCTCAGTTTGTTTATCCAGCGTGTTCCGGTAATTCCATTCGCAGTACGAATCATCGCCCTTGCATACTAGGTTATGAATTCCATGGAAATCTTGTCACTGAGGCCTACTTTATATTGGAAGTATGTTAGATGAGGAAATAAAGTTTTAACTGAAACTAAAATAAGTTCATGTCACCAACGATTTGCGACTACTTTCCTTTATTTTTGCTAAATCCTGAAGCTTTGTAGAGTCTTTAGACTTAAGTCCTACGGACACCATTTCGAATAACCTGTAGGGAAAATTGTAAATAATCTTACTGAAAGGGCCTATACTTACCCTCTGTAGAAAATACTGACTTTCGGTAAGGAATATGCAACTAAATATAGACACCACGGTTAGCGTATTGATACATGTATGTAGTGGGTCATACTCTGTTAAATTGCTTAGCAGCTTTATTTTTCTCTCTTCTTCTGGACGTATGCCAATACGAACTTGACTTCCAAACTTAGGACTAACATTTCTGAAATTCATTACTTAGAGTGGTACTTCTTCCTGCCACGTATCTTTATCATTAACTTGAAAACAGAATATGGTCTTCTGCACTCATATCGCAAATTCAGTTGTTCTACTTAGACCTATATTTTCGCTAGTGTTTCACCAACTTTTACAAGACAATATCGGTCGCAAAACTGCATTTTCGAGAGCTTAAAAAAATGTAGGTCCTGAAGTAAAAGATCAAAGCAAACAAACAACAAACTTCTTCATCTGACTTGTATTTGTAGACCTTATGCACTGACGTTACGTGACGTCATTTTGGAGGGTAAACAAACACTACACTGCACGGCACGACGAATTAGGCTTGGCACGCGCACGTGGTAGACTTACGTGGATGTCCGACCGGTACACACATCAGCTGTCTGCATTCGTTGGTGTAAGATGCAATGGTATGCGCGCCTTGCCTTCGTATGAGAGCGCACTTTCTGTTCTGTGTCGTCATATGCATAAAGTCTATACCTTTGGTAAAAACTCCTGTGGCTTTTCAAATCTGTGTATTTGTTTACATTTGCATTTATCAATAATTAGATTTACAGACTTCAATTCAGCTGCCTCGACTTGTACTCCTTCACGAGCGTCTTTGCTGACAGCAAGATTAGGTGCGAGAACAGGGATCACCAAAGTCTTGGAAACATCAACTTTTGGGGGACTACCGATCAACGAAACGACGTTTGGTGAAACGTTCAGTAAAGCGGGTTATAAAACAGGAATGATAGGCAAATGGCATATGGGTGTACGACGTGAATATCATCCGTATTCAAAAGGTAAGAAGTGGTACAGTGTATAATAAGAAGTTCTGTTTTATAGCCAAGGGTGGAAAAGTGATGTAAGTATGGAAAATCTTAAAGTCGGAAATATTCTCAATTATTTTTTCCATATATATATATATATATATATATATATATATATATATATATATATATGTATGTATATATATATATATAATATATATATATGTATATATATATATATATATATAACGCTAATTCCTACTGTACGGGGAAATCGATATATCGCGGTTTCGTTAAGTCGAAGAAAAAAACAATAAAATACATTAAAAAATATTTCCCCTTTTGGAAACCAGATATACAACAACGCTTTTTCAATGGCCCACCATCCATACGTGTTAAAAGATACGCGTACGAAACTTGGTCAACATTGAAGTAATAGCATGTTAATCATGTGGTGAAACGGACGTTACCATCCGTTTACGTATTCGTATATAAAAAGCGTGTGATTTCGCAAAGTCGACCTGATTTTTTCCCCTTTTAGACGATTTCCCTTTTAGGGGGTTTTTCCATACAAATTTCCCCTGAATCCCAAGTTAGCAAAATATATATATATATATATATATATATATATATATATATATATATATATATATATATATATATATATCTATAATAAGAGTGACGTAGCGACTTTATCTGAATGGGTGAATCAACGCTGTATTGAATAGTCGCATGACGACCTTAGGCCATTATACCTCTAACACAGGCATAGCCCTATACCGAAAGTTTCTACCATATAGGCCTCAATGGCTCAGTGGTCAGAGCATCCGCCTTGTATGCGGGAGGTCGCTGGTTCGAATCCTGCTTGAGGCTAAGTTTTCCAGTCTCATATATATATATATATATATATATATATATATATATATATCTATATATATGTTTATAGAGGGATGTATCAAAATGCATCAAAGCAATGGTAATTGTGAATGTTCTACGGGGGGGGGGGGGCGCAATTTATTCGCAGGGGCCTCCTTCCGCCTCTCTTGACTACGGGATTGATTGGATCACACTCAAAACATTTTCAACTAACTGGTTTTTCTTAATTTTCCATTTTATTGGCAAAACGTTTTTGCAATGTATGTAGTCATACCCAATCATTGATGCACTTTGGAGACAATTAAAGAAACGAAAACGTTTTATTTCAGGTTTTAATTTTTATACCGGTCTGCCATACAGCAATAATATGGGCTGTACCGACGAAGGAGGATATGATTTGACTGGCCCTTTCATTTGTCCAAAAGATTGGAACGAAATTCCAGGATACAGTGATTTTAATTGCTATCTCTGCCCAAGAGATTCAGGATATAACTATCAAGGTAATCCAAACATTCCTTTCATCAGTTCGGGAGATTTCCCCTTTTTAGGAGAATCTAGTTTTCCTGCTATGGGGGAGAAAAATTGTTCATGGGAGCCCAAAGTTTGAATAATATTTAAATGACTCTTTGTCTATGTACAAATGATGATGCAGAGTGGTGCATAGCGTAAGGATATTTTTGTTTGCCCTAGCGTAGTACTGTGCACCAATTACCTGTTAAATTACGTATAGTGTGGTAACTTATGTTAGTATTTTTCAATTAAAGAGGCCGTGGCATATCCCCTTAATATATAAAAATAGCCCAATAGTTCCAAATACCATTGGTGACTACATTCTAATTGGCATTCATTCAAACAATAGCTCCAAACTGGTTGGTCAATGATGATATGTCTAGGTAGTTGTATTTGCAGATAGGCTCATACACAGTCGTAGGTCTATATGACCTTCCGTAATTCCAAGTATATGCAGGCTCCTGTGACCCTACCCTGGGGTGTAATAGACATCCATGATATTTTTGAACAACCCCCAATGGTTGCCTACAAACAACCACGGAATTTAAGATCTATGTTAGTTTGCGCAACCCTGACTACTGCGGAAGACCTAAACACGGGCAACAGGAGTTGCAACAAACCTCCCCCCCCAGTATAGATATGAAATTTTGATCTGAACTCAAAAAAACCTTAAATGTTAACTGAACATTGACAACAGGAAGAAAACACATCAGCTTACTACATGAAAAGAAAAATTCCACCAAGCTTGTGAAATGCTGACATACCAGGGCTAATGTGTAACGAGTTGTAAGGCCCACTGGTGTTTTATATGTACAGGAATATTTTCCATTTTTGTATTTTTAATATTTTTGAATTTTCTAACTAACACAACAATAGGGCAGACTGAGTGACTGAAGTTCTCATTACTGTTCTGTGTATGTGTCAGTGGCCATCATGTAATAAGCATATTATTTTTATTTCAATAAATGTGGTACAAAGCAGTGTTCTGTGTTTTACATCCATGTTTTTTCAGATTCTTACAAATGTAAATATGCTAAAAAATCCTGTGACATGAGGTGGGGGCTATGAGGGTGGGGGGTAACTGTCATGCTAAAAGGATATGTTGCTGCAAATGTCAATCTAGGGCTATGTCATGGCTAAGGGTAGAAGAGATAGTCCCAGGATTTTTAGAGAGGGGCACTGAGCATACTTTGTGACTGGTGCAGAAATGTTTCTGTACATGTAATGAAATTATGTGTTATAAAAATGACAAGTTCGTTACTTTTGCTTTAATTTTTCATCATTCAGACCCATTGGTCACCAAGATCCCAAATTGACTCCGTTTTCATACCATTAGTTACAGACAATTTATTTAAAATTTCTCATTCATTGTCTAGAATATTCCTCATACTTTCCCTTCAAGATAAGGTCATTTACAACATGCTTCAAAGAAAATGAGTTCATTTGAATAACTGTATTTTAGAACAAATAAATGCAAGCAAATGAGGTGATGGTAATAGATTGGCACCTGCTCTCAAAAGATCAAATTGTTCTCAAGAAATAAATCTTGGCTTATCCTGAAGTACTAGGTGTGTGCACTTTGGTTGAAAGTCATGGCTGCAAAACTTCTTGGGTGCACAAACTTTGAAAACCAAAATTTCTAGCTCACCTGGTCTACTTAATTTGTGACTAAGATGAAAAGTTCTAGCTTCAGCATGATTTTTGCAGACACAATGCATCTTTGCGTCCAGCTTTTTGCAGGCCAGGTTGAAAGTTATGCTTTTTTGCTTGTCAAACTAAAATTGAAATAGAAGTTATTTTCAGATGTACTAATAGCTTTGATTTTTGGTTTCGATGATAAGAGAAACCTATGCATTTGTTATGGTTTGTTTGTGTGGGTGTGTGTGTGTGGGTGTAATAAGTGTTAATAGGGGACATAAGCTTTTGATTTTCTTAGTCAAGTGTGGATACACCTCCAAGTGGGGATATCCACATTTTTACTGTTAAAAACGAGTATCCCCAATTGACACCTATTACATGTATGTGTGTGTTACTCAATCTTTGCAGGATTATAGCTCGATATATTAAGCTAGTATTAGCTAGGTGTAAGAGTGTAAGAGTATTCTATCACGTCAGTAGTTTGTTTAATTTATGTAGGAAAATTAATAAAGCATGGGTTTAAAGGGAATTTGTCGTCTTTGCCAGTGGGAGGCGTACAGAAAATTAACTTTGCATGCTCCATTTTATAGAAACTGGTAAGTTTGTAATCGTCTGTGTTCGCCTGTTGTCTTCCAGCTCCCTGGCCTGTTGTGTTAGAATACCGTGTCGGTACGTCCGTACGTAAACGGCCCGGCGCTTAACATGCGGTCTATGTAGTATAGTACTAGACCAGCCGAGTTGACTTGGGCCGAGCTGGTCAAAGGCCAACTTGGCTTAAGGTCAATTTGGTTGAGATCGAGTTGGTTTAGGGTCGACTTGGCCTGCTCCCTACTAGACACCTTCAACATAGCAGACTGTTGTGGTATTACGAATCGACCATAGGTTGTACTGTAAGGGTAACCATGATTCAAGGGAAGTACTTTCTTTGGTCTTTCAGTTATCTTCTACCGAAAGTGAACAAGTCCCTTCTCCTTTGGGTGACCACGACCACAACATCGTGCATTTATTACTTGCGATAATTTATAGCTACGGTGCTTTGTTGATAGTAATGGGTTAAAACAGTAGGCCAAGGCCTCTCCTACGCTGCTGGACTCAAACTTTACCCGAGGAAATGTTAGGATTACAAGGCATTACTGTAAGATGTGTGCGGACATATACACCCTAGGGTGAGTTGAATTACAGTTGGTTGAATTACCGTTGAGTAGTAGGTGGCTGGATGATGCGGCTAGGGAGAGAATGTTACCCTATTGTTAAGACATGGTTGGTCAGGGTTTCGATTATTATGCCTGGGGTTCGGTTGGAGGTAAGGTTGGGTTTAAGTCAGTTTAATTAAGGTTTAAGTTAGAGTTCTAAGTGACCTCTTTAATAAGCAATCTCCGAAGCGCTAATAGCAATTGGATATCATACGAGTGAGTACTATTTAACTATATCTTTGAGTTTGAGGATGGCTATCTCTCTCTAGACTCATGACTCTCTAGACTTCCCCTTTACATTTCGGGGGAGGGGACTACCTTACTATGCAATAGTGAAGGGTTGTTTAAATGCGTCATATCATGTGGTACATCCAACCAAATTGAATAAGTTCAACATAAGTTGGTTTACTTTGTTTGGAAAAGGTAGGGAACTTAAGGAGTGCCAGTGTAATAGTCATATAACGGGTGCAACCTTATACAAGCTGGTCCACCACGAATTGGCTGTGCTTTTGCTGGCTAGTCCACCGAAACCCAACTTTGTGGTAGTCAGTGCCAGGATTTGCCCAACAGAGGATAGGAAATGGGGGATAAGCTCCATACGAGGGAAAGGGCAGCAACCGGGAGCCTCACCAATGGGGATATATACCCACTAGGCCGAAGGCGGTTCACTAGATCGAGGGTTTACTAGACCGAAGGGGGATAGCCAGTAGACCGAAGGTTCACTAGAACAAAGGTTCGCTAGACAGAACTTTCGCTTTAAAAAATCTACTTCGGGTTAGGAGTGGGGTTGCTATTGTGGTAAGATAAGGTTTAGGAATAGGCTGAGGAGTAGCCTTTGGTAAGATTAGGGTTTCAATAAGGATTAGGATTAGGATTTAGTTTAGAGTTAGGATCTTGGGTCCGGTGAACCCTCGATTTAATCACTGACCGTGAACCTTTGATCTGGCAAACCATGTTCCCTGTTGGGCACTGCAACACACCAAGAGTGCTCGATAAAACTGGGAATTAAATTTTCCAGCTAACGGGCTAGCATTCCCCAATGTAGGGGGCATGGTGTCCCTTTCCCTCAGCCTCATTGAATGTAAGCCCTAGCCTAACTTCAAAGTAAATGCATGCATGGTGCCATATCTCAGTAAGCATTACCAAAGAACTCATTTCTAGCCTAGGTGGGAGGGGCACATGCTAAGTTTTATGAGTAATGCCTGTATATGTCACTCACAAGTTGTGGCACACAATGTAAGGGTGAATTTGGTGTTGGATATGGATGTTCTCATTACTTGTTTAATTACTGGTGGGATTGGTCGGGCATAAATTTCTTAAGGCTTCACAAGTCAATAAGGAATAGCAAATATACAGCTTGACTTAGGGACGAAAGGAAAAGTGGCTTAGACTGTGTGTTGAAAACTTCAGACAGAAGCAAAACTTCATTTATTTTTTCATAATTTGTACGATAAATAATTCTAGTGCTATTTGCATGAAACCTTTTGCTAATCACTTGAAAATATGTATTTCTGCACAGTTCATGTAGATTTCCCACCGGCCTTCATATCTTCAAAGTGCCATACTTCTTCCCTGCCCACTAAGTTGATTGTCATGAATAACAGAATGCACTTTACTGTTAAATCATCACGATATTTCCAATATCATTACAATTCCCAGGTAATTATCCATATGGGTTCCTTAGGGTCCCCATATGGGCCAACATATGGGTTTGCACCCAAGATTCATAAGGGGCTGATATGGGCCAGCCCATATATGACCCATATGACCCATATGTGATAGTTTTGGGGCCCATATGGGCCCCTTATGAATCTTGGGTGCAAAATTTAATGGCCCTTATATGGGTTCACCCATATGGGGCCCATATAGATTTGCTCCCTGGGAATTTACTTCTTGACTTAGATTTTGAACATTTTTTGTATATTGCCAGTGGCGTAGCCAGGGGAGGGCGTGGAGGGCGCCAGCCCCCTATGAAAGCTTGTCGCCCCCCCCCCCCCACTGGCGATATGGGCCAAAAAAAATTCACTCAACTCACTACTCAACTTGATAATAATATACGATATACCTATTTTTTTTTTTTTTTGCTCTGATGAGGGCAATTTCTCTTATAAATGACCCAAAATTTTCGGCGCGCTTGGCGCGCTGTGAATTACTCTTGTTTCTCCAATATATTGTAAGTTCCATTCCACATAGCTAGATAGCATAAGTCCTGTTCACTTTACAAGTTACACGGTAGGTAGAGTACACAGTTTATATAGAGATGATAGTAAATATCATCCCAAGATCGCAAAGCCTATAGTTGCTGTTATCTTGTGTGTGTCATACGGTACGGTCGGTTGCTGAGCTACTCACTGAGCAAAGTTTGGCTATTTCATCTGGTAGTCCAGGCATGGCCGTACGGGCCGGGGGAGGGGGGCAGCCGCCCCCAAATGTCAGAAACCTGACTAAATCGGGCAGATATTTTGTCTCAGTCGGGCGGAAAATTGGACATTTAAATTCTATACTCTAGACTTTGAGGCAGGGGTGACGCCAGGGTGGCACCAAGAGGACAATTTCTTTAATCAGAACCCAAAATTTTTGGCGCGCTACGCCCGCTTTAGATTCACTCCAGTTGCTTCAGTAGTTCCATTCCACATAGCTAGATAGCATAAGTTCTGTCAACCTTACCAAGAAAAATGTAGGCACAGTACACAGGTTATAGATGTCGTCAGCATATCGCAAAGCCTAGTTGCTGTTCTCTAGTGTGTCATGCGGTAGGGTCAGTTGGTGAGCGACTCACAGAGGAAAGTTTGGCTATTTCATCAGGTAGTCCAGGTGGTGTCGACACAAAGTATGTTTTCTCCGATACGGTTTACAAGTTACAACCGCAACCGTTTTTATTTTTTTGTCTTTGTACTCAATGATTTCATATGGGTTTTGTGTAAGCCTACCAAAAGTTTTCACGCGATTCGCGCGCTTTGCAGTGTCAAAGTTCAGATTCAAAAGAACACTATCAGTTCAACTCGGCTGTTAAAGTATTAAGTAATGTTATGCAAAATGTGTCCTACAATGGCGTTGGCCGATAGTTCGGCTCTATCATATCCCCTTCTCACAACCCCTCAATAAAGGGGCTGTCGGAACTTGGGGTCACTGGCATGACCCGGCCCCTGTGGGGAAAATTCTGTCGCTACCCATGGTCCATTTACTATTTTGGCTTTCAAAAGGATCGTTTCTGCAATAAAACCCAAAATTTTCGGTACGCTCTGCACGCTCTTCCTCAGTTCCGTTACTTATAGCTAAATTTAGTACAAACCCTTTCCTCCTTTTCAGGTAACTTAATAAGTAGAATACATGGATTTATGTAAATGTCGGAAATTTCATCTCATTTCGCTAAACCTATAGTTAATGTTCTTTTGTGACTGTCGTGCGGTACGGCTAGTGATTCTAGAAGGGAAATACAATATACGTTATGCAAGATAAGGCCCAACTGCTCGGACAATTGACCTATATAAGCTTTAAATAAGTAGGCATACAGACTTTTCTAATGTAAGCTTACCCAAAAAATTTTCGCGCGCTTCGCGCGCTTTGCAATTTCAGAAGTTATTCTAAAGTTATTCTGCTATTGCACGTCGTTTGATTTGTATTTCTGGGGAATTCATATTTTCAAGCCCAGCAGGGTTTTTCGTGTACTTCCCTTCACCTCATGTACATATGTCTCTATTACCATCCATCATGTATTTTTGTATGTATGCGTGAAGTGATAAAACAAATAAACGAAACGAAACGAAAAGGGAAACGAAGTTAGATTACGGGAGAAACATGAAATCAGTGCCTCTGCTTCTCTAGTATATACAAATTTTATGCAATATAGTAGTATGGCATGGTATAGTACACAGATTTTCTTCAAATCCCCCTCACCAACCCCTCAAAAAATCGGGGATGTCGTCACTTGGGGTCGCTGGCCCCGCGACGGGCAAATCCTAGCACCACCCCTGCTGTGAATTACAAAGAGACCAATGGTAGGTGAACTTCACAATTTACACCGAATGCAATGGTTATCATAGGCTATAAAAGTACCCACCATAGTTTAGGCCTAGGTGCGTGGCTTTTGTCACTGACAGCGAGTATCAGTATGTGCAGGAAACTAGCCCACCGCTACCTCGTGAGAATAAAATAAAATGAAACTACGTTTTTTCACCAAAACTGCACATCTTGATGGCTGCTATCAAGCCTGGCAAGTGCCATTTCCGGCGATCTGGGATGTATTAAAATCTCAAATTTTCTTGGTACGCTCCGCACTAACTCATGGTGGCGCTCCGCTTAGATAGTAACAAGGCGCCCTCCCATGAAATGGTCAAGCCCCCCCCCCAGCGCCCCCCTACTAAAAAAACCCTGGCTACGCCACTGTATATTGCCATACTCTTAACAACCCACCCTCTTGTCCTAATAGTTCCCTTGTCTGTGATATATGATGGGCAGTTTCCTGTGTGGTCCTTTCAGTTTTTTTTTTTTTGCATTGACAATCTCAGTGGGCAAAGTGTGTGCAGCTATTGTCTTCAACCTTTAACAGGTTGTGGGGGGTGGTATGCCACCGAATCCCCACTTATTGTATTGAAAGTCAATGTATTGTATAGTGAAAGTCCATGTGAGCACAAATGTATACGTACTGGACTACATTTAGCAACTGCCCAAATGAGAAAGGGTGACCTGCATGCTCTTCTATTCCGTCATTTATATTCAGAATCAGGAGACTGGGAGATTATATAAGAAGTTTTGCAACAATCTGTGGTATATGCAGCTATTTGCCTCAAGAGGGAGTATAAACTATTACAGTACTCATTTCAGTACTGGTACTGTATGGGTTCAGAGAAAATTGTGCCTCTCCAGACTGATATGTCGAAATTCTTTCACCCTTTTTAAGGAGAAATGGAGTTTTTCCACACTGATCTTGTATACAAGCAGTCCCTGGAATCCTAATTCCTGAATGGCTCTTTTAAATCATGAGTCAATATTTTTTAAAGTTATTATTTCATCCATACAGAATACATCCTTCATTTATTTTTACATGTTTACATGTACACTCCAACTCGGTTAGTTGCTCTAGATCACACTGTAGTTACAGTACAGTAGTCAGTGTGAGCTTTTTCCAGGTTTGAACCCTCTCTGTACTGACTTGGCTGTCCATCTTGAGCTTCTCCCCATGTCAAGGACAAGGAGGGGGCAACATTTTATTTCCTTTCCCATCACTCCGTAGTTCCCTTTACAAAACACATGTCTGTCATAACATTACTGTAAAGTTTTTATCGAAAGTTCAAAACAAGAAAGAAACGTTAAACCATACAAACATTTAGTATGGTATTGCATGACGTTGTCACTTGTAACTCAAAAGTGAAAACACCGGACTTCATCATGGGATTACACAGCACGGATCAAGCGTTCATAAAATGTCAATAAAAGCGAAGCTCAGTATCTTGTTTGAGGCTGAAACGTAGCCTGCAATACATTTGCGTCCTTGTGGATGTGGAGTGGCCGCCCCATTAATTACCTTGACCCACCACATCTGGTCTCGGATACAACCGAAAGGAAATCACTTTGTTGGCCCCAAATCATGTCCTTAGACTCCATTCATGTATGCTAATGAGCTTTATACACCTATTTGCTACATCTTGTTCCCCTGTTTAATTTATCTGTGAAAGGCACATGGAAGATGTCAGCTTTAAATCATCTAAATATTGCATCAATTGTAGTAGAAAGAAGCATGTGTAAAGATCGTGATATTTGAAACTAACACATGTAGCAATCGTGCCCCTCGGATATTTTTCTTCATCTAACCATAGCGACACACTTTTCTGCTTAGCTTGCGTTTCTGAGGTGCTTAAAACAAATACTGCATTATTATTTTATTATGGAGTCTCTGTTCAAGAAGAGAAATGAGCAATTATCTTAGCTTAGTATAGAAAACGCATTTATAAAGACTTTTTCCTCCCCGTGTCTTTAAATTTATTTTTGAAGGTTAAATAATTCAAGTTAAAGGTAAACACAGAGAGTAGAATGTAGTACAATTCATTTCCGGCCGAGATGTGTTACAAAGGCTAGCGATCCGGAAAAGACGCCTATGACGTATATATAATTACTGCTTCACGTCGAGTGGTTAACCAGGGAGGTGTTACCTTGGTAACACCTCCCTGGGTTAACCAACTCAACAGTTTAGACCAATTTTGTTTTCTTTTTAAAGGTACGTTCACAAACAAAACCGCAGATTGCTCTTAAAGGGCAATTCTCATCATCCCAGACTGTTCCAATTCTCGCAACTAAGCAACTTGTAGCTCCTCCCATCAAACGTGTAAAACTCCTCATTTTGCAGACACAAACCTATTTTATTGCTTAAGGCCATGTCCTGGTGAGCATACAAGGCTACAAAGTATAATCCAAACACTCTCTCTGCATTCTGTGGAATGTAAGCTACTCTGCATCTGTTGAATTTTCAAACTTTGATGCCAGTCAAAGAACAGTAACCAACTGAGAATTTTGATATACCCACACTTAAAATATACTTTGGGGTGACGAGTGTTTGTCTTTAAGTGGAGTGAAAACCCACTCGGCCCAGACATTCAGCTCTAGACTTTCCAAATGCTGTCTTTATCCACCAGGCCAAAATACCGGTATTTGAAATTGCCTTGCCATATTTTGAGTTCCAATACAGATAGAAATGATTTTTCGGCTCTCAGACATCCATTTCGTAGGTTGCTTTTACTCACATCATCTCACACGTAGGTTCTTTGATTTCAAAGTAATAAAATATGCCATTACTTCTGGTCAAACATTAGCAAAGGGTCACTCCGGTTTTACCAAATGGACACTTAAAATAGGCACTTGAAATGCGTCGCACGAATTGCGTCGGAAAAGGCACGTTTGGAGATCATCATGTTAAGTTTTAGGGAGCAATATCTATATAACTACTCTTATGGCGGCCAGCTAAGGACGTACCGTCGGTCTTTGAACAATCAATGTCAAGTTTTCGTGTGCAAGTCTACGGGATTCTGCCTCGGGTGTGATTTTGTTTACATCCCCTTTTAAAGCTCAGTTGTGTTTTCACAATTTGAAATTAATCTTTGTTTCGAAAATGTGGTCGCCGATTTCTGACTACTCAAACGAGTTGAAATGATTAAATCTCACTAAATTAGACAGGAAGGTTTTAAACAAAATACAGTAAGAATTTTGCCACAAAATTGCTAGATGACGAGAAAAAGCTATCATGGGCAGTAGATTTATGATGATCTTGTTCAATTTCTTTTATTACACAAAGTTGCTCAATTTCATTTCTTACATAAAGAGTATATGATATTGGGTGCAATAATTAAGGCGGGGTTATATAGCACACGTATACACAATCTCATTTCCTCTATGATCTATTATGCAACATAAGCTGTTACAATTTGAAGGTTAACAATAACTGAATGTGCGAACTACAAAGGACATTAAGTTGTATTGTTCAATCGAAAAACATTATTATGTAACAAGTGTCATAAAGTACCAACAAATCATGAAATTTGTCAACCAGCTTGAAACTATCAATGACGCAGCTTCTGACTGCGAATACATAATTTTGCCAAACACAGTGTTAGAAGTGATTTCTTTTATCTGGCAATCACAATAATTCACAACCGCAATAGATCATGCACAGAAAAGAGTCCATTTTCTTACAATTATCTTAGTATTTTTTGGCATTCTGAATGGAGACGTTTTCCTTTTTAGTCCTAGCTCTAACGCAGAAAAACAAGGTTTTAAACATTTCCTGCAGGACTCTTGCTTTTATCGTCATCTTATGTAAAATGTTATCATTCCGATTAGGACAATGGTACACTCTAAAAACACCCTAGTTAAATTTAACTAGGATCGGGGTCAATAATTTTCCATACATTTCCTGGTTAAAATAACCGGGAATCCGGGTCCAAATTGACATTTCCCTTGTTATATTAACGATTGGTTAGAAATCCTGATACGAATTAAACATTTTCCTGGTTAAATTTAACCAAGATTTCTTTTTTACTTTTAACCAGGAAATGTATGGAAAAACTATCAACCCCATCCTGATTAAATTAACCAGGATTTAACCAGGATGTTTTTAGAGTGTAACGGCGTCTGCCACGATAGTTCTAGTTGTGAATGTATTTGTGTAATGTCATTTAGGAATCTCATGAATAATCCATTGTATGACATCGACAAGGACATCTTCACGAATCTAACGAAATTACAGAAAATGTAAGTGAATAAAAATTTGATACAACAGTTTTCTAAAGCAAAAGTTAAAAAAATGAATAAATAAAGAAACAATTAAAAAGTAATTTCGCTACTAATGCAGACGAATTAAAGTACATAGTTTCCCTCGATATACCGCAAAAGTGTTTCCAACGCCTGGAAATTTACCACATGTCTCCTATGCCTGAGGAGGGGGGGGGGGCAAACTCTGCAGTATCCATGATCCGCTTCTGCAAGTACAGTAGTAAAAGTGGTAAGTGTCCTGTTTAGAGGGTAATTTTGCTAGGTCAGAGCGTTTTAATTATCTATTTCAGCGAGTAATTTTTGTAAGAAAATTCTCCTCGGTAACAGACCAAAAATGACGGAAATAAAAAAGGGACAGAAAATGAAACAAAGCAAATAAATGAAGGTATCAGTCCACTATGCCCATAAAGTGATTAACTGAAGACGCTGCAGAACAAAGTGCTCCAGTGGTGTTAGATCCGCGTCCAGGAGTAACTCTCCGATCGAACACCAGGGGTGCCGAGGAAGTTTTCATTAACTTCCTTTATTTATAAATTTTTTTCAGTAGATTTAAACATCTTGACAATGGATAAGAAAGGAATAAAATAACCATAATTTTTCCTTTGAATCTGGCGTAGTCAGAGCAAGTCAGTATACAGAGCTAGTAGTATGTCAAAACCAGAGACTTTCTCCTTGAAAAGTGCATAATTTTTATGTGTGGGTTTGCATGTGTGTTTATACGAGGGCAGTTGGTAGTAAGCCTTTTGATTTATTTCATGTGACATTGCAAAGGTATGTATAAACCTGTATAAAATTGATACGACAAAGATTGATAATGAATTATTATGTGTTTCCTTTTTCAACTCTTCTTTTACTACCCGCCTGTACTTTTATTTTTGATAGCCATTAGTTTTGCTAAAACGGTCAGATCAAAAGTAGTCGAAATGCCACCATTTAAGAGTCCAGTCTCTGCTGGTATTGCTCCAAGACAAAGGTATTTCTTCCTGTTGTATGTTTTTTTCCTGAAAATTGTAAAATATAGTTCCAAACGTAGATCAAACCATTTTTTCTTTTATTTCAGTCTTACCTAACCTCGAATACTACACTAACACCCCAAATGTTTCATATTGCAATAGCGTAACTAGGGTCAGAATGGGGAGCCTTGGACAATACAAGCCCACAGTCAATCACCCTTATTACTCCTTCTTGTCCTAAAATTGCATCATGCCACATACAAAGAACAGCTACTTGAATGAGGATTAACATTAATAACATAGTAAAGGATGACTGGGCTACAAGACAAGGTGCACTTTCATTTGCTTTGTACTAAATGAAAGCAAATTTTGAACGAAAAACAAAGTAACTCTGCAGTGCGCGAAGCGAGCCAAAACTTTTGCGTCAATATTTAAGTTAGTATATTTGTACTGCTCGAGAGCAACGACAGGTACACCGTTCGGCGACTCATCGCCGTTAGAGATTAAACACTTAAAAATAATCATTATCTTGGTAGGCTTTGCAAAGCAACTGGAAAATTCTGAGGCAGACGTACCATTATAGGTGTCATAAGATGAATAAATGTTGCACTTAGACTGTTTGGCATACAGTCTTAAGTGCATTGCCTTCTTTCGGACGTAGAAGGGAAAAGAAAAGTCAACATTGTGTCTCGAGCTCTCGAAAAAGTAGTTTAATGATGAATGCATTTTAAAGTAGTTTAAGGAGAAGATGGGAATAAAAATGAAATGCAAAGCGTAATGATGGCTTTTGAAGGCAATATTAATGAAGGCCCCGATACTTGAGATTGTGGGGAAAAAATAGCTGCTACCCCGCCTATCCTACGCTCGTGCCCCTCCTCCTCTATCCCGCCCCTGGCGCCACCCTTGATGCAGATGTGTTTTCCAACAACGTCAATACTACACAATCAATTAGGATGATTGCCAACGGCGAAGATTTGTTCTCGATATTGGGGGGAGGGGAATCAACCTCATTTTCAAAAAAATACTGTGTGAAAAATCAAAAGTCAATGGGCGATTTCTCAAATATTGGGGGACTTGCCCCCTGTCCCCCCGGGATCGCCACCCATGATGATGATTGCTAGTAAGGTTGTACAACACAATCGGTAACTATATCACCTAGATACCTGTTGATTTGGAAGTCTATCTATGAGAGTGATCATCACGAACAGTACTATGATCTTAAATATAAAATTTGTGTTACACATTACATTAAATTTTAAACATGTTAGTTATTAGTATGTCAAAATTTTGGCCAATGACACTTGCTCAAATTTTTTAAGGAAAAAGGAATTTGTGAGTATCCCAATGATATTAACTGTTGGCTCAGCAAGGAGGAATACATGGGTATTTGTACTTCCTGGCAAATTTTCTCAATTCTTCCAAAGCTATTTTTGAAGAGTGGATGTGTGACCATAACCAGTCAAGTATCATCTTCCTAGTTTAACTGAGTGCATGGATCCGATGCAACATAATTTGTATAACTGTTGGCTCCGGGAACAAAAGTCATGGAAGGAGTCAGGAAATATTTCTGAAATTATTCTTTTCACGTCTTATTTGTTCCAAGAGTAATCTTGTGGTGTATTAATGAATTCTTGGATGAATGAATTCTGCAGTGTAGCATAATTAATTAAAGTGTACCTTAAATCTAAAATTTACAAAATACTTGCTACAAAGCTTGAAAAACGAATCCAAACATTTCAATATGCATCTTCATAGGACATTACTGAGCTAAGATATAAAATTTTGAAGCTTATTTACCGACTCAGAGTTTAAATTTAGAAAAGGTCTTAAATCTAGGTTATGCAGTATCTTGTGACGTCATTCTTGTACCACTCAAATAACCATCTTTGTATTTCTTTTTCATTTTTCAAAAGCCACTGCACCTTGTGCCAAAATGTGGCCACTGGCTTACTCTCATAGGGTGACTTGACTCTTCAAGCTATGCTAACAATCTATGCTAACATGCTATTCAAGAATACAGTATTGTATTTAAGGTCGTAAAAACATTTTAATTTTAAAAGAAAACAAAAGCAGGTAATGTGAGTTGTACAAAAAGACATCACAATATTTTTTATTCAAATTAAGTAAACAAATTGCAAGATTTTATATCTCAGCAATAAAGTAAGCTATAAAATAGGAATTGGATGAATGAAATTCATTTTCCAAATTCTTACATATATATTTTGTAATTCTAGACTTTTAGTTACACTTTAAAGGTAATAAATGCGTATAATATTCAACGTGCCTGTAAGTGAGGTGGTTTATGATGACGGGTGGTTGTATACGTTGACTTACTCAAAAGAACCACATATCGCCCGGTTTACTACATTTTATGGTAGGTGATAAATGATAAATGCACTGGGGATTGCTTCCAGTACAATTTTGTTCTAGATGGATATGCTAAAGCTATAAAAGACAGACAACCAGTCTACCTGAAGTACCATATATTTTGTAGCAACAAGAGGGTCAGAATAAACACAATGATATGAAATAGTAAAGATCCAGAGACAGCTTTGAACTTATAGTGTAATCCACCGTGTTTCTTTCTCTCATTTATAAAGGTATTTCTGTAAAATATAACCTTGTCACCATAAGTACGTCTTCTGTTATAATGTACCCTAATAGAGCACGAAATGAAGAGTACACTTGCAAAATTAATTCTGCAATTCTCCTAATTAGGGTAAACAAAAGGAATAATTTGTCGTTATAAGGTCTCTATTCAGCTGGTTTTAGAGTGAGAGTATTGTACTTTGCTGACTGAGGGGTCCCTCAAAACCAAGGGTACACTTTATATTCCCTTTCTTCCAGCGTTTAAACCGTGAAATTACACACAACCGTTGAGGCATGTTCTTACTACAACATTTATTCCTCGATTGACGAAGTGTACATAACATGGGCCCATCTGTGCATTCATTAAGATTGTACAGCAGCCGCTATAATTTGTGAAGTACTTGACGGTGATGAGAGTCAGGACTACATAGCTGTCGACAGTATTACAAACGACTCGTATCTGTTTTCAGTTTTGAAACTATTGACTCTTGGAATCGGAAAATTATAAGTATTATTTTAAGAAACCTCTCCTTAACTTTCATTTCACTTTTTAAAAAAAGGAAGGCTTATAGAAGCAAAAATGAGTACACTCCTATTCCAGAGAATCCGTAACCATCACTTTTCATTTCCCTTCAGATTAACTGACAACTACGGAATCTGCTGTCTTTTCGCAAACAATGACGGTACTAACTGTACAACACCACCCTCACCATTCAATACTTGTGGGAGTATGTTTCCAAATCATGTCCTTCGTGCTACGCGCTGGTTGGTATGTTTGTCTGCTATGCTGGCAAATTTGGTTGTAATAGTAAGCCGAATAAAAGCTAAAATCCCAGCTATGCGCAATATGTTTACAACCGAAGTGAACACAAATCAAAACGCGTTTCTCGTAAGCCTGGCATTTGCTGACTTCTTTATGGGAGTATACTTTTTCTCCATCGGGATAGCAGATGCCAAATTTGGAGAGGATTACTTTCTCTCTGCTTACGGTTGGAGGAATGGAACATAGTGTAAAATAATTGGATCCATTGGTTTTGTGTCCAACGTTGCATCAGTTTTAAGTTTAACTTTTGTAAGTATTGAAAGATTCTTCACCGTTTCATTTACATTCAGCGGGATTCGCTTTGGGACAAAGGTGACCATAGGGATATGTGTGTTAATATGGATCGTCAGCGCTGTAATGGCAGTTACGCCAATTATTTTCTGTCTTTGTCCAAAGACTTTTCGGTTTATCCGATTTTTGTTTGGGTTTGCCATTTGTTACTGTCCCCGAAACCACCGACACCGTTGTGACAGTTACCTATGACGATTACGGAAAAGTGGCTTT
The DNA here is from genome assembly GCA_029531755.1 of Holothuria leucospilota. Classification (NCBI taxonomy): domain Eukaryota; kingdom Metazoa; phylum Echinodermata; class Holothuroidea; order Aspidochirotida; family Holothuriidae; genus Holothuria; species Holothuria leucospilota. Next base: position 14,103,308 of record CM055970.1, read on the forward strand.
GATAAACGAGAAAGACTCCAAGGATCTGCAGTGGTTGTACTCACAGATTGTGTACATATACTTTACTTCCACGTGCGTACTTATCATCACTGTGTGTTACGTGACCATGTTCATATCAAAATTCGATCTAGGATAGGTTCAGGTGGAAGAGGGAACAAAGATGAAATAAAAACTGCAATAAAGATGTCAATTATTGTCGGTACAGACATGATCTGTTGGTTGCCAGTCATAGTAGTCGGGATTCTGTCTAAAGCTGGTATTGAGATAACTATTGACATTTACTCATGGATCGCTATATTTGTTATGCCGATAAACTCTGCCTTCAATCCTTTCATTTACACTATTCCAACGATAAAAAAGAGGAAGAAAAACGAACCTTCCTTCATTGCGGACCATCGAAACAAGCCAGCAAACTGAGCTAGTCAACACCAGCGTAACTTGTTCCCTTAACAAAATAATGCATCTCCTAAGACCAGAACAGAAATTTTCCTTCTTAAAGGTGTATAGAATAAAGTATTGATAAAAGTGACATTTGTAGAAGAAAGTAGGTCAGAGTAAGAACAAATCTAAGTTAACAAGAGAGCGACACAATTTTTAATAATTACTAACCTAATGTACGATATGCACAAATTCCTCCGTATAGGTCACGTGCCTGATATCGATACTGACTCTTGACTTGCTGTTGGGGACGATGAATGTTACTTGCTCAGTTCTGTGCGGAAAAGTTAACTACAAATTGTTTTGACTCGGTTGGAATACTATAAGTTTTGGGCACTCCTCTATCGCTCCAATAATCCTGCTTCTCTCTTTCTCCTTTACCTTAATCCTGGCCACGAAGGGAGGTGGTAGCCCCCTTTAAACACGATACTAATATGTCTTCAAATAGAGGAAGTAACATACACAAAAATTACTGCGTATAAAAAGCATGGTTAGGCTAAAAAACTTGATTCGTCACAATTTGTTCTCTATCTCATGACCATTATTAAGGTAATAGTACATGCAACTATTCTGATCACAATACTTTTCCGAAAAACAGAGGTACATCTCCAACCTCTATTTGGGCCTTGCACCAATATGGGATCTCTCTCGCAGCCATTATCGGTATAGATGGTGACTGTACGACGAAAAAGCAGCTATTCTTTTGCTATACCTATCAGGGAGGTCGAATATTACCTCCCTGCACCTATATTTCCCCTACCAGTTTCCATTGCTGGTAGCTGTTAGTCTGGATTTTCATTCAAAATTAGTAAAAATACGATAGTTTGTAAAGTGTTCGGCGTCATACTCTGTTGCATCATTTAGATGTCATGTAATAGGCATCATGTCAGTACACTATTTTATATAATTAATCCAGAGCTTTCATGGGAGGCCCTATACTGGTGTCTTCGAGCCTTAGATACCTTTTATAATGCACAATGAAGCAAAGGAAAATTTCCGTAACAGTACAAGAATGTTTCTGTGGACTCCACGCACGTATTTTTGCGTAAAAACTTTCCCCGAAAAGAAGGCAGTAAAGTAGCCAAAGGGGGGGGGGGGGGTTCAGAAGGTTTGGTGACAACATACCCTTCTCTTAGACAACATACTCTCCTCTTCCACCTCACCAAAATTAGAATGCACTAAATTATGGACATTGTACAGCCATATATGATGAGTTCCAAAAGTTTTCCCCAAAAAGCTGCGTTTTGCATCTAAGCCCTCCCTAGGACAGCTCCTTTATGTAGTGACAAAGCAAGGATCATACACTGCTGTATACAATCGCTGAGCGCATAAAAGGTACAATTTTACGCAGACTTAGGGTGCCAACTGAGGTGATATTACGACGTCATCTGTGGTGCCCCTCATCAACAAACCCTAGTGACGCCACTGTCTTGAGTTACAACAAAAATGATCAGAATAGTCGCCCCTTGCACATCAAAAATTAGGGCCCTAAAGCTTACATTGTCCATATTCTTGTGTTTATTACACATCGTATCGAAGCTTGAGCAACTGTAAGGAATAAGTTAAAAAATAGGACAACCTGAAAAGTTACTCTCCAGTCTTAATCCCTGGACGACTATGTTGCATTTGACGGATTTCTTTCCAAACAGTATACCCTTTTTTACACTTATACCCCACACAAACTACCACATAAAGAAACCATTATTGACAACAGTTTCAGCTTCTTTCTAAACATTGTAAGTTGATGTCATCATTTCAGTTTCTGAAATTCCCTTCAATTCCGAGGACAGTCGTAACGAGTATGTTTTCAAAACAATGTGGCGAGTAACCCATTTTTATACTGTCAGCACTTACGGGCGTAATTCATGTGGGGCCAGGAATGAGTATCCCTGCATGCACAAATATTGCCATGGAAGGCGATGAATAGATTATCAATTGTGTCGGCAGCTCAGCCCAGCAGTCTTACATGAGGTATTGATTTAACTACTAAAAACCTCTTTCCCATTCTCTATTACACCAATTGCCTCGAGGCTGGACGTTGTCCTTGTCCAGATCATGGCATGTGATACAGATTGTTGAAAAGGATAATTAATTGGCTCAGCGATGGAGATAACCTCGGGCTTTAGAAAGTGACATATAATCCTTCCCCACGAAAGTCCAAGTTTGGGGGTCGGAAATCTTACATTTTTAACGGGTACAATAAGGCATGAAACTTTCTGTGTAATTCTTCCTTTACGTCTCTATCAATCGTTTGAGCGAGTACATTAAAAAATAATACAGTTTCATTCTCTCAGATGGACTAGTGGATTGATTTAAGTTAGCAGCATTAGTGCATGGTTCGACCCTCCATACATGAATGAAGGTGTGCTGTGTCCTGACAATTTATCCTCGAATATTTTAATATTGATATGAGTATGCTGGATTATTGTTGTAGGTGATTGATTTAGTCAATTTCCTTTCATGAATCCATCAAAACGATATAAGTATGCTAAAAATGAATACGAAAATGAAATAAGAAACTGTGCTTGGCCCTGTCACCACACACAACTTACACTGCACACCCCGCTGACCGTCCTTCGTATCCTCCCATAATGTGTCAAATTACACTTTGCTTACCTCGTTTCTAAAATTCGTGACCTTGTCTAAAGTGCAAAAGTTCCTTGCCAATTTCACTGGAATCCTGATCCCCTATATAAGTCCCTTCTTGGACTAATTTTCTCCGATTTCTCCTACGCCAAGAAAAGTTCGCCATTTGGGAGGTTATTTTGGCCGGCCCCCTAAACGAACGTAACGCCACTGAGTCCCACTGTTTGGTAATCATAAGGCAAGTGAGAAGACCTTGACAGGATAACATGTGCTTTTAACTAATACACACATATAATCCCCTGCTTATCTAGCCATAGTGAGTTGTGCGAATTTAACTATTAGGATGCAAATGGACATACCCTCATTTAAAGTTACAAGGGCCTTGATCTTAGTAATGGAACACGCTGGGCGTATGAAGTGGGAGTAGGACCACTGGTTGTCGAAATGCTTTTCGTTGTCAATAAAGCACATTTTTGTAGTTTTCCTTGCATGGTGTTGTTACCACTTCAAAATTTACCTTCAACCTATAGGAAATATTCAATTTTTTTACAGTCGATAATTTCTTTAGTTCAATAATCTCTTTTCACTTTTAACGATTACGGACTTCGATCTGTGAAATATCTTTGAAGCACTATGTTTGACACCCTCATTCCTTTTTTTTTTCGGTTTTTACTTTTGCTTATTTTTTCTCAAAATTCCAAACTGACATGCATCTGCAATGAATGATTCGTTCAAAATTAGACTCCCTTTGGACGAACTTCCAAATTTATAACAACGCAATGAAAACCAGAAAAGTTAAGGCTTCGTCTCGGGTTCCAATTATTTTGCATATAAATATCAATCTAATCGACAAAAGCCACCCCGAAAGTCTGCAAATGTAGAGATAAGTAAAATTCCAGTCTTTACGTCTACAACAAATACGTATAGTGTAGATTATTGTCTTAGGTACAGCACCAATATGCCAAAGAATGGTCCGCATGCTAAACTTATTGGGCTACTGTACAACTGACAGGCCTACCTCAAATGACAGTACTTAAGGTTCAGTTCGCATTGTGTTTTGTAAAATGCAGCAGGCTAGTTGGAAAAGACGTTTGACGAAAGTTAGTCTACGTTTGAAGTCGTGTAGCTAACAAAACGTGATGGTATCTCAACTAACTTGCGTACAAACGTTACTGAAAACTGTTCAGTTCGACCAAGTCCAGCTACATTTGATACATGGTGGAGATGAAGGCAGCGAGCCGTGTGTGTAGTGTATGTAGGGTGTACAGTAGACCCCATGCATCCCTGCGTACATGCACTGGAAGGTTTAATACTTTAAGTAAGAACATTTCAAAACTGCCGACAAGTTTCTAAAACAAAATTATGCTAAAACAAAAATACGCGTCTAAAATAAAATTCACCCGAGCCAACAAAAACACATAAGTATTAGAATTGCTTATTTGACCATGTTGCCTATATAAACCATATTGTTGGCTGGAAGGACAGCACAAGACAGATCAAGGAGTCGATTTGGATAAGGAAGGGGGGGGGGCTTTTATTAAACAGGAATGATTGCACACTAAACTTAAGCCACTTGTATGATAAAGAGGGCAGACATAGCTCTTGAAACATCCCAAGTAAGTGTTTTTTCACCTATTGGACTTGTTCCTAAGAACATTTTACCAGCTTAACCAAGCTTTCACCAGCGACCAGATCAGAAAGCAGCAAAGGGATGATGTCATCAATACCCGAAATGATGTCATTGTTGCTCAGTCATGGTCATATGCAATCCTGAATTGTTAACGGGGTCAAGCTGGATGTCGTAGATTTGTCTATCTCTATGTATTATAAACATAAATGTATCATTACTCAAGTATTCAAGGATAATAAATCAGGTATCGCAGCATATCTTCATGGATGGGGGATCTATCCCTGCACTAGTACTGGTAAGTAAAGCGCAATCATAAAAACCATCTGAGAAAGTTGAAGTATACGACTCTTTCAGTGTGCAACCTATCGATGTAGAAGCATAGGAATTAAACGTTGCAGCACGGAAAGTTTGGGACCACTGCAATGTGTTGTTTACTAAATGCCCAAATAGATCAGTACAAGCAAAAAGTATACAATGAAATAAATCTAGTTGTGCTACGGAGTACGCAATAGATCTTCAGTTTTAGAGAGTAGATTTATCTACCTTCAAAGGCAAGACATGCCTACACTTGTATATCCATACCTGGTCACACTTGAATTAAGCCTGAAAGTGCTGATCGTACAGAAATGTGCTGTAAACTACTGTAAATTGTGTATTGGGAAACTAGTCGTGGCGACCATATTCGCAATTGACGAAAATGTCAGTAAACGACAACATCAACAAACAATCTTAAGAAGTTGAAACTATCGTCATTAAATGTTTCTTTGAGTGGTAGATTGTGTCAGGTATGTGATTGTTTGGAGACAATAGTCGGGTAGATTTCTGACAAAATATACCTTAACCCCAAAAAAATTCCTACAAGTGAGATTTCAGTGGTTTTTGGTAGATTTGGATGTGGGGAACAACATATCAAAAATCCACCAAAATCGGTTCACGAGATCTTTATTTAAATAGGTCATTTCCAAAATGGCTGTTTTTACGTCATTGTAACGATAAATGCAGCTAAAGTAACACTTTTTGCTGATTACAGGAAGTTTTGCTGTACTAAAATTTTGTTTGGCATGATGTTTTTACGATTAAATTGACCAACAGTACTACTGTAGACCTGAAGCTTTCATAATTCATCCATGATCTTACACTTAAGTCCCCAAAACCACCCAAAGCGACTGTTCTTTGCCTACTACTAGAATTCATGCAAAATAAAAAGTCTTCTTGATTTCTTGCATTTAGGTTTCCAGGGGTAGTATTTTTACTTAAGCATTTTTACAATGTAGTAAGCTAGCAAGTGGCAGAGCGCACTGCAGAGAGAAACAAATTGTGGGTCTGGTCCTTCAACAGGTTTGTCCAGGGGTGCATGGCCCCAGGATTGGCTCTAGAGGGGCCTAAACTCTTTGGCGGGAGGGGCGGTCTTAAGACTTGAAAAGGGCGATGGGTTGCCGGGAGGATATTGAAAGCAAAATTTTTGGCTCCTGAAGCGAGCCCAAAATATTTGGTTTCTTTTGAAAGAATCTGAAAGTTTGGGGTTTCAGGAATGAAAGTCTGAAAAATTGGGGGGGGGGGGGGGGACTATCGTACAACCTGCTGTACATGAGAGGAAATTCAAGTAAATTGTCGGGGTGGGGGGCTGGACGTCTTCGGGATTACATATTCTGTCGTACCTATAAAGGCTCCCTGACAAAATTTGGAAAGTTCCTCGAAGTCAGCCTTCCCCGATGGGGCCATGCCCCCTGCTCCCATCTGGTACTGGTCACCCCTTGTTTGTCCCTGTCTGTTTTCAAGAACGTTACAACCAGAACTATGTAATGTTCAATCCAACACGGCAGTGACTGCTTAGTAACCTGATTTAGGGTTGTTAATTGTTGGATATTCGGATGTTCCCATTTTCACACAATTGATTGTCATGAAGCTGTGCTTTTCCATTGAAATAAGTCTCTAGTCAGTTCAAGTGGTAGCATCGCTGTTTGTGGTGTATAAGTTATGAGCCTATCCCCGTAGAGTTTACCCTAGGCTCTAACAATAGGCTATCACATGTGCAATTAATGGGCAAAGCAGTCATGGTAAGTGCAGTAAAGCTTTATTGAAAGATACTCTTTAGCCTACAGGTTAAGCTGCTCATCGCTTTGGTCGCACCCTTTTATAATCAAATTAGCAGTGTATAACCTACACAATGCAGTCACATTTAATAGTTAAGCTCTACAATTGCAGTACCTGCCATCAAGAGTTTCTAAGATTGGTGGTTGGACAATTCACTCCTGAATTTTGACATTTTTTAAGGGTAGGCTGCTATTTTGGACATTTTCAGAGAAAACATCGTCAAACTGAAAATTATGTGGGGCTTCAGTCCCCCTCCCGAGCTGCCCTGAATTAAGCTGGTGAAGTTATACGGTATTTTTCTTAGAGTAGTGAAATATTTGAGTGTGCCATCTCAACGCATACTATATAAGTGCAATTGCTATAGTGGTGGATTTGCTCTTTGCTCCTTTCACACTGTACGTTACTGAGGTAGCCTTGTACCTACTTGGGTGGATTTGAGACAAAATGTACCCACCCAGCCCCCACCCTCCCAATTTACGTAGCGAGGATTTCAATCAGTTTTGGCAGGGTTGGACATGAGAGCAACACATTGACAGTCAAATAAACTTCTTGAGTCCTGAATAAATTAGTGTCACTGCTGACGAAACCTTGGCAAACTCTATGTCCTTAAGGGTTTATTCATTGAAGCCCTTTCCAATTATATCAAAAAGTCTATTTAATGGGATTGTACACTTAATGGTCGTGGTCGGCAAGCAGAAATGGGGGAAGTATTTTGGCACATTGCTCTGTATTTCTTTAAGCAGGAACGGACGGTGGGCAAGTAAGTAGTATACCCCTCCCCCATCCTTGGTGGGCCCCTGCAAGCAAGTGACCAAACGATGGCTCATTTATTTCGGTGAAACTTGCCAAGGTTAAATCAGAAACGTGAAGTAGGGTATCAACTAGTGCAAACGTTTTAATGAAAATGACACATATAGATGTCTAGTTTCAGAATATGCTGGATGCTCTGTAGTTTGGCAATTTTGGATTTTTAACCACGAGATAACTCACAGATAAGATTTTAAGTATAAGCTATAGTGTTTGCCATCTAACTGGAGCTATTATCATGTAGAATCAGATTGGATGAAAAGGGAGCATATCAGTTGCAGGTCCCTAAAATACGATTATCAGGCCATTTACTGTCAAATGAGGTCCAAATTCTATAACACGCCCCTGACGTACAAGGCCAGCATCACACATGAATACACTGCAGCCACAGTCTTTGATATAAACACAGGTCCACAATGTTTATACAACTGGATGATAGCAGTGACATACTTTTCAAGCCTAGGTCCTTCAAGGAGTATAGACCTCAGAAAAATATGGCGCATTCACTTTCATTATGAAAGCTGTCTGCGAAGTATTTAGTAATTTTGCAGGATGATATCATTTTACAGGAATAAGATACATAACTGAAAATTCACATGTGAAGAGATTTACTACTATATTAACAGAATTTTGAGTCAAACCTGCAATAATTTACTCAAGTGTGAATATACGGGTCTTTGAAGTTGTAATTTTTCACTCCTAAAATATGTTTTTCTAAATTTCCGATCCGTTCCATGGCCCTTGACCAAATGTCAGAGGGCCTTCGTAATATAGCCACCTATTGCTACTGTAGGTTTATATAGGCCTGTAAGCGTGGGGAAGATCATTCACCTTACAACATTTCCAGCGATTATTAAGTAGCTGGAGTTCAACATAGGTATCAATATAGGTAGCATAGGTATATGGGAAGGGAACAAAAAATCAAACTGTCATAAAATGGATTTTTAGGGGGTCAAGTAATGCCTTTAAAAACATTTTTAACTTCTAATGTCATAACTTTGCCTATAATATTCACAACTTTGACTTACAACCTAAATATCTTGACAGTTATCTTACAATTTTTACTTTCAAATTCCAACGTGTAACCTTGATTGTCATTATTTTAATCTAAAATCTCATAAAGTTGACCAATAATGTCGTACTTTTACTTTTGGAGTACAGAATGCGACCTAAAATCTTACCCTTACTGTTATCAATTTGACTTGAAAAAGTCAAACTTTTGTCCTAGATCATATTGTCTTGACTTTTAATTTCATTATTTTGACTATTAGGGTCACATGTATTTGCCTCTTTTATTCCCATTATAAGGACTTCTGACCTCATAATGTTGACTTTAAAATGAAATAATAAGTTTCAGTTACATAATTTTGACTTTTTAATTACCATTTTTATTTTATTAGTTTGACTCACCTTTTTGTTTGGAAATGTAAAACGGAAGTTTTAGCTTTAAATGTTAGAAAGTGCCTTGACAAGTCATAATTGTGATTTTTAAGTGAACATTTAGCTGATAAAAATGTCACTTTAATCGAATGAAAAGTCTAAATAATGACTCTAAAAATTATCAGTCAAATAGTCATGAAAATGAGATTTAAGAAACAGTTATGGCCTAAAAAAATTAATAACACTACGAGTGGACTCTAAGGGATTAAAAGTTAATATTTAGACCAAAACAGTTAAAAATATGAAACTTATACTCTTTTATATTGCATTTCAAGTTGGAATACAAAGATCTGAACAAAAAGTTTGGTATCGGAACGTCATAAGAGGATTTCAAATCCGAAAAAAGCTACTAAAATTTTTACTTTAATAATTAAAATACTTGGGTTCCATAAGGAATAGGTTAACTTTAAAGGTCACGTTCAGGACAGTTTTAGTCGTTTTTTGCCCTTCCCATGTCCCTTTGCTGAAACATTTTAAGGCAACCAGTTTTGTACCTCAGCATTTAATAATTAAAGGCATTGAATGGTTATGCTTTCTCTCGCTTATAGACCTGGAATAATGTTAAAGTTATATAAATTATGAGGGCCATCTAACAATTAATAAAAGGCCTGCAAATTCATAAAATTTAAAAAAATTACATTTAGAAGTAAAAAATAACATTTTCAAGTGCCCAGGTTTTCAAAAATGAGATAAGTAATGCCGCTTTGACATCAAATTCTTTTTATATAACTATACATCATACCACATACGAATTTTCAGCCATTGATCTAATTCCTGTGAAAAGATATCAGCTTTCAAAATATGACGAAATGGCGCTTGCACCTTTCTTCCTCAGAACATGGTATTGCGCAATACTTTTCTGAGGGCTTTAACTTCTGAACACTCTAAGCTTCAGAACTAAAAATTTCACAAGGATCATTCAATTTTACATAAACCCTTTAAAGAACGCAAGTTACACGTCTCTTTTCTGCAGCTTTTATAATAAAACCATTACACGAAGGCATTCAAACCTTGAATGGAAAGTTTTTATCGACGTCATTGTGACGTAATCATTGTGTTTTTGCAAGGGAACTTGAAACATTTAGTCGGAGATAGTCATAGAAACATTTTTACGCATAAAATTGCCAATAAAACCCACATTACATTCACCTTTTTGACATTAAGTAGGAAAAAAAGGGTTTAAAAAGCCGCCATTTTGGATTTGACCTAATTTCGGCCCTTTCCATGGGTGGATTTTGGTGGATTTTTTCCTGGGTACATTATACACCTCAACTAATACCAAACTGCATAAAACTCACTTGTAGGAATTTTTTTAGGGTCAAACCCTATATCTACCCGACTACAAATGTTAGAAACGACTAATGTAAAACATCTCTACCTGAACCTACAGTTTTAAATATTAATATCAGAAAATTGATTTGGTAAGTTACTTAATAATCAAATGTAACGTGTTCATTGCAATGTTATTAAAAAACTTCTTTTGAAGAAAACAGCAATGTTCTTTTGTAATATAGTTTCTGGTTCAAGTCAAACATTACCTTCAAATTAAGACTGCTTTCGTGTAAAGTACTGTAAATTCTTTCAAGTTTTTAATATTTACTATGCTAATGAGCAGTCTATTTAATATCGTTTATTCCGAAAGGTTTTCTTAAAATATTTTTTCACAAAGTTTTTAAGGTTGTGGAGGTTCCACTTTTACCGTTTTCATAGCAGAATTCACGTTGTTTAAAAGTTTTCTACTAGCAGGCTATCAGGAGATGCACGACAAATCTTTTTTAGAAGTAATAGTGTATTGCATTGGTCAGATTTACTGTAATACCGTTTATTTCTTTTATTGGACATGGTCTTTGAATCAACCGTGTTTTTACTTATTTCTTAGGTAAGAGCTAAATGCATTTTGCCTTTTTTTCTGGCAACTGCTATGTAAAATATGTATTTTAAAATGATTCGTTTAAAGTCTCGTGGTCTCGTTTACTCTATATTGTGAACATGATTTAAAAAAGGAGTTGTCTGTTATAACCCGCTGATTTGAAAAACTTTTTTGATTGATTGATTTATTTTTTTAAGAATCCACCTTTTCAGTCGGGAAATATACTTTTACAGCAAAGTTAAGGAGAAAAGCGACACCTACTAATCACAGCGTATCTGTATAGAATATTGCTGTTTATTTATAAAAATATGTCACGTCTTTCTGATGTAAATAGCATCGTAAATGTCTTAAAACTTAAAATGTCGCGAATAGTACTGTGTATACATGTTACGTACTATAGGAAATACTCCTAAGTAACTGTATAACTTTTGTAAAGCCTGTTTGCTTTAATGCTATTTGTATTTTATTTATAGTACATTCAGTTTCCTACAGTTGTTTTGCAAAAAGTTTGGTTGATAAGATTTTTAATTTTGTTTTTGCAAAAGGGGAAAAATTCATAATCGGCTACGTTTGTTTAGATATTAGTTTAAGAGACAAATACCTCGAGGATGTTTAAGCACGCTTTCAATGGATCATGATTACTAGGCAAACAGAATGCAATATATCATATTATGTTATATTATATTGTGTTGTATCGTATCGCATCGTATGATACGATACGATATGTCATGTCATGTCATGTCATATCATCTCATATCATATCATATCATTTCATATCATATCATATCATATCATATTATATTATATAATACATATATGACATGTGTCATCTAAACTCATGCGGTTTCGTTGGCTTTACGAATAGGCCAGCCATTGAACAGATGACTTTTATTTAAGAATCCACCTCGTCTGCCGGGAAAGATAGTCTTGTTGCAAAGTTGGCGACCACTTGGACACTTTAAAATCTCAGCGTTTTTGTAGAAAATAGCGCTGTTTACCTATAAAGGTATTAGTTGTTTTGTTTCATGTGCATAGATATGTAACGGTCCTACAAACTCAAGATATCTTTTCGACCACTGTTTAGTGTGCAATTCACAAAGAAGACTTTTCTTGTTATTTATTAAACAGTTTGTGTGGTTCAATATCATTTATGTTTTACTGCACTTTGTCCTTAACATTTACATTTTACTGCACTTTGTCCTTAAAACAGTTACTTTGAAAAGTGTTTTGATTTACAATAACTTTAGTTTTGGAAAAAAAAAAAAACTTAAAAAACAAAAAAGTGACCATTTGTTTGTTAATATTCACTAGATTTAATTGTGTTTTTACATAAAAACTCAAATATAAAAAAAGAATATTATTAAGCACACTTAAAAAGGAACAAGATTTTTGGTAAACAAAGACTCAATGGAAAGTGCTGAGGGATAAACTATTGAGCAAATAGGCAATAAATTATATCTGATTTTGTGTTTGACTATCTGGAAATTGTTAGGATTGAACCAAAACAGGTCAATTTAAATGCCCTAATTCAGGTTAAGTGCCCTTTTGATCAGTTTCCAGCTTAAGTTGCACCTTACGTCTTTAGTGCAAAGTTAACTGGAAATTTTGATTGACTGTATCAGTGGTATTTAGTGTAAAATTTAATCGTTTCAATGTCATCACCCCGGATCCCTTTTCACTTGGATATTGGAAAGTGTATTTCCATTTGGATGGTGACGATTGGTTTAAAAGAAAAATAAAATAAAGTTCCTATGTTTTGGGTTTTCTGTATGCCCGTCTCCCGTTGATTTTGAATGTCAGTGATTAAAAAGCGTTTTCCCCGACAATCTACGTTTACTTATACATTGAATGTGTAAAAATAACGCTTTAGAGTCAAATTCCTGGGAAATGGTGAAGACGTATTAATTATTTAGCCGAGGTTTTGTTTGTTAAATATTACTTTTTGGTAAAAAGTGTATAATGTGTGTAATTCGTTCATTAGTTTCTTGTGATGTGTACTTGTGTAAAAAGAAAAACTTTTTTATGTTCTTGTTTTGTTACCCATTGCAAAGGTGCCATTGAACTTTCTAGTTACAACAGATAATAAACTTACAGCTTAAAGTTGACCTATCAATCATTTTAAAGGAAAAATAGAGTATTAAAATACAACAGCTGTTGGATTATAGACTTCATGGGATCGGTGAAATATGTATTCTGTACACTGTCGCCCAAGTAGAGTACTCTGAAAAACCAATAAAAAAACTTTGCGGTCAACATTGGTGCTCCTCCTCGTATCCCATCTAGGATACGTATATGCATACCTCCAACTCGAATAATGGAAATATTCGTGCCTCGTGTGGAACATTTTGCGTCCTCATTATTTTTTAACATAATTTACAGTAACATCGATAGAACCCTCTATTGATTTCCAAACATTGTAAGAGCCTACTTTAGTGTTGTTGTTGTTTTTTTTTTTTTGTTTCGTTTTAACTTTTATTAATATTTAAAGACAAATGTTGTTCATTTGTATATCATTAGGCAAATTTCTTCGATACTACAAAAAACCCTGATTTCTTGGCCTTTTTCAGGGTATTTCTGCTTCATTAGTTGAGCACTCAAATAACATCTGCCATGCCCAGTGGGCCATGAAATTGCAGATAGGGTGCAAAGAGACTATTCTACAGAAAGCTAGTACTGTGACAGCAAAAGAAAGCCTTGTGTTGCTTAGTCTGCTGTAATCTCAGCTGTGAGTTGTCAGGGAAGGAGATCCAACCTTTAAATCCGTCAGACAATATGTGCTTGAAAATAATTTAATCCCTTTTCAGGTAAAAAATTTGATTGACATTGTTTAGCATTTCTGACTTACACTTCTTTATGGTTGTCTGTTCCTTTTAAACCCAGTTAATCCAGAAAGAAAGGTTATTGTCAACACGTTATTTTGAAGTGCAGCCTCTTTGCCGACAAGGTCTAAGCTTTAAGAAAGATTTTAAGTTAAACGACTGTCCATAAACGTTTAACTGATATAAGCTTGGTGTTCCTATTACTTTGATGGGTCGTCTACTTGACACATTGTTCAAGCCTACAATATCATCACAATTTTCCCAACTTTCTGCATTAGTATCAAGCATTGTCAACGAAGAAGGTTTGAAAAAGTTCTTGATTGATGTTAATTGAAATGACCCTAACCGCAAAGACAAACGACGAAAGGCGATTTTTTTTAATATTTCCTTAGCAACTGGCTATGCAATACCAATTGGTGAAATCATCATGATGAATTTTTGAGACGTAGCAGACGGCACAAATCGTTTTCTTTAGTATAAATATCTCTTTCACGTTTTAGTCTCAAGAACAAGGCAATAGGCAGCTTAATGTCGGCAGCTACCTAGTCTCAAAGGACATATAAATGTTGGCTCCCCTTCCCTGACAACTCCTTGATCTCAGTAAGGTCAGGAAGTTGTCACACATGGCTAACGAAAGAGCAGCGTGGACACTTTAGTATTATTTACACTTGACTTAATGAACCACGACGGTGCTATATGGAGAGCATCGGGCTAATTTTCCTCATGTATTATTATTTTAAGACGTAGGAAGTGGAGGAATCGTGGCTAAAGTGCTGGTAAAAATGTGGGTCTCTTTAATGTTTCTGTTCTACCTTTAAAGGACATGCAAAGGCACTAAAATATTAGTAATGAGTTTCATCCCCAGGATCCTTTTCTAAGAAAGGAGGTTCGGAACGTTCGGTCCCCACAAACCCCGAAATGTCAAGTTTAGCTTCCTCCGTCTATGTTAAGTCTTAATATTGGACGAACGTTACTAGCCATTTTGACTGTTGAAGAATTCATGAAGGTAGACCTGCATATCAAAATGTCCAGTCAGATGCAATTACATCTGGCAGTTATATGTTACCGAGTTGACAATAAAGTGAATCAGCGTGTTTGTGTCATAGGTATGGACACAAGGGGAGTTTCTACATATACGAAGATTGAACTTTTCCATCTTAAGTGAAGAAGTCAGATCTGAAGGTTAGCGGCACAAGGTATAAGAAGTTATTTACTTGTAAGTAAATTTAAGTATATGTCAAATGTCAAAAGATTGCACGTTAACGGATGTAAAAATTATGTAGCGCCAGAAGATCGCAAGTTACTTTTTGTATAACAATTCCTATTTAAGATAACAATCCTAAAAATCAAGACGGTTCAGTAATTTAATTGAAATAAAGTCCATAAGTGATGTTGAATAATGACTTGTAGGTACGAAGAAGAACCTTTTCATCAGAATCTGGACACCCTAAAACTTATTTATACCTTTTCATGTTGTTTTCAAGATCCACCGATCAGTCCGCTTCTAATTAGTCTCCATCTTGTTTCAGATATTGCCTTATAGTAACGGAAATACTTTGAGACGGTTAAAATAGATTTAGAAAGTAATAAAAAAATTATTTATTTATTTATTCGATGGTAATTACATGGTTTATACTGGGGCAACTTCTTGATGAGCTTTTTGTACTAGTAGACTGAATATGTGTACCCCATAGCTGGGCTTACAACACCGAATAGATATACTACCAATTTTGACGTACTAGCTCCGATTCCATATTCTTTCTGCAGGTTCCGGTCAACAAGTCCCCCTTAAGTCTCTTCTGTGACATTTTTAATAGTTACCAAACTTAAATCCCCAATTGAATTAACTTGGGTAAATGCTTTGTTATATATACAAACATAAGTTAACCCGTGCGTCTTGTCAAGGGTACACAAAATGTACTTCAAAAAAGGAAAAGGGGGCCTTTTGTTAATTTGCCGCTTCCCCGTATCTTGTCAGCGTGCTTTCCACTCCATTATTTGTAAATGTAAACCTGATTATGCCACTATGTAGCGATCAAGTGCATACTGAAACGGAGGAAACAACCCCCCCCCCAAATCTAACTATCTTCGAAAAATGCTATTCCAAGGGTGCCAGTTCTTCAGCAGTGATGAATCTGATATTTGCGAAAAATACAAGTTTCATCATGGTTTCAATGGGGAATGAGACTTTTCCATCTAAATCTGAAGTCATCGACTAGTGGTTTTCACTCAAATTTCTGAATGATATTCATCTATGAAACACCGCTTACGCAATACAGTAAATAAAAAGGACAGGGCCAAATTAAATACCTTGGTGAGAGGGTTTTAACAACCAACGTATATCCAGAGCAAAATTAAAACGTAATATAAAAGGTGTTTTGTTGTGTGATGACACGTTATAGCTGATTACTATCTCCATCTATTGTAAGAGTTAAGTGACATCAGAGGTGTATTAAATGTACTTGGAATTTTCTGGTGCTTCTAAAATTATAAATGTTTATTAAATGTTTATTAAATGTTAAAAAAAATGGTTTGATGCCTTTATATTTTCGTTATTTCATTGTTACAAGTACATGACACTTAAAGTGTCGTTTCGACATGAAACCACTCCAAAGAAACGTGGGAAAAGTTGTCGGCCTTCTTCACACAGGAATTGGAAAATATAAACACAGAAAACGGAAATTTTAAGTAATAGATGAAAATAAGGAAGGGAGCAGTAATCATCTTTGTTGGACCTCGGAATGGATCCCGAACTAAAACTTTCGAGGCTGCAGAATGTTTTATGCTGTCGCTCTTCTTCGTTAAAGGACATATTGTTTTCAGTATATCTGAAATCAGAATAATATGCAATCATTCAACCGTTTTTTTTTTGTTTACCAGATCTCCTCATTTTCCTCTTATAGGTTTGTCACGTGATATTGCAGAAGAAAAACATTGCATATATAACAAAGGTAAAGCAAGAAGTTAACTTGTATGAATTGAACAATTCCACAACACAAATAATATTACATCAAAAAGTAACAATTATACATGATTATCATGTCAATTCCCTTTATGTGTGTATATCAATTAGAAGGTGGGTTCGATACTAAGTTTTCAGTTCTCATAAGAAGAGGAGGGTGAAAAAATGAATATCAGTCGCTTTACATCCTTACAATACTGGCTCCTCTGAAATCACGTTTATGCACACGAATAATTGGCTTATGGTAGAACCCCACCGATGAGTAATGCGAAAACGTTTGGGACCTTATTGATAGTAAAAGGAGCAATTCAAGGCTAAAAGTGCGCAGATCAAGCAAGAATCAAGAAATATTGAGAAGACTTTGCAAAAATCGTGATAGATTTCAAATGATTTTTGGTAAAAAGTGATAAGAATAAATCAATCACTCAATAAAAAAGTACCTCTCTCCGTAAGCGTAAACAATTGCGCGCGAAGCGCGCCGAAAATTTTCAGTATAGAGCCTCCCGGGAGCTCTGCATTAATTGTACACTGAAAATGGGGACCAACAGGACTCTCACAACCTTACATCCATATGGGAGGAGAGATGATATATTACCTTCTTTATGGATTTCTGAAGGTTATACCCTTCAGAAATCTATGACCGATGTTGCCGGCGGGAGTTGGTGATTGGGGGAACCGCAGATAACTGCTAAACCGTGCCTTTTAGGCAGTGGGATTTTGTATACGCTATATACAAGAGTGGGAGAACCTTTTCTTGTTAGTACAAGAGAGTACAATCCCAGGAAGCGGTTTACCCTACCCTTTGAGAAATTTTTGTTAATTTTAGGGGGCCTATATGCAAAATGGTGGTATCTTTGGGTCATTCTAAAGTGATTGTATGTTTAAAATAGGTCCAAAATTTAGTGAATTCTAACTTTTGTTCGGTTGAAAAAGAGGAGTAAGAGACGGTTAATATATTGTCTTCAAACCTCCTTAAGTCCCAGGAAAAATCATGGGCGTGGATCCATCTCCAAAAGTGGGAGGGGGGGGGATTTTTTACATTTGTGAATCGCCGTCCTGGTGGAAGAAGCAGTGGTGGTAACCAGAATTTGCGTCACGGGGAGACAATAAGTTTTGTAATCGTCGGCATGGGGGAGGGGTCTAAAGGAAATTTTTCTGGAACTGAATACCCTCAGATGCGATTTGGTGCAACAAAAGTGTAGGATTCTTAGGTTATTTTTCCTCTCAAAATTTCGTTTTCCTAGGCATAATTGCAGTCTGTTCCATCATTTTTGAAAAAGTGAGGGGGATTTTTTGACGATGTCCCTCCTTCCTAAAAGTGAGGGGGACGCGTGCCCCCGTCCCCCAATGATCCACGCCCATGGGAAAATTGTACACGCAATTATACCTGGGTGGAGTACACAGAAACATTCTTGGACTAGAATAAAATTTTTCCTTTACATTTTAAAAGGATATCCAAGGTTGACAGAGAACAGTATAGAACCTCCCGGAAGCTCTGAATTAGTTACAATACACAAAAGAGGGACCAACGGGATTCTCACTACCGGAAATCCATGTGGGAGGAGATATGATATATCACATTCTTTTTAAGTATAGCAAGAGGGATGGTGGACAGGCAAAATTCGTTTCAGAAAGATTTTCGTCGTTATTGAACGTCGCGGTAAAATGTTTGGAAAATAAGCAACGGCAATTACGTACTTTCAATCTTTCAAATCATGTGGTAGACTAGATTAGTCAAAGATCCGTTAATGATGAGAGCCGTACAGAGGAGATGTACTTTTTAGAGAAATGTTTGCATTGGAATAATTTCTTGCGTCATAGCTTTGTCAATGGTATATGAAATCGGGTGGAAACCCTGTCGTATGCGCGCGAAGCGCGCCGAAATTTTGAGTAAAATATTAGTCCATGACAAAACCTGCATTCAGAACCTGCGTCGGACACTTTCACTTTCCCACCAACCTGTGCTATTCAGAAACGAATTTTCTGACTGAGAATTCTTAAAAAGCACTTTTGCTCCTTTGTTCCCTGGTGAGTAGTTACCGAAAGCTATTGATAATAAGGACAACTCTAACACGAGGCTTGACGCTAGAGGAGCGTGCGCAAATTTAGAATTTGTCAAGAATTTCCAAAACCTATGATAGTTTGAGAACAGTGTGTGAAAGAAAATGGTTAGAACAAATAAACCAATCATCAAAAATACATCTCACCCTACACCCTCCACAGAAATCTGTAGCTTAAATGACTTTTGGGGCCATTATAAAAATTTTCAAGAATCGATGGGGAGGGGGACACACATCACCCATTGCCCACTGTGCCGACGCCACTGTCTGTAGCTTAAAAGCCTTTTAAGTTCATTTTAAAACTTCAGACAGTTTCGAAATCGAACAGGATATGCACGCCGCTACTTTGCTGCAACAGCTGGTGCCACTGTGCACAATATCACGTCACCTGACAGCTTGTCTTCTGTATTCATTCTGCAAGGTCTGTATGGTGAAAACTTTGCCTCTCAATCCCTCTAGATTACAAAAAATTTCACTCTTAAGCGCAAAATTGTTACTACATTTCAGTGCAGCTAGCCGGGCCCATACTGCATATGTCACGATGTTTACTTATTTAGATCTTAAGTCAAGGATCATTACTCAGCTATTCACCTGTTTTCGAACATTGTAGCTCTCCTTTCGTCGCCAACCTTTGAAAGATATCTAAAGAGATAATCCAGCTATAGCTCCACCCAACCCCTACAGAAATATATACTTTGAATACGTTCTTAGACCCATTTACTTAATTTTTTGCTCTTAATTTTTCTTTCTCCTTTTCTTTTCTTCCTTTTTTCTCCTTTCGTTTTTTTTCGTGGCGGGGGGGGGGGGGGGTGCCCGGCCCCAGGCCCCCCGGATCCGCGCCTGGGGATTCTCAATACCCGGCATCCATATGGGAGGAGATATGATATATCACCTTCTTTTTAGGTACAGCAAGAGAGATGGTGGACAGGCAAAATCCGTTTCAGAAAAGATTTTCGTCCTTATTGGACAAAAATGTTCTCGGTAAAATGTTTAGAAAATAAGCAACGGCAATTATGTACTTTCAATCTTTCAAATCATGTGCTAGACTAGATAAGTCAAAGATCCCATAATGATAAGAGCCCTACAGAGAAGGAGATGTACTTTTTAGAGAAATGTTTGCATTGGAATAATTTCTTGCGTCATAGATTTGTCAATGGTATATGAAATTGGGTGTAAACCCTGTCGTATGCGCGCGAAGCGCGAGGAGATTTTGAATAAAATATTAGTCCATGACAAAACCTGCATTCAGAACCTGCATCGAACACTGTCACTTTCCCACCAACCTATGCTATTCAGAAACGAATCTTCTGACTGAGAATTCTTAAAAAGCACTTTTGCTCCTTTGTTCCCTGGTGAGTAGTTACCGAAAGCTATTGATAATAAGGACAACTCTGACACAAGGCTTGACGCTAGAGGAGCGTGAGAAAATTTAGAATTTGTCAAGAATTTCCAAAACTTATGATAGTTTGAGAACAGTTTGTGAGAGAAAATGGTTAGAACAAATAAACCAATCATCAAAAATACATCTCACCCTACACCCTCCACAGAAATCTGTAACTTAACCGACTTTTGGGACCATTTTAAAAATTTTCAAGAATCGATGGGGGAGGGGGACACGGGTCACCCATTGCCCACAGTAACGACGCCACTGTCTGTAGCTTAAAAGCCTTTTGAATTCATTTTAAAACTTTTCAGACAGTTTCGAAATCGAATAGGGTATGCACGCCGCTACTTTGCCTGCAACAGCTGGTGCCACTGTGCACAATAGCTCGTCACTTTACAGCTTGTCTTCTGTATTCAGTCAACAAGGTCTGTATGGTGAAAACTTTGCCTCTCAATCCCTCTAGATTACAAAAAAGTTCACGTTTTAACACAGAATTGTTAAGAACTTATTTCTTCAAAAACACTTTTCTCACAAGGGACTGCCAACGTAGTATCAGATATGTTACCACCCACATCCTTTAATTGATTATACCGTCTTTGCGCAGTAAATTAAAACTGTATTTCCATCGACTTTTAGTTTACATGTCTTTGTAAGCTAAATCATTTGCTTAATAACAACTTTTGCCGGGACTTCCTTGCTGTTTGGGCAGTAAAACGTGGCATCAAAAATAATTCTACTACAATACTTGGTCATTAAAACCCTCAGCTTGTTTTATCTCACTTAACCCAAATGTTAGTTCATTTATTTCTCACACTGCTGTTAGACAAACATGAATTCATTCTTGGAGGAAGCTGGAAAGCAAAATGCTTTTAGGAGTGGGACATTTCTGCGGAATTTTAAAAAGTAACGAAAAACAAAGAAAAAGGATACAAGAACTGCAGATAATTTCATTTTGTGGTTTAGTAGAGGACCTCACATCTATAGACATCAATCACCATACCCCTCCCCCGCCAAAAATGGATAATCAGCCATTACTTCATAATCCATGGATTAAACGGATTTATATATTGTTCGATGCGTCCTACCTTCAGCACATTTTGTCCCTAAAACATACTTTCTTACATACGCTGCAACCCGTTATCAAAATGCGTCCTCTTCTGAGGTAAACTAAATATAGTATTCATTACATTTATTGCTTACATTCTGACATGACCATGGAGCTACTACCTGGTCCAAGCATTAGCTCCATGACATGACGTCTGCAGGGTCGGTTGTCAATTAGATGGTGACGTCTGTTGTCTGGTATTGTTAATTTACATCATTGACACCAGCTGGCATGGGAAGTTTATGTAAAGTTTAAAGTTAAAGTGAGTATAGTCAGAAAACCCAAACTTGTTACTCACCCGATGTAGTTATTTCTTGTGATATCCTTATTTCCAGCAATAAATGTGAACTTTACCCTAGACTTACCGTCGCCGTATATATAGCCAAGTTTCGCTTTACCTTAGAGAGACAATCCATTATTTTCTGAAAATGTGAAAATTTCTTTTGAGTTGCTAATTGTTCTTGTAATAAACTATAACATTCAGGAATGTAAAATTTGAAGTAGTACGAGACAGACAATCATGAGTTACGTTTGCTGACAATTGGACTAATTTTGTCTTAATATATGTATTATAGAAGTATATTCAATAAAACGCTTTTGAGTCGTCAATGTACTAAAAATAGGCCCGTAGCCAGACAAGGTGCTGAAGGGGGGGCGAAAAAACTTCTAGGGGGGCAAACAATTTTCCAGAGAGGGCGAAACATACTAAAATGCAGTACGGTAATGCTAATTTTTGATCTTCTATACTGTAAAAAATGTCTACAGACTTTTGTAGGATTACAGAACAAAAAATAAAGAAATACAAAGAGAAAACGGTAAAAGTGCTGTCAATCTGTTGCAACAAATTGACATCATTTTTCCGTTTTCTTTATGTATTTCTTTGTTTTTTGTTCTGTAAAATCTACAGGAATTGTTACAGTGTAGGGGGTGAAAATTTTTCCAAGGGGGCCCCCTGCCCCCCCCCTTTGACTACGGACTTGACTAAAAGGTGTGCAATTTTCAATTAGAAAGGGCTTGAATGTATGGTATTCATTCACTTGGTATCATTATCCTTTACAAGCCGACTAACCTTCGGTTAACACGAGCTCTCAGTTAGGGAAAGAAAGTAAAAGAAGCTAATTTTCAGGTGTGTTAGTCGCAATTAATGTTTGCTTTACGGATTTCTTCCATCAATTTGTAGTTTAATTGAGAAGCTATATTTCGGAGAGAAAACTGCTTCGAAGTATACCCGCAAAGCGTCTGTGTCTAATGAGGTCACATACAAGACTCTGATAAATACTTTTTCATCTAGATGTAATGTGACTCACCTCTTCATGCTATCCAGCGATAGATTCATATTAACATTGCTCAAGTTTAAAAATAACATAAAATGTGGTCATCAGTTTCTTTTTATCTGTATACATACCTTGATATGACATAGTTTGTGTCACTAACGTTCTGCTACATTTCCTGCATAAAATCTTGTAGTATTAGCCTTAGTGTCAAACTGAGTGCTTTCATGACTTACTTTGCGGCAATACGGAAGTTATTCACCTCGTTCAGCAATCTTCAACATAAATGTATTTGATAAAGACGTCACATACCACACCTGTGACGAATTATATTCACTGTTACACATGCAAAGCAGACTTGCAAAGCTCTGATTCTAGTTTGTAGGCTACTAGGACAACCTAATATTTGTTTTTTATTTTTTTCCCTCCTGTTTACTGAGTAATCTTTCATTCCTTATATTATTACAATATTTACATCAATCACTGCATTCAACACAACGTATCATTCACTGCTTTTTAATATCTTCAATACATCATTGTAAATTTTACGTTTTTTTTTTTTTTGTAGCTTTCTACCTTCAGTGCGAAATTAAACTCATAACAAAACGCTTCTACATCCAGTTTCTCATTTTTCCTTGAACAGCAATAAATGAAATACTCAAGATGTAATATCACAAAGTTAAAAGGACTATAGTCTTTTCCTTAAAAACCAAAGAAAATATCCTCTTTAGAAAAGAAAAACTGCTTGTTTAAGAGACTTTTTTCAACATCTAAAACAAAGCTTGAAACGAAACTGCAATCCCAAAATAAATGATCAATTGTTTCCTCATTTGAGTCACAAAACGAGCAAAATGGAGAAGCCACAATGTTTAGAGAAAATAGAAACTTGTTTGTATACACAATCCTATGTAGAAACTTAAACTGAAAATACTGTAATCTGAGCTCGGTAATACATTTAGACGGCATACTAAAAATGCTTGGCCATTTGTCATCATAAAAGTAGTCATCGTAATTTGTCATCGTAAAAGTCATCATTGTTCCACTTCTTCATGGAAGTTACAGGCGCAGAAACAATCTTTAAAAGAATAGGGTAAACAAAACGAGACACTGACACACAATTCATCACCTTCTGTAACAAATTAGAAACATTTGCCCGGGGACTGTTTTCAGCATTATTTAAAGTATTTCTCAAATGACTAGGGATAGCTTTAATTAGTCCCCAGCATGAGGTATTGGTCTCGTTAAAACTACTGAAAACCCCTTCCCCCTTCTCTATTACACCAATTGCCTCAAGGCTGGACGTTGCCATTGTCCAGATCATGACATGTGATACAGCTTGTTGGAAAGAGATAATTAATTGGTTCGGCGATGGAGATAGCCTCGGGCGTTAGAAAGTGACATATAATCCTACCCCACGAAAGTCCAATTTTGTGGGGTCGGAAATCTAACATTTTTAACGGGTTCATTACGGCATGAGTAATGAATAAATGAGATATCTAGGTGATTGTAAGTTTGAGTAAAGTTATAAAAGTCAAGTGGCTTATAATGGTTGTCGAAAAGCTCCATTACTCTTAATATACCCTGTTCGTTAAGCTTTTTATAAAAAAATTACTTTGCCATTAACTTTTATATGCGAGTTGTTCCAGATAATCTGGTTCCCAAAGTCTCCCGTAGAAGTTGTATATGAAACTTCACACCAGGCTCCTATGACTTGGGAAATAAAATTGTCACTAGGCAATCTAATATCACGTTTATGACAATTACAACAAAAAGTAAATCAGAGCCGTAAGGCTTAAGAGCCCTAGTGAAAAAAAAATTTCCACGGGCTTTCATAATCGTTAAGATATCGACGAACCCATGAACATTTTAAAAATTTTGCAAAACTCTAAATATGTGTAACCTTAAGATCACCCTCAGAGAAATTATTGATCATTGTGGTACGTTTGACTTTTTCCGTACGGCCACACCAGATAAAATTGTAGATAGCTTTTTCAACCTCTTTAATAAAACTGAGCGGTGGGCTAGGTAAAACAAGGAACAAAAACACGAGTTGTAAAAGACCAAAAGACTCTGTAATTGCGTTGCGGCCTATGGGGGTCATATCCTTCATAGACCAGGAACGAAGAGAGTTTTTTAGCCTAGATAATTTCGGAGGATAATTAAGTTCAATTAAGTCAGTCCTTCCTATTATTAGTAAACGAAACTCCTAAGTAACTAATGGGTCCATTGCTTACCGAAATTCCGTTGAAGGATGAAAAGGGATAATTCCATATGAGGGGACCAAGAGGAAAAAGTACTGACTTAGTGACATTAACTGACAATCCAGAAGCGATTTTGAATTTATTAAGAACATCAAATATCATTTGCAAAGATTCAATACAATTAGGACAACCTAATAACGGCAGACGTATAGGTAAATAGTAGACACTTTTAGTTCCAAAAGGTGTATCTTTAACCTAAACTTCCGTGCTATAGTCATGTCACTGCTAATTTTGAAGATGTTTAATGTTGTACCGTCTCATAATTAAGGCACCCCTTCTTCTCTCTATTTCAGATAACCTATAACACGGAATGGTTCATTACTTGACATGCGTGGAACAGTTGTTAGTTTTTTCATAAATCACGTGGTAATCTTTAGCTTTAGCTAACAGCACAGTGTGGTTTTGATTCTAATGGATCTTGCATGTCGTCAAATGCAAACACTTTTCTAAAACAAACTCGAAACCTTTATCATAAATAAGGAAGATGTTAACAGAACATTAAAAATTTATTTTCCTTAACAGAAAGGAAAAGTTATCTATCCTACAGTTCTATTCGCGTGAGTGTCATAAACTGTATGAAATGTAAACTTGCTATAGCTGTCGGGTTTGTTTGTTCTCACAAATAATCCTTAATTTTTAACGATATGAAGACAATTATACTCAGCATCTTATTGAAAAACCTCTATGTATAATCTCAGTAGAGTAATGTGCATTGATTTGAGGCTGTAGAGCATCATTTGGTGAAAGTGAGAAGTCTCTTAGAGTTATCTGTCGCAGCCTTCCTTTTGAGAAACGTCCCATTATTTGCAGATTAAGGGATGAAATGATACTCCTTAATTTACCTTGATGATTCTTGCGTAATATGCTTTAATGTCGCTCAAATTATTACCGGGGAATAAATTTCTTGTAAATAGGTTCTAGTGTCAAATGCTTGTGTTTATATGTAATTTTATGCGCGGTTTTTTTGCACACAACATTTAGTGCAGAATATTTCTTCTCGCACGAACCAGATAGTGTTGCATGCATGCTACCGTAAAGTTAACCGCCTCTATACTACATTGATAAGCATTGTTAGTATTTTGGACTATTGGTGGCTTGACGTGGTTCGGCCGTAGCCAAAGATTATGATTTGGTAGTTAACCAGTACCACAAAATAGGAACCACAATTTCTTTTTCAACGTTACAAGAAGATTACGATAAGAAAATTAAAAATTTGCACCAAAGAAGAATACTATTTAATGGTGAGGGAATACGTTAGAAACAGAAATTGGAATTCAGAAAAGTATTCCTACTTATAAAATCACTGCAGAAATTTTTCACTCTAGTCAAAGATAGTGATAAATTAGGGATTGTGAGACTATCCAGTTTTGGTCAATTTTTTCCTATAACTATAATAGAAATGTAACACTGGATTGGCTCATATGCACACCACAAGTACGTCTGTACAAAATACTGTTGATGAAGTTAACAGCCAACCTTATTGTCTTCTAGAAAAATGAATAAAAAGATATGAGAACTTTCAATTTCCTGCCAGCAAGCAGTTAGAATTTCCGAGTCAAAGCAAGTGAAATAAATTTGGTTTTGCAATACTCAGATTACATTTAGTCACCAGGACACGAGACTTGAATTAACCGGATTGTTCGAAAATCAATTAAATTGCCATATCACTTGATAATCGCTGGGCGTACATTTCATGTTTACTGCAAGTGTATACCCATTGGAATTAGAATAGCGCCGCATTTTTCCAAAATATTTATAAAGCAACCGGCCTCTTTATCACTCAGCGAAATATTACAAATCTACTTCAATTGTTAAGCTTCTGACTGTCTTTGACATTCTTTTAAAAATAATTGCACATCTGCAAAAACAGAATGGTCTGTTTCAAACTTCGAATCCTTTATATTACTGTAGGCTATTAAAAATACAGTCAAATCATGGTGCCACAAATACAGTCTACATCCGAGGAAACGGAGAGGAGTAATTTTAAATAACAATTTCAAATAAACTGTATGTAAGCATCTTACGGACAGGTAAAAAAAGCTATGATTTGTAATAAGGAGAAGTTCTAGTTCTCGTGTAGTTTCAAGTGATCAAATTCCCAATTAAATGTGTTATTCATCAAAATCAGCAATTTCGTTTACAATTATCGATTTAAGAAAATATCGATTGAACAGTTTGTAACTGATCCAGGGTTACACTGTCTTTGAATGATAATGGTTTTATCTCCCCCTGTTGAAGCTTTAGTCTCTCAAATTTCGCTACAGCAAACATCCATCTATACTTAGCATATGTACAACTTTGACATTACACTGATTCAGTGTGAAAATGCTGCTTTATTCTGATTGGCTCTAGTGCGTTTTCTAGACCTCTTGTATTAATGTTCGACATGAGGATATCCGCGATGAATGTGACCAAAATTTAAACAGGTTCTTGTCAGGTTGTCATATTTTCGTCACTGCCAGTGCATGATGTAGGCTTATGTCCGATGAATCTTAACGTGCAATTTGTTTTTCAAATGTATTGAAGAGCAATAACTACGCATCCTGGTGATATTCTTATCTGATATCGGCTTGTAGTTCTGGAGATATTAGCAGATGATCTTTCATCATTTGCAAACGTAAAGACCCTGAAGCAAACAAAAGTGATGTAACTCTATGAGCAATGCTCTCATTTTTTTAATTCTACTATGTTGAATTTAATGGGAACAGAGATAATCTTTTCCCAGGGTACTCTAAAATTTTGAAAAGTTCCAAATTCACATCATAAAAGCATGACGTTTTAAAGGAGTTATTGTTTGTAAAATTAGTTTGAAAACAAAACAGTGTTAATCGATTTGGGAGGTGATGTAATGAACTCTTCCTTCAAGTTCATTTTAGTTTGACACGTCTACTAATTCATCGAGAACCGAACATCCAACATACGCTTACAAAGAAAAAATCCCTGGCAAAGTGTTGATACTGCTCTGAAATCGTGATATGTGAAGGAGGGTGCAGTTCCTGTTATTTTTGAATGAAAATGTGTGTAAACAGTTGACTCATATTACTAAAATGCAATGGACAGACCTGCATTTCGACTGGTTGAACATTAGGCAATGCGTGGGAAACCAACCACACTTATTGATACAAGAATAAAGTAGCATATGTGGAAAAAATTGCTCATAGGTGTGGTTCTGAGTACAGCACATAGTTTTATTCTTTTCACTATCTTTGTTTACCACATTTGCCCTGTTTTGCCAAAGTGTCAACTTGACAAAACTCTCCCACTTTGACCCAATGTTTCATATGTCGCAATCATGCAGAGGAAACGTGGTTTCGTGAGTCAAATTGGTTCCAATGCCACATGCGTTACCCCTCTTGGATCATATTTTCCCTGCGTATTTCCATATGGTCCGATAACTGTGATGATGTGTATTCATGTATATGTTTCATGTCACACATTTGTTGTAAGTGCAGGGGCTGGAAATAAATTCCCCAGGAATACTTAGATCAGACATTTCTAGCATCGAATCAATATTGTCGTTTGAAATTGATCGTTTGTGTACCGTTAGGTGCCATATATTACAATTCTGACAAGTCCGAGAGAATCTCCGTTTTCGGAGATAGCCACTTGCCTCCAAATACGAAGAAATTTAAATGCAGTTTTGAAATTTTCCCAAAATGCTGTACATTTTGGATTGAGCAAAACAAAAGGTTCAATCTTTAAAACTCTTCTAGAAACTTAGTACCTTCTGAAGACATTTCAAAAATAGGATAATCATAGTCCTGAATATCTTATCTACAACTTTTCCGTGAACTCGTTTAAAGTTTATAATGCCAGTTTTGAGAAAGTATCGATTAAAGTAATGACCCTTATTGATGTTTGCACTAAGTGGTATTCGCATTGGCACCACTTGTACACTCGTTAGTTCTATTATGACGGTCCTGTATATGCCATCAAAAGTTCTACCATTGCCGGCTTAAACTTTCAATTACAGCCCCAAATGCAATGTAAAGAACTGTGCAGAATCTGAGATTTTTGCGTGAAGAGGTGTGCCTTCAATAACTAATTGAAACACTTTCCCAGTGTGTCGTGCATTGGCCCACAATCATGCATGCATAAGTATAGTGTGTAAAGCCAAAGAGACCTGTGTACAAGGGTAACATGTGTCAAACTGGGTTGGCAGTAGGTAATGTATGGAAAACGTAGATATCATAAAATGTCGTTAACACAATAATTTAGTTTTCTTCCTAGCTTTGTAAATCACTCTGCCTCGTTTCAGCACTTGTTAACTTAACAGTTTCCTTCATTCTGACCAAAGTTTTCTTGCTACCCATACAGGGAAAACGGTGATTTTATGTGTCACATTGGCTCCAGTACCACATGTATCATCCCACATGATCACCCTTTTTCCTATTTTATTTTCATGTACCCTACCACATGTGATTATTGGTGGTTCACATGTGCATGCCAAAGGTTTTTTTTTTTGTAAGGGATTACAATGGATGAGTTTCAAATTGAAGTTTACAGAAACCTTCGTCCCAAGATGTATGATATTGATGAATGTTTCATTTATACTTCTTGCCTCAAAGCTGCATGGTGTGGTGCGTAACCCATTACACTTTCCAAAGCCCTTAGATATGAAAAGATGAGATACATTTCATTTTACTGTTAAGATGAAGTCAGAGCTTTACCTGGATTTTCTTCATTCTTGTTTTGTGTTTATTAAGGAATTGTTCTGTGTAGATTACAGGTTGTAAATGTACATACAACGCCTCATATTGCGAAGTGTCTTGACATAACAACTGTAAATTCTCTTGCATAATTGTCTTAACAAATTCTGAAAGTTTTGCGCATAGCCCATTGGGAAATTTGAAATATTTTGCTTTACTCAGTACACTCTTCAGTGTACGTTACTTAAATGTGTTCCTCATGCGGTAATTCCACTTTCGTGTTCCTAGCAATACCCTTCCGTGTAATACTACAATTATTTTGAAATGAAGGGGTCTCTCAATGATATCATATTTATTATGAATGCCTCTTACGATCAGTCTGTTCTGGCACATAGTTTGACTGAGACAAATGTTAAGTTTGGAACTCTAATTTATTTAATTTTAAATTACAGGACTTATGCATAGCGACTTGTTCTCAAGTGTATTGTTTTCTTTTTGTTACCTGAGACCTATTAGTACAAGGCGTTTAGTGACCTGTGAACGTGTAAAAAGATCTTTACTGGATATTGTCATAAGAAGACTATTGAAAATGAGAGCTACTGTGACACATAACTACCTCTTCTCACTCGCACAAGGATGTGGGATTCATACTGGCGAGGGAATTCAATCAAAGTACTTTAACATTGAAGGCAACAAACATTGAAAGAAGAGTCTGCCTGAAATGTTAAAACAATGCATTTTATGTTTTCTTAAGACAGAGTAGGGAAGATGTGAAAACAGATGTTCCGTTAGATATTGCATATAATCAAGTGTCACTTTACTAGAAGAAAGTTTAATTACTTACATTCCGAAAGCGTGAATGCTATGTGTAAAATTCAGTGTATAGCTTTCACTCAAGCAAGCAGCAAGATGTGACTTAAAAACAATGAAAGGCTGGAAAGAATTTTAAGCGTTTGACTCATATGGTTCATTAGTCCATTTTCCATATTGGTAAATTTTCAGGTGTTACCAATTGGCACTAGTAGGGAATTCACTTTTCCAGTAACCACTTAACTCTGGAGATCCTTATGAAGGTTCAAGCTCAAACAACTATATTAATTTTCTCTAAAAGACTGCTTGTAGTGCAACCTTAGATTTCAGAAGTAGGAAACACGCTGTCTAAAATATTGTGAGGGTATGTCTGCTTATGGACAAAAGTACCAGTTATTATCATAGAAAGTAATATCTTATAGATAAAAAGTAATAAATTAAGAGGCACCATGAATATGATATTCCTTGTGTATTTATTTCTAAATGATTGGTAGCTCAGCTTAGACTTTTTATTGCAATACGAATTGAAGGCAATAAAATATGCATGAGGAGATTGTATGTTAATAGGCAATTATTGGTACAGTTACCTAGCAACGTTCTTTGCTTTCTCTTCTAATGAATGTTTCTCAAAATAACAGACACTTTTGATTAAAACATAAACGATCTAATATTCTAAAACAAACATTTGTTTTTGTTAAACTCACGTTCAGTTTGTTTAATTGGTCATCTCTTATTTGCTAAGGAGGTCATGTCGAAGAAACATCAACCACAACTAATTTGTTTCTATGTAAAATGAGAATTGTTTCCATTGTATTTTATATGTTCAGAGACTTGACGTCTTTGTGTTTAGTACATTTGGTTTTATTTACCCTTCGTCTACAATCTATATGGTTCCTCGTTGAGTGTACTTTAACTGTTACGGCAGAACTCTTCTCAGTCTGAATAACGTTTCAACTAGATTAAGTGTGCACTACAAAGCAACATCGAATACATACAGTAACTCGGTTTTTTGCCAAAATAGTTCTATATACACTGGAGTAGGAGATTGCATGATGGATGAATTGGTGGTTTTGTTGCTGATATCTCTCGCAAAGTCTTTAACGGGTAAGTCATTTCCAAAATAAATTGGTATTGTAGGAGTAGGGAAAAACTTCACAGACGATACGTCAAACATCATATTCGTTCGTTTAGTGCATTGAATTTCAAAGGTATGCCGCAAGGTGAGATTCCAGGACCTGCAGGAAAAAAGACTGTATTATCAATAAGGAATAACCAGTCCAGCACACGAAAGTGAACATAGATGATTAAATTTAGTTAACATTTGAAGAAATAAATAGCCCCTTAGCCCTGTCTCATGCATTTATGAGGTTTAGCATGGTTGAAGAAATTATATAATTATTGATGCTACTAGTATCTCTTTAACTTCCTGTTTTCATTATTGTTATTTCCACTCTTGGGAATCGACTTTATATATTTCTCTATTGCACAAGGGGTACCAGGTTGTAGGTCAGGTCAAATTCGACCCAGATAGGTATGAACATCACTTTTGAAGGTGAGAATCGGGCAAACAAGTACAGAGTAGCGAACGTACCATCCAGTTTAGGTATATAGCGACTCGAAAATGCTTCGGAGGTGAAACAACAGAGGAACGAACATGTTAAACTCACAGCTCCACAGTCTACAGTTACAAAGGTACGTATATATTTGGGCTCAGCTTTCTGAGCAATGAAGCTCCTTGAACATTTAACAAACACAAAGGGACAAAAGGCGAGTATATAGGTAAATTATTTTGCTACACAGGAACAAATGATAGTAACAAAAGCAAAACACCGGTTTTATATCGTAAATTTAGAAATGGTTGACGCACTATTCATCATCCAGTTTACTTTTCCTAGCTAAAGCCTACCCTTACCCTTCCTATCCGAAAAACGAGTTGAAATTACTTTTGTAGCCTTTTTAAAATATTGAAAGCAATGGGTGTGGAGAATAAGATGTATCCATCAACAAGCTCATGCAAATTACACTCATGTGTACATAAACCATCCCCTCAAACATTATTTATTTATGTTAAACCAAACGCATAAGGTGCCCTATGCGTTGGAATGATACATTTGCTTCGGTTAGTCCCTCGCAGTTGTCTTTTGTGTGTCAAAGTAGGTCGAAGAGATAACCAATATCTAGAGACCTAGAGTCAGAAGAATGAAAGATGGAAACTTTATCACCGAGATGGGAGAAAAGAAAAGGAGCTATCAATGCTAGAGCTTTTGGCCTTAATTTAATTTTGCAAGGGTAACACAGCAAACAAATAAAGTTACCTTCCCATTAACAAGGCTGAATATCTTTTAGTAATTTCTGGTAAACATAAAGTTCTTCCGACACAAACGCTGGGTGCTGCATCTGCCCTGTTGGCAAAATTTCACGTATAATTACTAGCCCAATAAATAACTTTCAGAACGTTTCTGACTTCACCCTTTTCTTTCACATTTTAGTTTTGACTGCATACACACCCTTTTTGGCATAATATCTTACATGATCACTGATCTCAACCAGTAAGCGTTCTGGTTTTGGGGTTCTCTTAGCAATCCATTCAATAAACTATTATATAAAGACCCGGATGTAAGATAAGTTTTAGTCCGAATACGAGTTTGTATAAAGAAATACTTAAACCGCAAAAATTGCAATAGCACGAGAGCCAGATATATAAGGTAGGTAACAATTTAAAAGGTTCTAACATACTAAGAATAACAGTCTTAGCTTCTTTCGGGAGTAATCTTTGTCCGAAATGCAGATGTTGAATTCGGATTGCCAATTAAAATTCCAGTTCTTTTCCTCGTAATGAGCCTATCAGTCAGGAGTATGAATCAATGAATATCTGTTTGTTTATGATTCTTCATGAATAAACAACTACAGGTGCCATGCCTACATGCTCAACTGTAGTGAAATGTACGCACGTAAACAGTGCAGAGCATTTGCTTGTATATTCGACGGATGGACTTTACAAACAGCCTAGGACTATACTCAGGTTAGTGTAGGTTTAGAATTGAATTGTAGTTAGAAACAATACTCACGCCAAAAAATTGCTGCACAACTAACATGAAAAAGAAGGAAAACCTCATCTGAAATCCTAAACGGAATAAGAGAACGTTGCCTGGCACAGCGAGGCAAAACACAGTATACGAGCATGCACAGCAGCAGTCCAACCGCCAATGTCGCAGATGTTGACTGGTGTGTGTTACGTCCCTTTAGCTACATTTGTCGTGCATCAAGTACATTGTAACCTTACATTCGTCGTTGATTAATGCAAAATGTAAATACGGTAAGCCGGTGCGTATAGATGTACACTGGCTGCATAGTGCTGAACAGTCGTCGCCATGACCTGATTTCGAAAGCAGCTGATCAATGTACATTCATAAGTGCCAATAACTGCCTACAGAGGAAACAAATTGCATATTCTACAGCTGTTTAAATTAATGTTCTGTTGTTTTATTGTTTTGGGGTCTTTGAGATAATCTATCAATGCAATAACACAAATATTTCTAGTCTTCTTGGAATTATGGGATGTCTCAGTTATGATATATGAAAGAGCTTCTTCTGCCTAACAACAGTAGTGCATGTATTGTCGTAGGGACAAAAGTGAGATCTAATAGATAGATGCCAATGTATTAGTGGACACTAAACATTGGAATGTTCCCTGTTTATAGATTTCATATTTCAATGCTGTTTAAACGCACCGAAAAATGCAGAAAGACGGTTAATGTATAAAGGCAATAACTCAAAAGATACATTGGAATGTTCCTTGTTTATTGATTTCATATTTCAATGCTGTTTAAACGCACTAAAATATACAGAAAGAGGGTTTATGTACAAACTAAGGCAATACCGCGAAAGATAACCTCTGAATGCGCTTTGCCTTCTCTCTAAATGATGTTTTTAAATTATTTAAAGTTGGAATAAAAGATGTATGGTACAGAACTCTATATGTAACTTTGGTTTTTGTTAAACTCGTTATCAGTTTTATTTACTTCTTAAAGAACTTTTTATTAAACTAATATTTAGTTATATTTGGTGGTTTAGAACTCTAAAAGTAGCCTTTTTGTTTAACTCGTGTGATCAGTCTTTGTGGAAGAGACATTATTCAAAACTAATTGTGTTTCTGTATTTAGTGAGAACTATTTTTATTGTTTCTTATAAGTTCAAAGGCTCGTCGCCGTCATGTTTAATAAGTTGATTTATCTATTTCGCGACTACAATCTAATGCAGCTTTGGATTTACTCAACTTTTTATTTCAGAAAATTATTTCGGTCTTCGTAAAGTCTCCAGTAGACTACTCACACAAAATATGCCAAAATGGGATACATGCAGTAACTTTTTGTTGTAAAGTTGTAAAGTTGGACAAAATTTTTGGACATTGATCTATTGCTGGTTTTGTTGCTGAAATTTCTAGTAGAATCTTCAGCATATGAGTCGATCTCGAAGTATGTTTGCATCGTAGAGGAAAGGCACACCTTCAAAAACGATGAGTGCAAACATCGTATTGAACTTTACAATTTCTCTTTCGTTTGGTGCATGGAATTTCAAACGTTTGTCACAAGTTCAGGATTCTTGAAGCTGCAAGGGAGACAGACTACATTTTCAATAAGTAAGGACCAGTAAACAGGCAAACAAAAGTGAATAAGTAAGGACCAGTAAACAGAGCAAACAAAAGTGAAAACGGATGATAAAATGTAGTTTAGAATTAAGGAAATAAATAGACCTTTCTTTTGTTGTATATATTCATAAGGTTTACTAAGTTTGAAGTAATTAGCTCAAAGATGTTACTGCTATCTCTTACCTTCCTGTCTTCGGTATTATTATTTCTACGCGTGGAAATCCCATTTTTCGTGTCATATACTCCACTATTGCAAAATAAATACCAGTCTGTAGTTCAGGAAAACGTCGACCTGGTACTTACGGAAATCACTTCTTAAGGTGAGAGTCGGTTTACAAATAGCGAGAACCCAACTTACCAACCAGCTTGTTTACATCTCACCATTTGAAGAAATTGCCCTCGAGTTAAAGCCGCACAAGCACGAAACTGAAACCGTTTCTGTAAAAAAAGGAATAAAATTTGTGCCTGTTGAGTAGAAACACCATACATAGCTGACCTTTTCAATCCAGTTAGACACAATCGCTCATTTGCAGATTAGTCTTCGAGAACAGACGTCAGTTTTTACTAATTCAGAGGTAGAGAACGTTACCCGTGCCAGTTTGCCAAACATTATTTTTAAGTCTAACCAAATCCCTCAACAGACAAAACAACCGACAAAACTGATGCTTTAACTGATTTGAAAAATACAGTATTAACAACGTTAAAAGTCATGGCATTTTACCCTCTATTTTGTTATGTATAATAATAAGGGGTCTCATAAATAATAAAGGGGCTTCAATAAATTGCCCAAGAAAAGGATACTGCCTATATCATTTTTGAGTAATCATGGGGAAAACTAGACCGAAGCTCTCCATATAGCACCTTCATGGTTAGTTAAGTCAACTAGTGTAAATAATGCTTACATGTTCCACTGACCACACTACTCATTGATTGTCCATACTGAGATAAGAGCAGACAAGCAACACAAGGCAGTATAGCTTCCTGTAAAAGAGTCTCCTGACAACCTATCAGTAATTTTATGGTCCACTGGGCGAGGCAGATGTTATCAGAGTGAAGTAGAAATACCCTGAAAAGGCTCTAAAATCAGTGTATTTGAAGTATCTGGAAAGTTTGCGTAATGTTACTTAATTGCACAAGATATGTGTAATTTAAACAGTAATTGTGAGTACATTATTGTTTTTGTTTTATTTAAAATTTTAATAGTATTTCTGTGAGTGTACACAGTACAAAAGTCCTATCATGAAATATATGTAACAGTAGACATGACAAACAGCTTCATATTGCGCTTAAATACGAAAAAGCCATTTCGTTTATTTGAACTTCTTTTGTGTATTCCTTATGCCAAAATGGATTTACTATTAGATTCTTTCGAGCTTAACATTACAAACAATAGCATGCAGTACCGCGAAAATATGTGGTTTATTTCATTTAGCTCATTTATTCATTCCAGTATAAATGTAAATATTTATAAATAGGAGCAATAAAATACATTCATAGGAAGAATAAATAGTATAAAAGATAAGAAGATTAAGATAATAGGTTAATATATACAGTAACAATATATAGTACATATACAAATGTTAATGCATTAAACCATACAATAAACTACATCAGAACCTCAACAAAGAATCTATGTGCTCGTAATGAATGAATAATGCAGCACGATAGAAAAAAGTTTCTAAAAACTTGTGTTCTGTACATCGGCAAGATGTGTAGATTCCTTAGATTTCTGATTTTTACAGGAGAGTCTTGAGTGCAGTATACAATGGATGATTCTGATCATTATTAATCTTGTAAGCCATTCTTTTAAACTCATTTCTTGCAGCATCATTCACCTTTTGTAAGATCATAGTGTAATTTAAATTAAAAATAGTTGCTGTATATTTAAGAAATTTCATTAGCCTTTCTTTGCCTTTTTGTAATATAAGAGGATACCAGACAGGTACTGCATAAATCAAATGGGGTAAAATAATAGTACTGAAAACTTTTTCCCTAGCGTTCTGATTAAAGAAAGACACAACATGAGCCAAACTCGATACTATGTAATATACTTTGCTTAATAACTTGGAAACATGGCAAGAAAAGGTTAAACCATCATCAATGTACACTCCCAAATATTCAGTTTAGGGAGTTCTAGCCACCTCAGAACCATCAATAACAACAGGCTGTGATTTCGATGAAATAAGCTCATCATGTTTTATATTTCTGTTTGCAAAACGCATTTCCTTGGACTTTTTGGGATTAAGTAGTAAATTCTTACGATCACATCTAGAAACTATGTCATGTACGGAGCGTTGGTTACTAGTTGGTCAGCTTCCATAGTACTCTTTGATATCTTTCATGACACAGCAGTGTCATTGGCATATTTTGTAACAGAAATATGAGTTTGACCAAATTTCATCAGTACATATAGTAAATAAAGTAGCCACCCAATACACATAGCATGTACACTACTGCACCCAATTAGCATGTACAGTTTAAACTGATCTGCGTTACAGAAACTGTAACACGTGTTACGAGAACTGTTAATGATACGATACATTGGCTGAAATAGCAGATAATGCCCCTCCAGGCACACCAACCTTTATTTCTGATACTTCCAAAAATCCTTTATCTAATTTAAGTTTTCTAGACAATCCTTTATTAAACTGTGCTAACCAATAAATAAGCCAGGTTTCTTTGATAAAAAGTGAAAGATCGTTAAGTAACTGATTTGGCAAAACTGTGTTGAATGCACTTGAAAAATCGGGAAAAAGAACCTTCGCTGTAGTAGTTGTTTCCTTACAATCTAAACGTGTAACAATATCATGGATTAATAGAAGTACAGCATCAATACACGACACATCTTCCTTATAAGCAAACTGACACTTATCCCTATATTGTTCTGCATATTGCATTAAGACAGTGAGAAGGAGCTTTTGCATACTATTAAAAGCAATACTTGCGAGATCAATTGGCCGAAAGACATTCACCGTATTAGGATTCTTTATTTTTGAGACAAGTGTTGTTAAGGCAGTTTTCCAAACAACGGGTACTTGACTATTTCGAATGCTTTCTTGAAAAATAGATGTATACACTGGTGCCAATTCATTTGAAAAATATATAAAAACCCACCAAGAAAGATTATCTGACCCGCAAGCTACATATTTCTTTACTCTACTAAATTGTTTACTTTCGATTTGAATATCAAATTTAAAATAATCATCTTTAAATTCAGGTAGGCTAAACGAAGTGTCTTTGGTGTATGATAGATTAAAACGTCCAAAATCGTCCAGTTAAAGCCTCACCAAACTCTTCGTTAATACTTCTTGTACCTGTTTTGTTGGGTTCTCGTATGGATTTAATAATATTTCAAAACGAACGAGAATTTCCTATCATTTGTCCAAAAAGATCACTTCGAATGTTAAGCACATATTTATTTATTGTTCTCTGGATCTTATTTCTCAGACCTTTGTTCCTTTCATGAATGGCAGTCTGCTTTTCGTGCTCCAACTGTTTAATCAGATTAGCTGCAGGAAGTCTCTTCGTCGTTTCTGTTGGTTCCCGTTGTATAAGTGGTACACATATGTCGCTAACAAAACTGATGTAGCCTGATATTACCTCAGTAAGGTCATTTGTATTGTCACAGCTATCTCTGAAGAGGTCCCAGTCCGTACTTTGAATCATCGGCCACATTTGCCTAATATTTTAGATTTACATTCCCAACCGCAAGAAAATTGTTTCCTTCTGCAAATTGGTTACTGTACATTTCAGTATCTGATCGGGTTTAGCAAAATTTGCTGACGGTCGTATATACACATTTATAATAGTAATATTTGAGAATTCACTCGGCAGGAAACGTGGCCGTGCGCTTACAGCAAAAAGTTGAATATCTGGTGTTGAGATTGTTGAACATATCTTTGGATTGCAAATTGTCCAGTCTTTGGAAATGGAAGTGATAAGTCTTCCTCCGTAGGCAGAGAACTGTCTATCCCACCAAAATATATAATAATTTTTAATATTTAAGGCTTCATTTGGCACTCTATGTTGAGGGGTTTTATTCTCCCATTCCTTATCCATAGCCTGGAGTTTTATATCCTGAAGTGTTAAAAAATTAAAGATAAGTTTCGTAAATTAGCAATCCTCTGCTCCAAGTTCAAGAATTTACCTTAGAGACTGTTCACATTAGCTGTAAGTCCATACGGAAAGCTAAAACTGGAGCTTTTTGTATGCCTTATCCGGCTCTGCACTCCTGCTCTAGTATCTCAGTATCGTCTTAGAATAGATTCATCTTTCAAAATCTTCATCAGCTGTTAATCTATTGTATAGGTTCGCATACCATTTCGCATGCTATACAAGATCTGACTGCTATAGTATAGGCTATGCCCTTTCATCTGTTCCGTGTTGCCTGAGTGCATGGGGTTGTGCACGACAGTTAGTACAAGAAAGACAAATACACTATGACTTAAAAAGACTATTCTACAGCTCACCCATTTCTTTAATTCTCCAAAAGAAAGCATTATCAGGATAAGTATAACAATAGCAAGTAGTCCACCATCACAAAATACAAATACACATGAAAATCGCAACAAAAACAAGCAAAAGTCCAAGAGCAATACAAAACGTGCGGCAGCTGGAATCATGCGCCCTCTCAATAATAATACTTAATACACTATATCAAAGAACACTCCAGAAATATGAGCATGTTAAATTTGGACGGTACAATGTTCAATAAATTACATTAATTACAAGAAAAGTTACTATAAATTACATTACAATAAACCACCTCATAAAAAGACAAACTATTTTGAGTTTCACTTTTTAGTTGTGCAGAGATGACTTTGGTTTATTGTGTTTGCCTTTGAACTTGTTAATACAATATCAGCTAACAATTTGTAAATAAGTTAAATACTGTTACCTTTCTTAACTTAGTAGTGGCCGTAAAGAAGTATTTGTCTTAAAAAAATAAGCCGGTTTGTCCTAGAAGAGTCTTTACACCAGAGAAAATTCCCCGATTACTGCAAAGAATATCACGAAGATTTTGAATTTTTCCCCGAACTCGGGTTGAGGGGTGCAGACCCTATCCTCCAGCCCATTGCTTCTATGTCCATCATAGTAATCTATGTATAATACCATTGTCTAAAGCATAGTTACGTCTTTCCGTCATAAAGGAGGACGCACGCGGATTGAAAGAGAGGTCCACAACCTATGCGAGAACAGACTTTTGGATTGAGGATAACATACTTTCTAAACTTAATTTTTAAATATATTACCTGCATTTCGAGACCATATAATTGGAGACTTTGAAGAAGAACTACTCTGCTTTTTCCCTTTATGTATGTTCTTTCTTTTTGTTAACTCTCTTTAACGGCGATTAGGGACGAAATTACTAAAGATTATCCAAGACAATTGCCATCCACTTAGTGTGATTTTACATAATGCCGTTATTCCTAGAAGTGGCAGAATGAGATTACCCTACTCCAGTACTAATCGACTTCTCTCCTCTTTCATACCTCAATGTATTAAATTTCATAATCTTACTTTCAAACGCTAGTTATTGCCTGGTTGGTTCCTATTGCTTATATTTTTACTTTCTCTTAGTTCCTTCTTTTATCTTCTTTTATTTTCGTACTGTTGTTTACATGTATGTATTTTGTAATTCGTCTTAATTTCCTTATCTTACTTTCAACGTTATTACTTGCCAGGTTGGTTCCTATTGCTTTATATTCTTACTTTCTCGTATTTCCTTCTTTAATTTTCTTAATGTTGTCTGCATGTTTACATTTTGTAATTTTAGTGTTTTTTTACTGTTTTATGCGAGCATTCAGTTACCTTTGTGGGGTTTAATAAAGTTGATCTTATCTTATCTTATCTTATCTTTATTTTATCTTATCTTATCTCTTACTTAATACTGTTTCATACAATAATCGCTACTGAAAACACATATTTCAGGTAAACCAATTCAAAATAAACCAAGAAGTCATGCCAAATAACTAAAGTTGTGATAAAGTATTTTATGTGACACTCTTCATTCATATTTCGTTTTAGATATGAATTGTTCCATAAAGACATTGTTTCTTTTTTTTTTCAAAAAAGGGAAAGCTGCAGACCTTTAACAGACGGAACAGAACCCGCCTTGGACCTTAGAAGTAAAATTGTAGTATATGTTGCTAGAACAATAATGATTTTCAACTTACGACCCAGTACCACCAAAGAAATGTCATGCGTATCAAAATAAAATGAGTCAGTGTCAAACACATGGGGTGGACTCTTATAAATAGGACCTGGGAAATTTTGGAATGCCTACATAATACATAACCAGATCGGCGTAAGTTATGCATAAGCCCATCAAAATTCCATCGCTATGTAGTGGATATTTTTTATTGCTACGATTATTGGCGTAGGGAGCAGGAACTTTTTTGTTTTAATTGGGAAAATTGCCTTAGCAAACACAGACCTTTATGAAGCCATTCGTACGAAACATCACCCCCCAGTTGGAATTTTTCTACACGCTCCCCAGATTGCAGAAAACAGCAATGACTGAGATTTAAGTTGAATGTCTTTGAAATGTTACACTCTAGGTTAAAAACCCAGGGTGAATATCTGTGCTAATAAAGGAAAGTATAATGTTTTTCTGGTTCTGCAAGGAAAGGCGCTCATGAAGGCGGCTGAGATGGGCACTTGGTGGGATTTAGGGGCAGTATCCTGTTTGAGTTCCATGTGAGAAGTTTCTAAAAGCTCCAGTGCTGTCTCAAAACCGTACACTGAGCAACGAAAATACACTCAGTGCAAGTTTTATTAAATGCGTTTAAGTAAGTGAAACGGACTAGAACGATCCCTTTTTCGTGCGTGAGTGAATATAAATTAGCTACTACTGAATGATTCCTTCTTTTCTCCCTTGCTGTTTGACATTTTAACTTTACACGGAGATTACAATAAAGAAAAAAAAAATTTGTTTAGTTACAAGGTGGTCAATAGCAACGGTGTTTCAAGGTGACTAACAAAGGGCCTTTTTATTGTAGGATAGATAAGGTATTAGCTACAACGATTTGCCGAGACCAGGCTGAATCTCAGAAGTCTTGATCCCTTGCGTACGTCTCTGTCAGGGTCCATCATTGTACTACAGTAAAATGTAAAATGCTATGTAGTTGACCTCTTTCACTTCATGGATGAGACGGATAAATACTTACAAGTGAACGATCTATTTTTTGTTTAGATGTTGGTGGTTGGGGGTTCCGAAAGTTTATTACATCTTTTAATTTTCGGCTCAGTCAAGAGTATAGTTACCTACATATTAGATTGTGGCCTTTTTTTACTGCGTCACATTCAATATTCATTATTCGATTGTGACGAAAATGACATAAAATTACTGTAAAAAAATACCTTAGTGCTTTGTAACTCCCTTACGCAGAGCATGATCTGCAACGTCGATCCTCTTTTAGCTTTTCAGGTGACAGTTATCAGCTTATCAGGACTAGAAAACTTCTCTTTACTTTGACACTACCACTTGCTTGTAAAAACTAAGATGGTTCAATTAAATGAGTATGAAATATCAACTCGCATTGATTACATTAAATAAATATCAGTCAAGAGCTTAAAATGTCTCATTGAACTTGGGCTACTTTTGCTACTTCAGGCCTGGTTTAATTGTGTGAGGCACTCTTAGACTATTGTATAGTAAAGATTTTGTATTCCTACCTTCTAAACACAGGAAACGGCATACAAGGAATTCGACTGATTGAAAAGACAGGCCTACCGCAGCGTGTAGACATCCTTCATGATGAGAAGTGGGGAACAGTGTGTGGTGACGACGAATGGGACTTGGACGATGCCAGAGTGGTGTGTCGGCAGCTAGGCTATCACAATGCTACTAACAGCTACGTATCGGACGTTAAAATTGTTTGGATGAGTGAAGTTCAGTGCCAAGGTGATGAGACGTCCATCTCGTCCTGTAGACATAAAAAATTTCCGCAAGGAGACGGCTGTCTCATCAAGAATGATGCCGGTGTAAGCTGTGAAGGTAGATTCATTATGACATTAGAAAACAAAATTTTACCGACAGAAATGTGCTTGCAATATATGGTGTGTCGGAAAAGGTACTAGGCTGTAGTAGTTGAAAACGACAGCCCTATCTGTATTGCTGCCACAGAACTAACGTACGTAGGTTACGAAAGGCTATTAAACCGATCCTAAACGGACGCAATATTTGGGACTCGTTCCTATCACGTAACAATGGAAAGCTTGACTCGACAGTATTTAAGCTCAGTTGACCGCTTTCTACCACATAGGCCTCAATGGCTCAGTGGTCAGAGCATCCGCCTTGTATGCAGGAGGTCGCTGGTTCGAATCGTGCTTGAGGCTAAGTTTTCCATTCACAAATAAATATCCTCTTTGAGTGTAAGGCAAGTGCTTTGTTAGAGGAAAAATGGCCTAAGGTCTCTATGCGACTATTTAATACAACTATTTAATACAGCGTTGATTTGACTCATATATATATATATATATATATATATATATATATATATATATATATATATATATATATATATATTGGAAGCTCTAAGACTTGTGTTTTTTGACTGGGATATATTTAAGATAAATACCGTGACTACATAAAACAACATAATTAAGGCATGCTTTTAAATAGACTATGGAATATTTTGATAAGTACAAATGCACTGGGACTCACTGTAATTCAACGGAATAATGTTGGGGCTATTGGTCAGGGCGTTTTTTGAGGGGGGGGGGGTGAGGATTCTGTGTAGACGTGTATATATATATATATAGATATATATATATATATGTATATTTATTTGTATATATCTATATATGTACATATATATATATATATATATATATATATATATATATAAAACACAGTCCAAAGGATGACATAATAAGAGCACAGATATGATAAAACAGCGTATATTTCGGACACTCCTGGCACAAAGTGCATTGTTCGTCCTCCTCCCCTTGACTGCAATACACCCAATGTAGTTTACTTACTCTTTTGTAATATATGCGACAAAGGCAACTATGTTGGGCAGACAAGCAGTAAATTCAGATTTAGATTCAATAACCATAACAAGACTATTCAGAATGAATCTGTTAATTTCCCCGTTGCTAAACATTTCTGTGGTGAACCGAATCATTCCATTTCAAATCTAAAGTGTATTTTGTTCGGTTCAGATTACCAATCTGTCAACGAACGCCTCAAATCTGAGAGCAAGTGGGTCGTTAAACTGTCATTTCATATTAGGGGCCTGAACAAGGACCTTGGCATCTTAAGTGACTTCCCATTTGTAATTAATAACCCTTCCCAAGCTGCCAAGGTCAACTAAACCTGCTTGTCTATCATTTGTTTTGGTTTGTACTTGTTTTACCGTTAAGTTTGAAAAATGCTGTAATTTTTCACTTGCCATTTTGCGCTGAGGAAGGA
Organism: Holothuria leucospilota; assembly: GCA_029531755.1. NCBI lineage: Eukaryota > Metazoa > Echinodermata > Holothuroidea > Aspidochirotida > Holothuriidae > Holothuria > Holothuria leucospilota. The sequence continues at coordinate 14,147,560 of CM055970.1, forward strand.
CACAGGAGTGTCCGAAATATACGCTGTTTTTATCATATCTGTGCTCTTATTATGTCATCCTTTGGAATGTGTTTTATTATTTGTTATATTACATGGAGCATACGTGGATTTTTCTCATGTAATATATATATATATATATATATATATATATATATATATATATATATATATATATATCGTAGAGGAAGAGCCAGAAATACAGATACATGGTTTATATAGCTACTTATAGCATGCTGTTACTCCGAGTTTCACGCCTTTGCGGCGATCGTCATGCAACTGGACATATCATACAATCTCATAACTCTGCAATCGTCAAACAGAGGAACAGCAACGCAACCCCCAATCTATGCAAATGTAGAATAAAGGAGAACTGCCCCCTTCGCGGGGAATGCTTAACAAGTGCCGTCGTGTACAAAGCCCAAGTTACCTCAGAAAAAGAATCGAAATCTTACATCGGCATCTCAGGAGGACCCTTTAAGCAGCGTTTCAATAACCATACCAAATCTTTCAAACACCAGAAATACGAAAAAGAAAAAGAGCTATCAAAATACGTATGGGATCTGAAAAGAAGGGAGATTAACTTCAAAATCGAATGGAAAATAACAAACAAATCGAAAACAAGCCAACCGAAATCGGGGCAATGCAACCTCTGAATGGAAGAAAAGCTAGCAATTCTTTACACCAAGCACATCTAGAACAAAAAAAAAAAAAAAAAACAGAGCTCGCCTCAAAGTGTCGCTATAGAAACAGACCACCCAGCCTTGTCAAGAAGAAATAAAAGCCCATCGCAGTCCAAATATGTCCAGTTGTCTGACGATCGCCGCAAAGGCGTGAAACTCGGAGTAACAGCATGCTGTAAGTATATATATATATATATATATATATATATATATATATTTAAAGAAGTAGTAAATAGTAGTAAATAGTGCTAAAGGTTTGTGAAAAAACATCCACGTTTCTAGTTTAAACCCTTCATCAGGTGACAAAGATGCAAGTGATTGTCAACACAGCCAAACGCACAAATTAAAAAAAAAAACACGATAAAAATAGGCACGGGCAAACCGGCAAGGGAACAGACAGTGATTAAATGGTTGACACAGGTAACAGCAATGCAGGAATTGCTGATTAATAAAAGTTCACGACTGACGTTCAGACCCCGTGGGGACAGGGTTCCAAGTTCCATGATGAGACGGTTTTCGGCAGCGAGGTGTTCATGATTGGAACCTCGAAACGGGATGTTCACCGAAACCATCAAGTCACGGATTGAGCATGCACTTTGGATTGACCAGTTCGGGTATAAAATCCTTCATCAGGTGGCAAAAATGCAACTGAACAACAATGGAATAGAGTAGAAAACGCGCACATTAAAATAAGGCACAGACAAACCGGTTGTGAGGTGGTAAAACTACAATGTGGACCCTGAGTAATACTCGTAAAGGTTAAGATCAAAATGGGACAAGTTCAAAAAGGTCCATCGTAACGTTACGATCGTGTAGAGAGAGGGGTCTGAGCTTCATGATGAGCCAGTTTTCGGCAGTCAGATGATCACGGTAGGAACCTCTGCACATTATATCTACGGTAACGGCCAAGGCCAAGTTTTTTATCGAACACGGTGATGGAAATTGAATGTGTGGCAACCGGATAACTTTGAAGGTTTTGTTTGATCGACCTGAAGTTTTCAGTGACAAGGTCCGCAAGGCGACGTTTGACCTCTCCAACATACAGACAGTTGCAAAGTCCAAAAACTAAAATCAAAACTACATTTGTGGAAGTACAGGTAAAGTGTTGGTACTGGGCGTGTGTTGCATCTACCAAGATTACAGGTATGAATGTCAAACACACTTTTAAAATCTTTTCCATACATTGAGAGATATATCTCGTGAGCTATTGTCAGGCTCGTAGCCGGACAATTTACTGAAGGGGGGATTCCAGGGGCAAAATATCTCTTTGACCCCTGGTCCCACCCCTTTAGATACGGGCTTGGTTATTGTGGGTTAAAATGGGCTATGATGACACGTATCAAGTGGACAATTATTGACTATTGATTTGAGGGGGAATGGATAAAGAAAATCTTTTTAAATTCATCTCGTATGTCATACAGTTGAGTATGTAATGTTTATTGTGCTTTTGGTGTCAAAGTGAAAATGTCTTGTGAACGGTGAATCATCTATTTTTTAACAGGCCTTGTGACTATCGTCTACTTTTACGATCATTTTCACTTCTTGCAGGCAGATATAACATTTTCATGTAACCAGAAATTTAGATAATTATTATAAAAAACATAACCCTGGGTAGAGTCATCATATCACAAATATGAACAGCCCTTAACTGAAACACCACTTCAGCTAAATGTTACGGCTAAATTGTTTTACTTTAACTACTTTCGTAAAGTAAACCAGAAGGTAGCCAGCAACTTGGACAAATAAATTCATTCATGATCTCTCCTGTATATGTCTGGGCAACGTTTATTCTGCCTGAAAAACATAACAATTTTGAGCACATGTTTATTATACGCCCAGGGCATGTGTAATCACTCCTAGAGCGATGAGTCCATAACCACCACTCTTTTATTTTCCTTGAAGTATCAATAGATTTTGCAGCAAACTATGACACAGTGGATTCGTTTCACAAACTTTCGTATGAGAATAAAAATTACTTTTAAAGAACGTCACGGAAAACAGCACTTAGGTAGACACTCTCGCTGCATTGCGTGGGTGTAAGTGTAGCTATATTTTTTCTTAAAAAGTATTGTATGAAGAGTTACCTTTAGTTTATCAACTTTATGCCAATAGTTACAGTGGATCTTGTGATTGTTCCACCATGTCATGTGTGGGTGTATTTTAGGCTAAATCAGGTTCAGTACATGAGTAGGCTTAGGCAACCTCTTCTGTGAAGTTGCATGGACATCACAAGTTCATTGGTTAACCTTATTCCTAAATGTTGCTCCAAAAGCAGAACGGCGATCTTACGAATTAAGGAATGAGCTCTCCTCACCAAACTGGCTTGGTGGGATATTTTACACATAGCTGCACCCCTCTCCTGAAAACCTGACTGAAGTCATTGTAATACTTCCTAAAAGGAAACTTAAAAAGAAAAAAAAAAACTAAGAGGAGTATGGAAAAACTTCGCTTCAAATTAAAATGACATAAATCGTACCCAAAGTGTCTTAAAATATAATTTGTTCGGCCAGCCTAGCCCGCACCCTTTGTAGATGGTCCGTTTATCTCACTATTAGTCTGCATCTTACAGAACAACATGAGATTAATTATTGTACCTCTACCATTGTTCCTACTCCATCCCACAATTTTACCCCACTCCCGTCGCTTTATCAAAACGATTGACTTTTAGTTTGTCCCAAGCTAGTACACACCGAAAAATTTCAATCTTTGATTTTTGTGGACTTTGGTGCACACTTAGTGCCGGTGTGATCACAGTTAAATGTTTCGCCCTAATACCCACGGTTGTGGAATGCACCAGGACTTTAGAGGCACGTCTTTTCGCATAAGGGTGCTAGCCGTGACCCCAACATGGGCCTTAACACGGACTCGTGAACAGCTTCAGAAAGCGTTAAATGCGTTAACTCGGCAAATAACGGAAATGATGCATAAAAAGTATTAAATAAAAGTCTTTTATCAAGGTATTGCTTCACTGATATAATTATGTTGAGCAAGTGTGATCCCTATATACTTAATATTGTACTTTGAAAACTGGGTTCTCAATTTTTTGCCGCTACAGCGAGGTACACTTTGTATTAATAGGCTATTACACAAATGTTATAAATGTTACCACTCTGACGGATTTTGTTTCTCATTCTAAATAAAAGTCTTTCTATTACCACGTTCAACTCCTTAAAGGCATATTTCAGTGCCATTTCATAGAGGTCCTGTAAGACAGAGAAAAATATTCCAATACAAGTCCCCTAAATGTAAAGCAATACTGTCTTCCTAAACCAAGATATCTGGTTTTAAAGATCGGTCAGTTTTGTCAAGAAATACCTCCACTTCTCACAACGATCACAAACTTTAATGTGAAGTGGGCGCATTAATGTGGCTCAAATTTACTTTGTTTTTCTTTATTATTTAATTCCCTGTTTGTCCTTGAAATTTGATACCCTTGGAATGTTTGAACATCTTTCCATGTAGATCTAGCATAAAACTACAATATATGTAGGGTATAGCACACGAAACTGTTAAATATACCACATAGCATTGTCGATATCACAATGAAATACAATGCTTTGTCTAATCACAGATTTCCCATGACGCACTGCATCTCCAAAAATATATATCTATAACTTTGAGATTTAGCATCGTCTTAACGCTACATGCTATTGAGATGTCTTTTTCACCTCCTTAAACAATTTTTTTTTTTTGCATTTGTTTGAAACCATTTAATGTAGGCCCTGGTGAATCCTTTTAAAAAGACTTTATTCCACATATAGGACGTCTGATCGGGATACACATGTAGCTGTTTATCTTCGTTGTTCGGAAACTAGATGTTTGAGTTGTGTTCATAGTCTAGGGATTGCATTCTTATTTAACAGGAATTGTGATTGGAGCTTTCTCATATCAAAAAGGCTCTATCGTGATTTCGTCTGTTTAAGATGATTTCGAAGTTAAAAATGAAATATGAATTGGGATTCATTTGAACAACTACAACCCACGGCAAGAAAGATTAAGATTGTAGTAACTAGATGATGGGTCTAATCATTCAAACGTATTTAGCATACCCGATCGGTCAGCGTGAATTAGAAAAGGAAGGAAGCGCCGTAACTGGTAATTTCAAAATATCCAGACCCTGCTAGTTTCTGGTTAACTTATGGTTAAGAAGAAAACACCAAAGTAAAATAAATTCGACTAACCTATTACACTTATCAAACTTGAAACACTGCTGCTGCTTTCGGTATTTGTAAACACAGGGTTTAGCTTACAAGGTATCCGACTGATGAATGGATCATCTAACTCATCTGGACGTGTAGAGGTATTAATATTTGGACAATGGCTAACAGTTTGTGACGATGGTTGGGACATGCAAGATGCCACTGTTGTATGCAGACAACTCGGATATCACAATGCAACATCTGCTCCAAGGGAAGCCTTTTTTGGACATAGATTTGCATCATTGTGCATAAATAACGTACAATGCACTGGAAATGAGACGTCCCTGTTAAAGTGCACTATAGACGCACGCTACACAAATTTCTGGGAGAACTCTAATGATGCTGGTGTTGTTTGTGAAGGTAAGAAAAACCATTTTTGTTCAAGAAAACTTGGTGAACGTAACAAAGAAACAAAGATATCTTAACTTAATAAATTTCATGGTCTCATCACAGTTAGATCCTATATTTCTACCAACATGGGGTGGGATAAAACATATTAAATACTAATCCTCAATAATTTACATGACATGCTCAAGACAGTGCATGAAAAGAAAAAGTCAGTACATTGGGAGTTAAAGGAAAAAAATCATCACCTGCTTAGTACAAATCAGATTCGTTTTACCTTTTTGTTGTTAAGGAAGGGGATATACATCGTAAAATATGGTCATAACATGCCCCCAAAACTAAATCGCATGTTTGGGGTCACAGGCGTACGAGCCGGAAAGTTTGAAGAATTTGGGAAAATTGGGATTATCCTGTGTGTGTGCGTGTGTTTGTGACGCTTGGATTGTAAACACGAAATCTCAAGACAGAAATGATGCATAATTTTAATACTTAGAATATTGAAGTATCACATTAGGAGGAAGATTCTTGTTATTGTTGTGGAGGTCACATGTCATGTGAGGTCACTGGAGGTCAAAAACCGAAAACCTTGTAAACATGATGTTTCTAGTTAAGAAGCATGGATATTTTACATACTTGGCATGTGGATGTGTTACAGTCAGAAGATGAACCCTAATTGGTTTAGGTAGAGATTACGGACTATTTGAGGTCACTGGAGATAAAATGGAAGTTCCTAAAACATTATAAACACGATAGCAATGCTATACAATTTCAATACTTGGTATATGACTTTATCATATTAAGAAAAAGAACCCTGTTGCTTTCAGTGGAGGTCAAAGTTCACATGTGATTATCAAAGGTTAAAAACCGAAAAACCTTGAAAGAACACGAAATTTCAGAACATAGATGATGGATACTTTGCATACTTAGTATAAAGATGTGTTACTTTAAGAGAGAGGGAACCTATGGGCTTGTTGGACGTTGAAGGTCATTTCAGCATAGACACTGTAGACAGTGGGCGGTACCTCCAAATTGTGTCTGGCGTTCCGTGACCAAAGACAAGTTTGGGCTAAATTTATCTTCCATTTCAAAGATAAAATTGTATAGAACAACATTTATTGTTTTTAGAAGCATAACTGTTACAGTAATAATTCAGTTTTAAATTACCTAATTATGAACGCGTGTAAAGGATGCTAGGATTATAGCATGATAAGAAATGCCATTCGCTTAACGAGATCTGGGAAGGCGTAGTGAATAAGTGGTCAGTTCTTCAGACAGACAGTGTGGGGTTGGAATCCTTTTTTTGTCCACTTTTTGTCATTCACTTTTTGGTAAAATTAAGAAAATATTGTAAAAAATGATATAGTCAAGAAGTATAAATTTGATGGATGAACCTGTGTAACAATACACCCTTTCTCCTTAAGGTTTCACTAAGCTTTTGGGCTTTCTGGATACGTCTGTTACGTGGTGCATGAGACAGTATGTATATCTGGGTGCAGATTACCTCCAGTTAACTGATTGGATAAACCAGGGAGTTCTTGTGGCAACTCTCTTAATAAACAAGAACTCCTTGCCTTTTCGGGGAAGAGTCTGAATTTTTATTATGCAAAGTCGGTAAAGCACTTTGAAAGAATTTCTCTCTGCATGGGATGCCTTGAAGGTATTCCATGTATTATGTGGTTACTATTGATCATGCAGTTGTTTACTAATAGCAACTTTAAAGGATAGTCAAGGCACATATCCATTCTTGATACGTTAACGAGGAATTAATCAATGCAGTCTAGGTCCGTATGCAGGATTTTCTGAGAGGAGGTTCGAATAGACCGTGTCACATGACGTCATCTTTTGTTTACGCGACCATGTTTAGGGCACACAGGGGACGACATTTTGTACATGGTGTCGCTCCAAAACAGTCACGTTGTACACTATACCGTGCATTCACGGTATATTTTACACACAGCTGCGGCGCCATTGCCTGACTTCGACTGACTCACCATGTGAATATGCATATCTGCGCCTCGCTCATTATCTCAACATGACGGATTTTGCGTTGCCTTTAGAAAGAAATGTGGCGTTAATGAAATGGAAGTGTTTAATCTGGGAAGTGTTTTATGAAATGAAAGTGTTTAATCCTCATCTGCAAGAGAACTACAAAGGTTGACCATGAGTTGGCACCACAGGAAATGTCGTAAACCCATCCCAGAGAGTTCCATCGACCAAAATTTGCAAATGCCCGGAAAGCAGGCAAACAACGTTGCTCTTCCTGGTGGCACATCCCTCAGAGGCGTAGGAAGGAGGTCCTTTACTTGGACGGGTTTGAAAAAAACGGAAGGTCATAAAAAATATCTCAGCGGAGCCCACCGTCAGTTAGCGCCTGACATACCGAAGAAATTTTTGCCAATATACCTTTCAAGTTGCAAAAGGGCACTTCTTATGCCCTGCATGTTCCATTAATACATGTTTCATTGAAGATTTCATTTTCTAGAGATTTACACTTAAGGTTTAAGAGACCCTGGTAGAAAATGATCGGCAGAGTACTGATCCCTTTTCGGCTTGGCAAGTGGAGAGCCTTTCGGTTTATGGTCCTTATGGTGGGCCCTTGCTGACTTAGAATTAGATGAGGTTTTACGGCTCAGTTTCCACCCAATTGGTTTAAGCCATCGCCGACCGATCTAACCTCTGCCCTCACCATGGTTTGAGCTGAGGCTAAGAACAAAAGCTGGAAACGCCTTAGACTGCAGAATAACTTATTCTAAGGCACAAGCATGCCATTGCAGACTTTATCTTCTATCATACATGAATTCCCGAGTGTAAGCAGGAAAGAGAAAATTTGGTATCAAAAACCCTCTAGATTGCGGGAAAGTGCGCTCGAAAACATTTTTTCACTATAGTTCGTTCAACGCGGTTTAACATGCGTGGGATGCCAGATATAGTGGACTGAGATATTAAGCTGAAATCAGAGTGCATAAGAGCTGACATAATCGCCCCTTTAATCACTCACTTGTCTGTGATATTAACAGAAATAAAACAATAGTGAGGCTTCCTCCGAAATTTACATCAGACAGAACCAGCTCAAATGAGTGGGTGAAAGAAAGCATATGTACATACCGGTATTGCCTATTAAACCTCGTTTTGAACATCGATAGTAGGCGTACTCGAACCAAAGATATTGCATGCCCTCGAAGCTCGAGGAAAAAGGAGGTGTTTGAGTAATGACAAAATCATACTTGTTATGCTATCCTAATACTCATATGGAACATGTTTAATTTGTAACAATGTCTGTTTCTGCATTGAAAGAGGAAGGTAGAAGTTTTATGTAGTGACGGACCACTGCTAGTTCACAAATGTGGTTCGATGCCAAAGGGGGGCTCGTTTTCAAAACGAACCCATTGACGAATCACTCGAATCTCCCCGGCGTACGGACCTGCCAGTCTGGGGAAACTTTAATGTTTTGTTGTTGAAATAATAACATTGGAAGTTATCACCCGTTCTAATGAAGTTTATCTATCAGCAACCAAGTGTGGTGTCGTTAATTAACATTGGCGAATAATATATTGCATTCCTTTATTCAATGGGGAATTTGCTACCTTGAATCAGTGAGCTGTTCCGTAGCACCGCCCTTTTTGAATGAAGGACAAGTCCCCATGCCAATGGTTTCAACATTTGATGACTATCCTAACACTCCTAACATTTTTGTAATTTACAAACAATTACAGTGTGAATTTATCCCATGATCTTCAAGAATTAATTCGTACAGTTATGATATTGCTAAAATTTAACCCAGTACGTAATAAATATTAAAACGAAGTGTAACACGGTAAAATGAGTGCAGATTTGGTAAGAATATCGATGGAACCTTTACAGCAGGTATTCCCGTCTACAGTGGGCAGTTTCAGTTAAATAAGGTCATTCAAACTCCTATCATTTCATGACGTTATTACATACTATAATGTTATGGTTGCTCAATTCGATATTCTATTCTTTAGAGGGTAGAAATTTTATCATGTATGTATTTTTCACCCTAACATGGATAGGGTAACTAGTTGTTTCTAATTACATGTGTAGTTTTAACAGTTCGTCGTTCAGGATGAACTCCTAGTACGAGTGCATCAAATTATGAAAATTGAGGTGAAACTAAAAATAACTTTAAGAACGGTGAAATCGGTGAAAAGAATGTTATGAAAGGTCCAAGAAATCTAATAGTAGGTACTACCCCCTCTTCGTTGTGTAACGAGTGTCTTATATTGTAACGTAGACTTTCAAACCTTATTTCATTTCCTCTAGAGCCCCCTTGACCTATTAACGTTTTGAAAAGAAGCATTCTACACCTTGAAGCATGAGAGGACACAAGTTGATCTTTTACACTGTTTCAAATTTTTGCATCATGACCGTGAAAATTTGAGATACAAGTTTGTAACAGGTGTAAATTTTTGTGAAAAAAATCAACCTAAAAATGGCCATACAAAGGTTTTAACTATGGATTAAAAATTATAAAATCAGTTTCGTTGAATAATTGGTTATTCTCTCTTTTTCAAAAGGGCTCTCTTACAATTAATCCATTACTTTTATGTTTGTTCCAATACTTGGAATACAGAATTATCACATGAAGAGAAAGAACCATTTCGTTTTTGGATGAGATGAAATGTCAACTTTTACATTAACGATTCGAATTTGCATTACCCAATTACGAACAAGTGCAAAGGATGCTGTGACTATAGCATGATTTGGTGTAAAATTCAACAAAGGAACCTTTCTAAAATATATCATTCGATAAAATTGTGTAAAAAGGAAAAGCCCTAGTCCATGTTCTTCTTATCTTAATGGTACATAAATTTTCCGGACAGAATCGATAAATGCACTGAAAATATTAGTTTTTATTAGTATCACAACTGTCATGTTTGGGTGCGCCGTAGACTCTTAATCATTTTTAATACCTGGAATGGGGCTTTTGGGAAATGCGAAGTCTTCAGCTTGCCTAAACTTTCGTCAGTGTTTTAGATAAACCATTAACTACACATTGCGTATGAGTAAGCGGCCTTTGTCCTCCTCACCAACTGGTAGGTGTGACAAACCGACACCGTCTAGCTATTCTAATTAGAAAAAAGGGTGTATTAGAGTTAAACTATTTATTGGTCTCTCTTCTGTGATAACTAATCCACCATTGACCCCGTGTCAAATTACAAGTATTGTGACAGGATTTTGTTCCCTTTACAAGGACGCATTGCTTGATAATCCGATGCCTTTCCAAGAAAGACACTTGTGTGCCTTTGTTTCATTTCTCAATACAAGCAGAAGGTTGGTATCCGAATGGAGATAGCACGAGAAGTTATAAATACTTAAGTGTAAAAAGATTACCAGCCATTAGCTGATGATAAGGCTAATAAGGACTTAGTCCCTTTACTTAATGCTTTCAATTTGATTCCTTTTTCCTTGCGATATCATTCACAACCAGCGAAACTTTAACAAGGGGCTTAAAATAAATAATATTTTGACGTGTAGGTTAATTTACGCATATCATAGTAATGACAGGGTTTTCAAACTCAAAACGACAGTATTTAATAGCACTAGATCAATACAAATGCTCCTATCCCATCTAAAAAGGCAATAAATTATGCAAATGAGCTAAAGAGAGATAAGCCTATTTCTCCTACTGCATTCTGAAAAGTTTCCTCAAGTTATCTAAAATAACCGGACAAAATAACTGGACATAAAGGTATGTTCACAATTTTACATAAAATTAAGCCAATGTGGTCTCATTTGCGGTCGAGTCATACCAAAGACTTTAAAATGGAACCTACTGCCGTTGTGCGTGATGCTCCGCATAAGCAATGGAGTAAGGGAAAACAAGCCAGTGAGCTACAACTGGAGAAAAGGCCATGGCCGGTTCGACTTGAACCAATTGCTTGGAAACTGGGCCATTAAACCTCATCTAACTAACTAATTAACTAACTAACTAACCAACCAACCAACCAACCAACCAACCAACCAACCAACCAACCAACCAACCAACCAACCAACCAACCAACCAACCAACCAACCAACCAACCAACCAACTAACTAACTACACCAAGCAACACCAGAAAAGAAATACGCTTATTTTTTAGGCGACTGGTAATGCTATGGCAATGATAAAACGCCTAATAGAAACCTTACGAGCACGACAATCGAATGATTACTAGATGACCTTGAATGTGCAAACCTCACTTTAAAGGAAGTTTAGGCGAACTATCTCCATTCGCATAACTACTCCATGATACGAGTCACTCGGCCCGTTGTTGTACCATTTGTGTAGGCCCAGGTTTGAAAACGCTGCAGCTTCTTCCTGTGAAGGAAGAACTTCGGATGAAACTTAAATAAAAGCCGGGTAGACCGTTGTGAAGGATAACTCATTCACTAACTTCAACCTGTTTGACCAATCATTTAAGGTGAATTTTCACTGAACGTTTTGTCACAGATGCTCAGTCTAATAAGCTTATTTGTATCTGTAAGAAAGAAACAAAGCCCCCTCAATGTCGTCTTAACTGAACAATTACATGAAAATACATTTTTTGCTTTTTTCATCCCATTTAACTTCACGACAATTTGTTAATATTTATGGCAATTTGCTATTGTCTTAAACGAACTTGTTTTCCAAACTCCAGTGCTAGATACTCATCAGCCTTTTTGATTGACTCGATTAATGACAGAGCACCCTAACCTATTTCTAGGTCGGTAGTAAGAAGTTAGCGACTACACTGATAGATTGAAGAGAGAAACTAATGTGAATGCAGTTATCTAAGGATTGAAAGAGTTGTTGACTCGAGTCGTTGACTTTTGCTTGACTTCTGACTTGACTTGAAAGTGTTTGACTTGGCGACATAGAATGACAATGTTTGTCCTGAGTGTGACGTGAACTGTCACCATAAAATTATCTTAGAACTGATTGAGAAGCACGTTTTGCCCTCAAGATTTCGAGATTGCATGATTGTGCAATGTGTGGAAAAGTTTTGAAAAGACAGGGGTGAAGAAAATGTATAACTATAGTAGTTGTATAGCATCGATAGACTGAATTAGCAACCATTCAAACAGAAACCTAGCAAGGCTCACCTCTAACAAGTACACGTCACGTTCAGTTAAAGTGAACATCAGTACTGGCCAACTTTTTTCGGCTCATTGCCACTTACACCGAATGGTGCTGAGTAATTTCCCCTTCCTATGTTGTCAATACATGAATGAAAATAAAAAGGCCCTATATCTATAAAATGAAAATTACAAGAAGTACAAACCACATGGTAGAAAACAGAGAATAAAATACGGCGTTTGGGCGTAAATGCAGGAAATTACAACCCATTGGGGTTCACTATGTGATGGCGAAGCATAAACTCGCTATTGTCGAAGACGACAAGATGTGATGGAGTGTGAAAAGGGGTAGGAATTGATATCTGAAAGTGAGGAGGAGAGGACAAAACAGGGAGGAATACAAAACAGGACCGAATCTCTCCCACGTAGGAGTGGCGTTCAGGGGCTTCCATAAGTCCCCGGGCGGGTTTCAGTGCAACTCCCAGGTAGGGTTTACAGGAAAGTGTCTCCAGAAGCTCTGAGCTATAAAAGAATTAAAAGTATGACAATGGAGCATTTGGGTATCTCAAAACTCACAGGATGTGCGCTAAACAGATTACAACAATCACATTTGACCATTTTAATAACAGCCTTACTCAAAATAACACGTCCGTTTCATGATGAAGAGGGCTTTGCTGGGGAAGGGGCAACAATGATAATGGAAGGATTTAAACTTTGCTATGGAACAAGCAAGATATTTTACAGGCTATATTTACAAAAAAATATTTAAAGCGAATGCCAGAAAAAACGTCTCATAGAAAAGAGCGTTATTTCAGGCATTCAATTGCATCCTATTGTTTTATGATGCAACAGTATCGATTACATGAAAAATTCTTCTTCTTTTCCAAGCCACGTATTCTTCTTTTAGTTAATATTTGTCAATGGTTTGAAATAAGAGTGCCTACAGATTTTTAGTACTGTAAAAATTATTTACTCTCGAGAATACGGAGTACCTTTAACTCTATGAGAACGATTAAAGTTTGAGGGTCAAAGGTAAACAATAGTTACAAAAGTAAAAACAATATTGTTATGGGTAGTTCTTACGAGATAAAGCTATGCCGTCCGTAGTTAAAATGCCAGAGAAGCAGTTTTCATTAAAAACCGCATTTTCGTAAGCTGTGGCCGGCGGAGCCGGTAACCGAGGGGGCCAAAAGTTGGAAGCCGGAGGCTGGAGACTGAGGGTCCTCTCCAAGAATGTTTCTTAAATTTGATGGCCAGTTTGCGCCTATTCTGGACGGTTTGTAGAGACAATCCTGTATTCCTACTGTGTAATCTGAAATGCTAAAATTCTTTTTCCTATGGTGATTGCAAGTTTAAGATAGTGACCGTCAGTCAATATGATGAGGATAGCGAAAGTTTTGTGGGAAAGTAAACAGCGTGGGGGATTGCAATGGTTCTTGAAATTGCAGTCTAGTCACGGTATCCTATAGGAGGTAATGACGTGAAAATTCAACCGGAGTTACCAAAAGGATAACTATTTATGCAGCAAAATTGATTGAGAACTGCGTTCCTTCTCTACGGGTAGGTTCCTAGATTTTGCATTCAAGGACCATTGTGGTTGAAATGGCGTGCATTTAGTGCTGTCAGTGACCCGTTTTTTAGGGATTTAAGTCACAAAAGTATGGCGGGAAGTCTGCGCCCATGCTTTGAAAGAAATTTTAATCAACGCACCATACAATTTTTTTTTAATATTAATTGCCGGTTGCCTCCTACCTTCGAGTTTTGTCAGAGCACAGTTAACTTTCATTGGGTTTGCCCTTCATAATCCCGTCTATAAGTGTGAGGGTTCTCCCAGGAAAAGATGCAAATAAATACTGTTAAACCCCACTTCCTGGAATATGGCCATCAAAATTAGTACACAAGCAAATGCTTTTCATGAAATCTTGTACTACTCTGCAATTTCGGAACAAGTTTAGACAATATTGATTATTCATGAGTCAAAGCGCCAAGACAGGTGCTTGGGTCCTTATAAAAAAAAAAGCAGTTTACACTCGAATACTCGAATTGCTTGAAACTGGCAATAAAATTTAACAACTTTCCAAGGGTAATGCTTCATGACCTCATTTAACTCTATTTTTACATTAATTTGAGCGGTCAAAGGAAAGCATATAGCATTTTTTAGCTCAAGTTTATAATATTATTTTACTTCTCAACACCTCCTGCTGCCCTTCAGCATAACACCCACCTTCCATGGAGCCAAAATAGTCCAAGTTTTTGGAACACTTGGTGTACATCATATGATTATTATATTTGTGTGCGGTCGTTCTATCATACACGTGCACAGACGCCGAGTATGACAAGAGTAAATCATAGCATCATCGGTGTTACGTTTACAGTATTTTGAAGAAAATCTTTCCCTACTGTTTTCAAAGTAAATAGTTTCCCTCTTCAGGAATCTTTTAGGAAAACTGAAGGGGATATTTTGTTTATTTTTCCCCGGTCCCATTCAAGCATTAATTAATTTGTTAGGTGATTTTTTACACAGCTTTAGAGAATGCTTGTTACCACAAAGAAAGACAAATTGCGTTCTGTACCCATAAAAATTGCAAAATGTTGAGCGACATTATGTTTAAGGAATTTCCACCTTACTTTAAAATCCTATTCTATAGATTCCATATGTTAGTTACTTTAATGCTTACTTTATGCTTACTTTATGCTAAGGTTGTCCTTTGATATACCAAAAACTTGCTGCTTGAATTTTCTTTAGCATGGAGATAATTCTAGAATCCGGTATATTTCGTAAATCTTCGCACAGAGGTGTAAACCTACGATGTCTTTTCATGAATGTTAATTTTTAAGATATACCACCGGTCCCCATCTTTAGGCTAGAAAGTCCAGTTTGCTGTTAAAGCTTACAACCTTATTCACTTTGAAAATGATGCCTTGGGACTTGTCTTTAAGGAAAATGACTTGCGACTTGACTTGCAGTGAAGGAAAGTGATGAGTTGTTACTTGTCTGCGAGGAAAATGGCATGTGACTTGACATGAAGGAAATGATGACTTGTGGCTTGTCTTCAAGGAAAATGACTTGGGACTTAACTTGAAGGGAAATGACTAAGACACAACTACGAGGATTGTACAATATTCGCAAGGTCTGAACTAGACGTGCATTAACGGTATCAATTTGTTTTGTGTCCAGAAACATGACTCATTTTAAGCGCTGTGTTTGGAGTTACTATAGCAACAACTGGTTGGGTCACAAGTCTGTGTATTTAGTGTTACAACTGAATTATTTGTCAAGAACCAACTGTATCGAGTCAGAGACATTTCCTGATGCAGCGTTACTACGAAGTGCCTTTGGGTTTTGAAGCTATTGGTTCAGGGACATTATAGGCTTGCCACATTATGTCTTCTTGTGAAGAATCCACCTTATAGGCTCAGTGCAGATATGATTGTTCCAGTATATTTTATCGTTTATAAGTTATTCCTAAGATAAATCCATTCATCAGTGGCCTTTCTGTTGAAGTCAACTAACGACAAACCCGTCAGCATTTGGAAACATATGCATATGTCCTCGTAACATCCTTGTTAGAACATACTTAGTAAGGCCAGTCTGAGAAGAATTTGCGAAACACGTCACACATTCCGTAAAAATAACGCATTACATTGTGGGTTTTAAATTTTATGTAGCGATGTATACATTTTTTAACTAAAAGGTTTTCATATTTGATAAAAAACGTATTTCAGCTCTAAGTTTACTTTAAACCCATTACATTATCGGCAAGCCTATGACATATTACTGATAACATTGGTCCGTATGGCTAGTGTCTATAAACAATCAGTATACAGAGGAAACCATGACCTTACATACACAACACATCTTCATAACCAGAAAGCCAAAAGGCGTAGATGCTTTGCCAAATGGGGATGCTTTGTTGAATGTTTAGCCCTCAAATTTGTCTTTCTTAACTATATCATTTTACGATGTTTAAACATTTTGACCTCTGCTGACCTCACATGACCTTTGAACCCCACTACATATAACAAAAAAGAAAAAAGGAAGTGTCTTGAAAGGGATTTAACCCCTAATGGATCTTGCATATTAAAATTTCTTGGGAAATTTCGCATTTTGACCTCTGGTGACTCTAAATGGCGATCTTGGAAATTCTTGGGATATTTTACTTTTTGCAACTTGATGACCCAGATGACGATCTTGGGAATTCTGGGGATATTTTGCTTTTTGAACTCTTGTGGTCCCTCATGATGATCTTGAAATTCTGGAGAAATGTTGCCTTTTGACCTCTGGTGACCCAATATGAGAATCCTGTGAATTCTTGGGAAATTTTGCTTTTTGACCCCTGGTGACCCCGAATGACAATGTTCGGAATTCTTGGGAAATTTTGCTTTTTGACCTCTGATGACTCCATGTGAAGATCTTGGGAATTCTTGGAAAATTTTGCTATTTGACCTTTGGTGACCCCAGATGACGTTTGACCTCCACATAAAACAAAAGGGGTCTTTCTCTGACCATAAGGCATCCATGTACCAAGTGTGAAACCTGTCCAAGCTTCCTACGTGTTAAAAATCTTTCTGGAGCTTGTCAACTGATAACCCCAGGTGACCTTTGACCTCAACCAAAGACAATATGGTTCTTCGTTCCAATATAAGGAATGCACATACCACATACTCATCCGTCCAAGCCTCCTACCTTGAGATATCGTGTTAACAAGGTTTTCAGTGTTTGACATCTGGTGACCCAAAATGACCTTTGAACTCCACCATAAACAAAAAAGGCTCTTATTCTGACCATAAGTCACCCACTACCAGGTATGAAGTCTATCGAAGCTTCCTATCTAGATATATAGTGTTGGCAAGGTTTTCAGTGTTTGACCCCGGTGACCCCAAATGACCCTTGACTTCCTCCAAAAACAATGGGCTTCTTTTTTTAAACATGACAAAACTACATAGTAAATATGAAAGGTGCCTGTCATCGCTATCTTGAGATATCGTCTTTACAAGCCATTTACAGGGTTTTCACCAAAGGCAATACTGTTTTTTCTTATATCATGAAAATTCTATATACTTAATATGAAAAGTGTCCATCATTGCTATGTTGATATATCATTTCTTACAAGCTTTTCGTTTTTTTCTCTGGTGTTCTCAAATGACCCTTGACCTTCACCAAAAACAATAGACTTCTTTCTCTCAACATGACAAATCTATATACTATGAAAAGTGCTCGTCATTGCTATCTTAAGATATCGTGTTTACAAGCCATTTACAATGTTTTCTCAGGTTAACCCCTAGTGACCTCAAACCACCTTTGATCTACACCAAAACAATAGGGTTCTTCCTCTCAACTTGACAAATCTATATAGCAAATATGAAGTGTCCTTCATTGCTGTCTTGAGATATCGTGCTTACAAGGTTGTCAGTTTTTGACCGCTGTTGACCTCAAATGACCTTTGAACTCCACCAAAAACAATAGGGATCTTTCTCTTAACATGACAAATTTATATAGTAAATACGAAAACTGTCCGTCATTGCTATCTTGAGATATCGTGTCTACAAGCTAAGTGTCACATAGTTACATACACATGCACACACGACGTCACCATCGCATACACTGTTAAAATGTTGGGCAAAAATTACCCAACTTTGTAACCAACGTTAGGCGTATATTCACCAACCTCACAAGCTAGGCAAGAAATGACCAACACAATGGGTCAAAGTTAGCAAACCAACAGTTAGGCAAACAAACTTTCAACTATTTGGTAAATCATGTGGGTCAAGTCTACCCAACTATTAAGGTAACTTTACTAGGTTAAATGGGCATTTCTCTCATAGGAGCGTTCTGTACACTTTCTCCCCATCTGTTGTTAAAATGGCACCAATTGTTGGAAAAGACGTTTATGGCAAGCCAAATGCCCAATAATTCTAGAAACTTAGTTTATCGATCGATACACCAGGTTTATCGGTCGATAAACCAAGTTTATTAACCGATAAACAAAGTCTTTCGACACCTAGTTTATCGGTCAATAAACTTGGTTTATCGGTCGATAAACTTGGTTTTTCGACTGATAATCCACGTTTATTGGTCGATAAACCAAATGAGCCATGTTTTTTGATAAACTTGGTTTATCGAATAGATTAACCACGATAAACCACGTTTATCATCAGTAAAGTGATAAACCTGGTTTGTCAAACCAAAAACCAGGTTTAACAGTCAATAAACCAAGTATAACAGTCGAAAAAACAGGTTTTTCGACGCCGAATGCTCAATAATTCAAAAAACCAAGTTTATGGAATTGATAAATCAGGTCAATGGGTCGATAAACCATGTTTATTGACCGGCAAGCCAAGTTTTATTGATAAACCAAGTTTATCGGTCGATAAACTTGATTTATTGAGTTTCCTACTTAAAATTTGATAAACTTGGTTTATCAATTTGATAAACTTGGATTTTCAAATAATTGAACATTTGGCGTCGATAAACCTGGTTTTTGACTGATAAACTTGGTTTTAGGTTTGATGAATCATTTTTATCATTTCACCCGCGATAAACTTGGCTTATCAAATTGATTAACTAGGTTTATCAATACTATAAACCAAGATTATCAAGAAACCTGGCTTATCGACGCCAAATGCCCAATTGTTCGATAAACCAAGTTTTTCGACCGATAAGCCAAATTTTTGTTGTGATAAACAAAAGTCGATAAACTTGGATTATCCATTTGCTAAACTTGGTTTATCAATTTGATAAACCTGGTTTTTGGAATTATTGTGCATTCGTCGTCAATAAACTTGTTTTTTCGATTGATAGACTTGGTCTATCGACTGAAAACTTGATTGATGAACTGATAAACCTGGTTTCTGATTTGATAAACCAGGTTTATCTTTTTTCTGGTGATAAACTTGGTTTATCGAATTGATAAACTTGGTATATCGATTCGATAAACCAAGTTTAACAAAAAAACTTGGCTTATCGATTGATAAACTTGGTTTATCGAAGCCACATGTCCAATAATATGATAAACCAAGTAAATTAAGTTTATCGACTAAGTTTATCGACTGATGAATTAAGTTTATCGACTGAGAAACCAAGTTTATCTGTCTTGGTTTATTGGTTGATAAACTTAGTTTATCGGTCGATAAACCTGGTTTATCGGTCGATAAACTTGGTTGATCGAATTATTGGGAATCTGGCCTCGATAAACCAAGTTCATCAACCGTTAAGCCAAGTTTTTTGATAATCTTGGTTTATCGAATTGATAAACCAAGTTTATCAATTCCATAAACCAAGTTTATTGCCGGCAAAATGATAAACCTGGTTTATCAAATAAAAAACTAGGTTTATCAGTCAATAAACCAAGTTTATCAGTCAAAAAAAAAACAAGTTTATCGACGCCGAATGTTCAATAATTCGAAAATCCAAGTTTATCAAATTGATAAACTAGGTTTATTAAATTTTAAGTAGGAAACTCAATAAATCAAGTTTATCGACCGATAAACTTGGTTTATCAATAAAACTTGGCTTGCCGGTCAATAAACATGGTTTATCGACCCATTGACCTGATTTATCAAGCAAGTTTATCGACTTTTTAAGTGGGAAAGTTGATAAACCTAGTTTATCAACCGATAAACTTGGTTTATGAAAAAAACTTGGCTTATCCGTCAATAAACTTGGTTTATCGACCAATAAACCTGGCGTATCGACCGATAAACCTGGTTTATTGATTGATAAGCCAAGTTTCTCGAATTATTGGGCATTTAGCTTACCATAGACGTTAGCTATTTTGGGGGCAGTTCATCTTCCAATGTTTATCGTGTACTATAGTGATCCTAGCTATTCCTTAACTTCTACCTTTCAGGTACAGGTATAACGAATCACTCGTAACTGAGTTCATGAAAAGTCTAAGCAAAGAAAGGCATACAATGCATTTTACGCTATTTAAATATATCATATGAAAATTAAAATTTGACACATGCCGTTAGAAAAACGATACGTTGCAATATGCACCTTCAGTGAGATGTACATATTACGTTATGGCAACCCACCAGAATTTCTTTGTAGTTTGTCCTCTCCATTGTAATATCCATAACAATAGGGTTCAAGTGTTTTACTTCTATCAATATATAACTAATAACACAAGCCATAGGTATCTAAATTCTAGAAGTTCCTGCTGAGTCACATAACACGTTAGTACTATTGCAGGAATTAATTTAGTGTTCAAATTTCGTGTAGCAGTTTTGAGAATTGCTTCCTTCTGTAGTACAAAGCCACTGAAAAGCCCTACGCAAAAGTGCTGCACATTGCATTTTACCTTTACATGAGCAAAATTTGACCAACATATTATTAGTGAGTTTTACTCAATCAAAAAATGCCCAGTGCTTTAACAGTGTAGATTCCTTGCCTGCCTTCAGCAAGGAATCAATAAAAAAAAGACCAGTTAACTTAAGTCTCAATTAGCAGAGTCCCCTATAAGATTCACCCGCAAGCTACAGTAATGGAGGAATGTGTGTAGATCATCCGATTGATGACGAGTATACCCTGTACTACTGAAGATTAAAAGTAAACACAGACCCGAATTTGTATTTGAGAGTAGTAAAATGAAATGTTATAAGTTTTGTTTTCCATAGAAAAGACGAATTTTCTCCACCCAAATTTTCATATATGAGAAATTATTTACTTCAAGTGAATACAAGCGGCCTAGGCATGCAGTTTACAAGTCTTGCCATGGCGCATTTCAGCCTTGTATTTAGATACACGGTAAATGATGCCGACGGCGGGGAGGAAGTTGACAAGAATAAACGACTGCAAGGTTTACCAAACTGTCCTGTAGTAGTTTACAGGCAGCAGGAATACTCCTGTGGTGGTTCGTTTCAAGTGTACTTATCAAGATGCACGTGTGGTAAATTATGTTAAATCGGATAATCTATTTTCCTGTCCTTGGATTGTTTTATTTCTTTTCGTGTCAACCTCAGTGACGTCGCCAAAGGGGTGTGAGTGTCAGGGGCCATGTCACCCTTAAAGGTTAGCTATGCACCCTCCCCATCGGTTTACCCAAATTTGATTTTAAGCATTACAAAAACTAAACACAAACGTCCCACTTATATATCGATATGAATACGGGACCCATTGTCACCTTATCAGTCAATTGAGGCTGCTACTACACAAATTGTCTTTAAAACTACAATTTTGTGGTGGGCCTCGCGAACATTCTATATTTGTTGAACCATATAAAGGACTGCATTGAGAAAAAATGATCCACAGATATAGTTTATTTTCAGCAGGGGTGACTACTGCCGCCGTTAGTCCTTCCACTGCAATAAAATGTCCAAACACTGTAAAAATTGTCATTTAGTTGTCTTTTTCGACAATAAGATAATACTATAGCACTTCACTCTCATAAACTAAGGTTTGTACATGGTAGATACCGGTAACTTAAAATTTGCAAGGGGAACTTTGCTCTTCCGAATCCTCGCCGACGCGGAGCCAAACACCACACAAGGGATCATAAAGTGGGGATACTTTTAAAAGGCGTATAAATACTTGCAAAACATTATCCTAGGAACTAATCAAAATTTTATGCTTGCTTCACGCGTGCACCAAGTGAGGTCTCATGTCGGGCACTAACTACCATTCCATTTGTTATTGAAGAAAGTCCAGGAGTTTTATGCTTACTTATAATGATTTTAAGGCAACCAAAGCACAATGAACCACGTTCAAGGACGTCTTTTCCCGAGATTTCCCGGCTGGTCCCTGATCCACCACCGTAGATGCACCAATCTAGTTCTGGTTGCAGGTCAGTGAACGCAGTTGTCTCAATATTAGTTTCCATTGGGCAACATGAGTACATTTATCTAAAAAATATGTTTTAGAGCCCAATGAAAACCTTATTATGATGGTCATCCCCACTCAGGCCACCCTATCATCTAAACATCAACTAACAAATATGATCAAATTGCAATTTTATCCGTTTCTAAAAGATAAATTAGACAAACAGCCGAATTGGCCTCTGGGAGAGTAAAGGAGGTATGGACAGAATTGGGCAAAGGCGAATATAATACATTATCATGCATTTTGTTTCAGCAGCTTTCAGGAATAACTGTTAGGATACCTTTGCGTCTCCCCGTAAAATTAATTCATTTTAGTCAAGTTCCAGTTCAAATTATGTGCTTAGAAGTGTTTATGTTTCACTCATCTCTAAAGAAGCTGTACGATTTAGGTTTAAACACCGTGATGTACGTAGCTAGACGATGAGAGGCAAGTGGGAGATCGTCCCGCACAAAGACCCCCCAACAACATAGGCCTACGAGGTGGGAGACAGGGGGCAGACTGCCCCCCCCCCATTTCTGAAGAAGACAACTCAGGCAGAAAAAGACAAAAATTCGGGCACAGAATAGGTAAAATTCCGGCAATGCATCTTGATTAATATTTTAACATCTTGTAGTCGGTGGCAAAGGTCTCACTTTGGGGATTTTCCGACCTGAAGCCCTTCAATGAAGGTCATGAAAAATAAAGTAAAAATGAAAAGTTTGCCCGAATTTTCTACTGAGTTCCCGAATGTTTGATTGAATGCCCTAAAAGCGTGCAAAAATTTTCGCACGCATATAGTGAATTGGTCGTCTGTTTCATGCACCTGAACTGCAAAGAAATTTGGGCAACGTTTTGAGATTTGTCCAAAACATTTTCTCCCCCTACCCCCCACCCAAATTGAAAGAGTCCCGTGCGACTATGCCCAGCACATTCATGCATCTTGATTAATATTTTAACATCTTGTAGTCGGTGGCAAAGGTCTCACTTTGGGGATTTTCCGACCTGAAGCCCTTCAATGAAGGTCATGTAAAATAAGGTAATTGCAAACTTAACTCAAATCCTAACTGTACAACCCGCCCAGGTGCTCTATAAGATTCGCCGGTTCCCTTGAGTGGACATACACAGTTGCTTCGTGAGTGGAGTTTCATTTGGCATTAGTAATTTAAGCACAAGGGGTTGACGGAAAGTTTGGATGTATATGGCACAAAGTAATGCTTTTTTGCTTCTTACCTGCTCACTTCATTGATATTACAACGAGTTGAAAGGTATGACATAGTAGGTGGGTTAGGTATTCTTCAAAATTTAGTGGACCGTGGAAGCACACAACTAATGTCAGTCTTAACGGAGGAAGAGGACTTTAAGAACGAGTGGTCAGACCTTCGTAGCTACAAGATGGACATTATGCTTCCAGTCGTAATAGCAGATATTAGGACAGTCACTATAAAATGTGAACATTTTATCATATGAATGCTGTTCACATGCAAATGATGCTAGCGCGTGAATGTTGTAAGCATTTGCTGATTGCATATGCAGTAGATAAACAAATTAAGTACGTATGTTTACTATGCTTTTGTGTGGGAGGGGCAGAAATGCATAGTTTGGTTAGCATACTTATTGAAGCTGTTTGAAGCTTCCATGCAAGAGGAGTATCAAGCTTGATGGCTAAGGGTGGGTTGGTGCAACTGATACGGCTTTCATATTGGTAGTTACATTATGAGGCTTGGATAAAATTGCTCATACGGTCATCTGCTGGTGGGACTACTGGTAAGTAATATTTCACAGATCGCCCCCCCCCCCCCCTCCAAGTCTATGCAAGTCAGATTCTGCCACTTCTCTATACAGACATACGGGGATGCTAAGAAACTGAGAGATCATTGTGAATTGTCATACCTGCTGAACTCATGATGGAACCCAGGCTTAACGAGATGTAGCTCGGTGTTCTGTCCTTGCTCTGACTCATTAATAGTCATCGTAGTTGAAATATTGAAGGTTACGTACGTGAGGCAATATCCGCCCGGTATGGCAGCTCCTCATATGTAGCTTTTTCGAAGTGTTAGAAGTGTAATCTACCAGACAGTTGCTCATCAAGTTACAAAAAAGTACCAGACCAGCAAAAGGGTCAATAGACTCCAGAAAAATCATAAAGTACATAAAGTTAAAATTTTTCTCTTAAGCCACAACGAGGTCAGATAACTCAAGGCTAATCAGTTTCTTGCCGATTTACTCTGTCTCTCCACGGAGACCTGCCCACATACCTCTGGGAAATTTCCTTACCCTTGACCAGTCCCCTTACTTATAAGTCTGAAGGAAAGTGAGGGAATATTTAATGTGATCCTTCCTCAATCTGGGGTGAATATGGGCTGAATATAAAACACCTGTAGTAATATAAAAGGGTTACATAAACAATAGTGGGCGTCCATTCACTTTAGTTAGAATAGTTTATTGTTAACTTGAACAACTCCTTGGTAAGACGCTAACTTACTACGAAGGATGTACCGAAAGTTATGGTAACTTAGGGTACAACTTTTCTTCAGAACTAAAACATGTCATTGACCTCTTTGTATAGAGTGGAATGTTGCAGTGATTAGAAACTGTGATTTGAAACGTTTGAGACAATCACCTAGAAAATGCTTACATATTTATTTCGAAATACAGGGCACGGTATGCAAGGAATTCGTCTGACTACAGGAACGACCGGTTCATCCGGTCTATTAGAAATCCTTCATGACAACCAATGGGGAAAAGTGTGTGGTGATGACGAATGGGACTTCGACGATGCTAGAGTAGTGTGCCATCAGCTAGGTTATCACAATGCCACTAACAGCTACAAAAAAACATCCATTCAAGGATATGAATTTGTTTCGATGAGCAACGTCCAGTGCAATGGAAACGAGACGTCCATCTCGTCATGCAAACATGAAAGACTCCAGGAAGGCAACTGCCCCATTGGGAATAATGCCCATGTGACCTGTGAAGGTAGGATAATGCATTTAACATATAGATTTTTTTCCACATTGAAACCAGTTCTTCTTTCTAAAGTCGCTTCGGCTGGATTACGATACCAAACCGTAGCCAACTCTATAGATGTGTGGTGTAACAATCTGACAAAAGTTACTACAATTTTGCAAATCCTGTATAATACTTTGTCGTAGCAACCACCGAGGCTTTAAATCCGGCCGCAAAGGAAACATGTGTCTTGACAGTTGTATTCGTTTTATCGGGAACATCTTAACGTTTCATACCACGATGTTATGAAACATTTCATTACGTTTGTTACAGCGAAGTGTATGTACTCTTCCAACGCTTGCTTGTGACATTTTCTCCATCTCCCCCACTCCAGTTCTGGGAATTTTGAATAGTTCACGGACTAAACTCTTACATTTAATTCATTTGCTACCACTTGAGTCCAGGGCCGTCAGAGCTGGGGAGGGGTCTCAGGGCTACAGCACTCACATAATTTCAGTTTGAATATAATTCCGTAAAAATTCCAAACCTTGCTGGATGGATGATATTCCTCACCTTTGAAATACCAATGACAGTGGAGTGTAATTGATTATAAGAACACCAGTCATCGAATTTTACAGATTACGTTTATGGGCGAACTCAAAGATAAAAATAGGAAATTGGCAATGTGTTTATCACATTGTCAATCGTTTGGGTGAAAATACGCCTTTGTTATATATGTTTCTAGCATTGACCAGTACGTATGGGCCGTAAAGATATAAATTGTTTGCTTTAAGGAGAAATATTGTGTCCTTTCATGTATGATGCATGGCTTATACGCAAGTCGACAAGCAAAAGTCCACTACATTCTTCACAGCTTCGTTTATGATTTGGGGTATTGGGACAGTAAGAGGACGAAGTTTAAGAAGTGGAACCTAAGTACAATTTCGGTAGATATACAGATTTTTCTATGCTATTTATTATTCACAGTGTCAACAGTGATTCAAAAGTGAATCACGCACATTCCCCCTCACCCCTCACCCCCTTCCAAGCCCGTTATGATGAACATAAATAATAGGACTTCTAAAAGCTTTAGATTGCTCTTGACATTGCAGAATGTAGACCACAGAATGTAAATTTTGACTGTCAAAGTTAGCATCCAATCTTTTACCTTAAGCAACACAATTTGCATTGTCACAATTTTTGGGACAATATGCCGCAGTATTGTATTTGCAGAATATTATGATTTAATATTAGATGAATAACACGATGACGTAGAACTTAACAAAGTTGATAAGGTAATGACAAACATATACAAGCTTGTGTTTCATGGTTGCTCAATTTCGTTAGGTATTGTTTTGCAGGTGTAGCCTACATGAGCTGTAGGAATTAGGAGGATGGCCGTGCAGTCGTGACAGTAATTCTGTAGAATGTTAATGAATGAAAGGTTTTGATTTTGGGTAAGACTGATAGTTTGCCCAGGGACAACATTATGCTTCATGTAAACTAGCAATTCAGGGAACGAACGACTGAAGATAAGATCATCAAATTGTGAGCCATGACTTAACACACAAGCAGATGTAAAAAAAAAAATATTTGCACTTTGTTCACAACAAAAGGAAACTTTCAAACACTGAGTAAGTTGCTTACAATAAAATGACACGCATACAAATTTCCGAGCATTTCTAATACCCGGCGTATTTTGCCACCACCAACCTGCTGCTGGTAAGGTTTATCAACTTTAAATATAAAATCAAAACTTCCAATTACAGGGGGTCACCACTCGTTGGTATGTAGGACATGTGCAACGCCCCAACAAATTTGCAGGGTCGTTTGTAGGGAAATTTTGCTGTCCGACAGGAAAAGCAATCAGGCACTTTCTTTTAAAATGAATAACTTTGTCGTAAAACCCATGGGGGGGGGGGTACAGTAATGGCCGGACATTTTATCATCATGTATTGCATTGTAGACACTTAAACAGGGACCTAATCTCTCCCAGATTTAGCTTTATTGGGAATGTGTTACCTTTGTCGGAAACCCCCGTCGAAAGAGTAATCGCAAATTAAGTATTTTGTGTCAGAAAAGTGATCTCCGCTACACTATTAGGGAGGTCATTGTCTTTGGAAGAAATTCGGGCTGTCTGGAAAATGGAAGTAACGTATTGTATAAATGTCTGTCGTGAAAATGCACCATGTCAGACACTGTTCATTGTAAGCCCAAGGATATGTGATGTAAGGATGTGAGCACATTGACTCTCTGCAGCAGTCGTCTTCTGTTGCAAAGCTTTTTAATGCTAGCCAATTCATAAAAGAAAAATGGGTCGCAGTTGGGTCGATAATAGCTGATTACCACTACGAACTTACCCAAGGGCAACGCGACTCCCCCCTCACTTCAATACTAATGTCTAACAGTTTGGTATTTCCGATGTGGTCACGACGAAGACTGTCGGATTGCAATGGGGACCGATGGCCGGGTCAAGAACAAAACTTAGCACACAGTTAACCTATCCGTCTACCACGCGACTAATTTCCAATGTGGTTTTGCAGTCGGGTTGGTGCAGTGTGCACCTATTTTCTATTTATTAAAATGATTAAATCGGAGTTAAAGCTCGTGCTCGTTCAACAATTCTACAAGAGTCCAGAAGCCACAAAACGGACCAGAATTAGTATATAAGTCAAATGACTCGAGAATAATTAGTGGTGTGCTACCTCAAGAATAGGCCTTTTACAGTGATTTCAAATTTCTGTCCCATGACGGTTGAGATGTTGAGCTGACCGAAGTAAAACGCAGGCACCACCACCTAGCCAAGACAGCTTGTATAATACGGTGGTGGTTTCTTCTCCTTTACTTCATTCAAATTAATGCCATTTTGCATCACAGGTTATTGCAAAACGTGCTTAAAATTCCTTGAATTTTTATTTTTTTTGTATGATGGTACTTTAATTCCTTTGCTATCACATACACATCACAAATTGAACACAACAGTTCAGCAACATGGTCTTTGCTGCTCTCCCTCCATTTTTTTTTCAAGGGCGTTAAATTCGTAGGTTAATACAGAGGGGATGTCCCTTGAATTAGTAGTGTGCTACTTTATTACGTTTGGACGTGAAAGGGTAATCCTCACTCCTGATTTGCTAATTTTGATAGAAGGGATTAAATGATTAAAAGCATTTGACTTATTGATACACCCTATAAACATCATTTCAACTATTTTCCTTTTGTTACGTCTATAAATAAGGGCACTATTTGATGTCTGAAAAAAGGGACGGGGAAAGGGGAGGGAGAGCAAACGAGCAAAATTTCCAACGGCGCGAAAACGCTTTTTCAAAGGCTTGAGGTCCAGGACCTTCCTTAGGGTCCCTAGTGGGATTCAGGGGCAACGCCTCGTGGTGGTCTAGGGCAAAGCCTCCGAAAGCTCAGGGGTACTTGCAAATGGCAGAATAGAGACCATTCGAATGAAGCATTCGTTCTTCAAAGGGCATTAGATTAGCCTTTAACAGTTTACAAAAGGCACAATTTGACTGGGTTTATAACAACCTTACTTGGGATAACAGTTCTTGATGCAAATGGCTGGTTGGTGGGAACAATAATAATGGGGGGGGGGGGGGGTTGCAAGGAGCCATGGAAAATTCAAGGCTTTCTTTCAGGAAATATTAAATAAAAAAAAATATTTGAGACGGGTGTCCACAAAGTTCGCCAAAAAAAAAAAAAAAAAAAACCCAAACTGAAAAAACCCAAACTGAGTAATTGAAGAAATTGACTCACATCTCCATGAAAAAGTATTTTATGTGATAGTTCTTCTTTCTCCAGACGACTAGTCTGTTTCTTTTTTGTTATTTCTTGAAGGCTTGGCAAAAAGTGCCTCCTCTTATTACTGTGAAAAAATATTGTTGTTTCCAACATGAAAGCTACAGTAAAATGTTTTAAAAACGATCACTGTTTAAGAGCTAGAGATAAATTCCTAATTTCAGGGAAATGTTGTTATGGGTATTTTATAAGTAGGCCTGACGATGGGAGTCTGCAGGAACAAGTGTCAGTCAAGAAAATTTTCAAAGGATGTTGTATCCTCGTAAGACGAAGGGCGAAACCTTTTACAGGAAACTCGGAATGCATGAAGCCAGAGGTGGTGACTGTGGGTCCTCTCAGAGAATAGGTTACCCTTTGGAGGCATTCCGTAACATTCCAAGAGAAAATTCCGCGTCCGGTCAAACTTGACAGTGTAATTTGAAATAATATTCATATATTTGGCATTTGATGATCACAAACTTAAGATAACGATTAGCCGTCGAGCTAGTTGATAAGGACCGTGGTAGTTGGTGCGAAAAGTGGACAGCCGTAGGGATTGCAAGGGTTCCGGAAACTCCGATTCCACTCAAGCAAGCCTACGGAGAGTAGCAAAGTTCCACCGTGTCTAGAAATGTCAAAGGTACAACGGTAACATTGAGAGACAAGCGCCCCCAAAAATTTCATTGAACAATGTCCCAAAATACGGTTAGGTGTCTGAGTTGTGCACTCAAAGGGATATTTTTATACAATTGAAAAATAACAATACCACAGTATTTTGCAAAAGACAAAACTCATTTCTAGGGCAGTCAGTAAATAAATTGTTATTACTTCAACTAAGCAAGTGGAACAAGTTTATAAGTAATCATATGCAATCTTTTTTGACAAGCTTAATAAAGGTAACAAAAATTAAAACAGCTCAATTTATTTTAAGAAGATTCTTTAATATAAGGCAACTTCAGTGTCGCTATTTCACTGCTATGTCCAATGTGGGTCTTTCCCAGTACAAACCACTCGAGACAAGGCCTTTTATTACGTTGTTGAAGTTTAAAGCTTTGGTTTCGGTGGGCTGAGATACACACGAAGTTTGGTGTCCCTCCAAGAATGTAACTCATTTAGTTTTCATACTTGTGATGCTATACTGGGATTTTTTTTTCACCTTGATATCAGTGGTGAAAACAACATAACAGTATCATCAAATATCAACCAAATATCAATCCACATAAAGTATATTGTAAAATTTAAAAAAACAGTTAAAGAAAAATTCTTGCTACATGGCATTTACAAGTTTGCCCCTGACGATGCTGTCTTCAGTTTTAAAGTCGCTTGTAAAGGTATCAAAATTGAAGAAAAGGCAGACAGAAATCCATGAAAATGTTACACTTTTCGAAATCAACGTTTCTTCAAATGTAAACAGAAAATATTATTGATTCAGACTCACTTTTACGTTTCAAATTTTCCTTCTTAACGTACCGCTAGTCGTTTCTTCAGTCAATTGCCTTCTTGGAATACATTACGTCTTGAAAACATCTTTACCGAAAATAGTCTCAAATAGTTTGTGAGGAGGACTAAGAAAGGTTTCCAAGATAAGCCAAAAGTAATTATTGTTCCTGTGGCATATACCAAACACAGACAGAACTTTTAGTAACCTGTTGCAAATTTTCATATTATTACACAGACAGTAGACACTGCAACTGACTGTCATTTACTTTATTCTATTTTCTCATTAACAATCCCCGACTTGAGGGAGTGAATCTAACACTCTTCCTTTAATGTATGGGTACAAACTGCTGCGGGCAGGTATGCAGGGAGTTTGAGTGGTTCGGGGAAGCCCCCTTTAAAACAAAGATAATTTTAAATCGAAGCCTTAGGGCACTGTGGGGGTGATTCGTTAACACTTATAGTTAAGGAATAAATCGCATTGGGCGGACTATTATTGGTGAATAAACCGTCGAGACTCCAAATTTAGCGAAGCCGAGTCCGTTATATTTGCAAAGTTGGAGTCGAGATGGTTTATGAGACAATAATAGTCCGACAAATGTGGTTTATTTCTATTCTACCAACGAAAACGTGTACAACAATTGGCAGTGACGATTCTCGGCCAACGCCTAATTTGCAATTATTGGATGCCAAAATGTTTCATTAAGGTCTCTAATTAAACATGCATGCCGCAGAAAGGCGCAAAAATCATTTACTTTAAGAAATACATCCGTGACCTCTAAACGCCACATTTTTGGCTTCGCGCCTTCGTTGGTAGTGCTGAAAGGCTTACAGCGTCACAAAAACCTTTCGAGAATGCGGCCTTTGCTGAAAGTCGTGTAGTAATGGTATACTTTCCTGTTAATCCCCATAGTCATGTTTATTCATGAGCTGCCGGCAAAAACCTTTATCCCGTAAGAAAATACTGAAAGGTTGGTTGTTTCTGAACATATCGAAACACGTCTTTAGCACCATTTTCATCTAACAGTTACGCTTTCTTAAAATTTTCTAAGGAGGGCTGTTCCCTCCGCAAGACAGCATCTATGCCCAGGCCCTGCCTCCCCGTTTGGGTGCACCACTGTGCTCCCCCATTTGGAAAATCGATCGAAAATAAAAATTTTACTGCCTGTGAACACTGGCCTCGGCGTGCCTGCTGGCGATTATTAACCAAAATTCAAAATGATTCCAAAAGGCGTTCAGTGATGAACGTATTTTGTATCCTTTAACAATTGTTTCTAATAGTACAAAAGGTTTTGCGCGATACGCTCCCTTTCATCTTCGCTATGGTGGTACACATATTTGGTAAAAAAGCTTATGTCTTAATGCTTTTATGTTCTAAAGGAGGGCAGATTCTTCAAAGAAAAATTCCGAATATTTCAGTCTTTTCTTAATTCAATCCAACTATTTTCAAATTTTCTTCACTAGAACCCAAATTTTTTTATCGCGCTTCTCGCGCATAACATTTCGACAACCTGTGGCGTCCCCCTGGCTTATAGCTATAATTTCCCTCGTTCAAGAAACTCGTCCCGCCTGTCGGGCATATCCTGGTACCACCCCTGGCTAAGCCTTCATGCAGGTTTTGCATGAACAATGATTTTGCTGCATTTTTTTCACGCTTCTCGAGAAATCTTTTTCGTAGCCTATAGAGGGATTTCATGTGACGTCACGCGCAATGGATTCCCGGACACTGAAGGGCAAAACACACACGCAGTAAGTGTATTTACAGCATTCGCGCACGGCATAACCATAGATACTACAGTGACACAATGGACGCGTGTCCGTCAAAACCAAAGAGACGCGCGATTTTGCCCTTCAAAATTGCGTCTAGTTGGTTAAAGTCACGTGACTGAAATCCCTCTGTATGAACACTATTAATCCCAAAATACCAGTGAACTATTCTAAACAAAGATAGGTGTATACTCAAAGTTAGAGGCCTGTCATCAAGGGATTTTCATGTAGCAATCTAATATATTGTGTAATACTATTTTGTAACGTTAAAACGATATGGCGTGGAACTCAAATGCCCGTCCTACAAATTTATACACAAATTTACTTTTTCTGTCCATGGTGACTGTGAGTTTCATCCAGATGGAGGTTTTCTATGCGAAATAGAAATACGATAATTGTGAACTGAATTGTGAGCCGTGAATGGAAGTGCTTTCAGTGTCAGTCAGAGGTCAGGCCAAAGCCAATGTGTTCCGATTATATTAATTCCTCGGGCATTCCATGGATTTTCCGTCTGGATCCTACCAAAATTTAACTCGACCACCAAAGCCACATGACAACCCATGGCGCTTACGGAGCTTAAGAAGCATCATCATGATCATAGCCTTGTCACGTTCAGTTGTCGATACTCACCACGCCTTTGTATTGTAAGAGGAGGAAAAATTGCCAACACGAAGAACCGATTTCCTTGAGCTATCTGAGGTATAGGTTTGGCATATCATCCCATGCAGTTTCCGGAAACTGCCATCAGCTGGTCTAGCCTCAAGCTACAAACATAATCTTCGTCGGTGACCACTTTGAGGTGCCACTGCCCCCCTCCCATGTCAAAACTCCTGGCTACGGGTCTGTCTAAGCGAGACTGGCGTTCCCTATCACAACTGCATTATGACCAAAATTGTTATTTCAAGAATAGAGCGTTTACCTGTCGGAATTACGTTGGGTCTAGTCAGCTCAAAAACAATGTGTATAGCTACACCAATGGGCATTGCATACTAGATCATTTTAGTAATGCAAATTTTCACTGCTGAAATGTGCCTTACATATTTCTTTCTCAAACAGAATGCTTACCTTGGTTAAAGTATGTATGGTCTAGACCAGTGATTCTCAAATGCAGCCCCGGACCCTGACAGTGCGGCCCCTGAATTGGTTTTAGTTTTGAAAAGAAAAATCATTTTCGGCAAGAAAAAAACGTAGAAGATTAGGAAATTAAATTATGTAACTTAAAACCACTACCGTACTGGACTCCTTCCAAGTTTGCTATCCTAAAAGGGTGCTAGGTTGCCTACGTAGCAGGCCGAACGGTATATTCTATGTTCAGTTATATCTAGGCAAGGCTTATTTCGTGTGCCGTGTTGTGGACAATCTTCTTATGCCCACGGCGGCATATTGGTATGTAGTGGTGCATTTTGGTGTGGTTGTATTTGTAGTGACAAAGCTTTTAGCGAAGTTATATCCTGGAAATTTAATTGCGACGTGAGGTGACTGTACGATTGAAAAGAAGAAACGTGCTGAACGTCTGTCCATGGGCGTCAACAGGTGGGGACAGGAGACACATTCCCCCACTTTTCAAAGTGAGGGGCATCATATCTTTAGTCCCCTTCCCACCCACTTTTTCCAGAACCCGAATAAAAATAGAAGGTACATGTTAGATTCCATAGCTTACAAAATCGCTAATTCAATTAAACAAAACTCAAAAATGGAGGAAACAACCATTTAATGGATTAAAATGGTGGGAAAATGCCTCAGATTACACCTTAGATCTTCTGAAATCCATTCTTCTAGGGCCCTAAAACGGACCCGGATTACCCGTTACTAAGGGTTTCGCGATTTGCTCTTGAATTAGTTTTGTCAAGGGTATGCACCCCCCCCCCTCACCGAATCGTTCAATCTTTTTTCGACTTCTGGAAATGCCGTTCTCGAACTCAGCAAACCCAGCTCTCTATCTGACCGCGTTTGAGAATAATGCTAGCGCTTCCTCACATGCTGGCCACTAGCACAGGATAAGGGCAAGGCTGTTGTGCCTTCTTTCGTTTCAGAGTGCGGTTTTGGTCTGCAACCTACTTAGTTTGGAATGCCAAATTCTTCCCCTATACCGCAAAAGGACGCAGGCTAAACATCAAAATGACTGTACTGGTGACTCACGCATGCCAGAAGCAGAACTGTATACAGGGGAGGCCCCAGAAGGGGGAGGCCATTACAGCTATTGTTGGGGAAGCCTCTATTTTCGTCGTGGATCCTAAATGGTTACAATAAAGTAGATTATTCCACGAACAACTGCTGCAACGAATTTCCTGTTTTCATTTTTTCTTCAATAGTAACTCCAAAATTTCGCGCTCCAAAATTGCCATCCTTTCGACAACCCGGCCGCTCAGTCGGAAAGCTTGGCCACTACCTAGCACCATCCCTGGTTGAAGAGGCAAATTTGTGGTTAAGAATGAGATTTCCTGCTATTTAGAGCGCTTGGAAATCGAAATTTTCTAACCTTACCCCAATCATACTAGGGCTGAGGTCGGGTTGCTCCTGCTGGACGCTGAAAAAGTGCAAAGTGTCCTATAAGGAACCGCTTCCTATGCAAAATTCGTACCTCTGCCTTTGTTTACCGTAGATACAGCTTGGAGACCTCCAAAGTATGGATTTCTCTCTTTCCAACTATTGATCTCTCTCTAAGCCTTAGATCCTGCCTGAGGCCTTTGACCCTATTCTTTCCTCTCCGTTTGGTCCTAACCCTCACAAAGTTCGAGAAACACTGGTCTAAACAGTAGGGGAAAACTAGTGACTGAGTCAAACTATAATACCAAGGTCAAAAAAGGCTCATGTGGATTACTCCCATTCGCTTTGATCGTTGATGATAACTATTTAATGGAGTGTTAAAACCAACCCGTTAATTCTCATACTGTCCCACTACCAACTAACAAAAATCTCTGGCGCAAGGAAATCAAGTCTAACAGGGCTTACTTTCATTTTTGGGTAGTGGGGAGGAGGAGAATCCTCTTCAAGCTTCCTCGTGTTTTTCAGCTAGATGAATTTGCTGGACAGTCTAAATTTCAGCACCGATCACTCTGGATAGGCTTAATGTCATTCGGAACAAATGATTCTTTGTATACTTACTACTTATCTGGTTACCTGGATACCTGAAAAATCGTATGTTACAGTGTTTGACTCACCCCAGCCCCGTCCCATCACCTCGAGGTTTGACCGTTTAACCGGTATACGATCATTAGTTTGCTAGTCAGCCTATTTTGGAATTGCAATATAGTCACACTCTATATCACCGGTTATGCACGAAAATGCTTGGTTATGTATTTATGTTGATGTAGCAATGCAAGGAAATTGCACACAACAGTTGATATCTAAACACTTTTTTCAAACCACTCAAAGCCCTACCACCATACCAATATACAATCATTAGCCTACTTGTAAGCCTACTTCGAAATTAAAGTGACCACATTCTTTACCGGTGATGAACAAACATAATATTTTCTCGTCTATCTTTTTGCCAGATGCTAGGAAATATTACTTGCTAGTGTCAAAATTCGCAATTTAAATTTCCCTAGACCTCTCTTAATCGACGCTTCCCAAATTTTACCCTCGAAAACCTTAACTTCGTCCCCACAAAGTAAGCACATCAACTCCCGCCTCCATTTTTTATCCGACGCTGATTCAAATAAAATGTGATACCACATAACTTAAATTATAAGCACCAGTAATCACAGTAGTACGCGTGTGGTATAGTGTTGTATACATAACTTAAAAAGGAGGTTTAACATTATCTCCCATTTTAATACGCTCAGTTAGGTGTTCTCTAATGATATCTTACTTCAGGTAAAGAGTTATTAAAGTCAATTTTAACGTGTTTTTCCTTTATTTCAACATTACGTTCATGTTATTTCTTAACACAGGGGACGGCTTACAAGGGATCCGACTTGCTGATGGATTATCTAACTCGTCGGGACGTGTAGAATTGTTTATCAGTGGCCGCTGGGAGACAGTGTGTGGCTCATATACCAATTGGAACTTGGTTTCAGCCACGGTAGTATGCCGACAGCTTGGATACAATGCTGCATATGCTGCTCCAAAAGACGCATTCTTTGGCGAAGGGTCTGGATCAATCTGGGGAGAGGTTATACAATGCACCGGTGAGGAGACATCTATTTCACGGTGTAGTTATCGTTATCCTGCACCCGATTACTGTTATCACAGGAGTGATGCCGGTGTAGTTTGTGGAGGTAAGAATAGACCATTGAAAATTGTGTACATGTAAACTTCATGTATCTGGTGGACTCAGAAGGCCATTATGTTGAACAGCTCAATACTATGATTCTTTTTTATGGAAGAGGGGCGTTATAGTTCTGCACGAAATGATATAGCATGTAATGAATTGCATCGAAGGCCCTCGGTTTCACCTCGTGTGCGTTTCTCATCCCATATGCTTGAACTTATAGCCTGTTCGAATCCGATACGGAGACATGGGCAGCATTACCTTCATTCCCAAATTAACGGCAACGCGGTGGGGTGTATTCCCAGATTGTTTGACGCGACATGACTGATCTTGCTAGAGCCGAAAAGCTTTGTACGCAGACTACCCGAGACAAAAAAAAAAAGAGAGAGAGAAAAAAAAAAAACGTTTCGCTTTCGGGGTAGTACGAACCAGCCATGCAAAGCCCAGTAAAGGCCAAAGTAGCTTGTGTGCACCTCTACTGAGGATATATACTTCCGCCCGTCGGATAATGACCCTATGGATGGACTTTCCCTCTTACAACCTGCTGAATACCAGTGCAAATTACAAGACTACATCTA
The DNA here is from genome assembly GCA_029531755.1 of Holothuria leucospilota. Taxonomy (NCBI): domain Eukaryota; kingdom Metazoa; phylum Echinodermata; class Holothuroidea; order Aspidochirotida; family Holothuriidae; genus Holothuria; species Holothuria leucospilota. The sequence continues at coordinate 14,184,366 of CM055970.1, forward strand.
CTAGGGAGTTGTTATTCCCTGCTTCGACGTTGAACATGTACGATGTATTTGTTAGGACTGAAATTGAGATGAACGACTCATACTGCTGAATGAATGAAATCATTTAGCGTTTTGCTTGGCAATAATTCCTTGTTACAAGGCCCACCCAGAAAATACCTCATTATTTGAAAGGGGTGGCATCACATGTAGTACGCTTAGAAATTAAAAACAAATATGTCCCATTTACGTTCGATGGAAATTTCTGCTCATATGCGTAATGCCAAAGCTTGTTTGAATCTCATATAGAAACATGGGCACAATGACGTTATTCCCATTCAAAACTACCTTGTTTGGAGAAACTGAAAAGCGAAAAAATATTTTTTAACTGTTTTTCATTGATCATAAATTATTCTCCCAACTGCCTAAAGTTTCGCAGGTGTCGTTTGACATAACATTTACATTAAATAGACTTTGTGAGTCGCCTGATAATTACGTGCTATAGGCACGCGGATATAGCTAGCTTGCTGCATTTACTAGCATTGTAAAACATAGCTTAAAACACTGAGGCTGTCATATCTATTCAAGAAACTTTACTTTTTCAGTTCAAATGGGCATTTTGTCGGTTTATCTCGAGTGAGCTCGTATTTGTGATGAAGTTTTCTGTTCAATTCACTTGACGAATTGGATATATAGAGCTTATGCATTGACGTCATGCGACGCCATTTTGGTGCCAAAACAGTGAAGCACAGTGCACGCACGAAGTAGACTTCGCACGTGACAGTAAAATACTACGAGCGTATCCGACCGATACACGAATCAGCTGTCTGCATTTGCAGGGGTAAGTTGCAATGATACACGCTTGCCTCCATTGGAGGCAAGCGTGGCGTCATATGCATAAGCTCTATACACGCTAAGAGATCCACTGAATTCACATTTTGGAGAACATCTATAGCTTGGGAAGCTGTGGTTTTCATGTTGCTGCTCATCTTCGACACACTAACGTAATGCTTGCCACGTTGTAGAAAAGAACTTAGACTAGGCCTATGGTAGCCTACATACCGTTACGTTGTTGTTCAACGTTGAGTCAGTGAAGTTTGAAGACAAAGGCAGCTGATTAGAGATCGCATTTGCCAACAGACGTCTCTAGGTTTGCGATACGGAGGAATCGCTAACGTTCTAATATGATCTTAAACATGATTTGCACATGTACACTGACAATTTTGATACTGTTTTCGAATCAAAACTGGAGTGGCTTTTTACATATGGTGCTGGAATGGACGACTATGGAAATGCTTTTAGTAATTGGGGAGAGCATGGTATTTCTGAAAGGAACTTTTTCGAACCAGACGTTGTCTTCACCAGGTCCGTTGCCAGGAATTCTGACATGGTGGGAATGAGGGTGGGGGTGGGCTGTGGGACCTTAAAGGGGGGGGGGGGACCGAAGATTACGTTTGTTGCCAGTGGTGCCACCAAATGATGTCAGTCATTTGCGAAAACCACAGGAAGTGATATCTCAAGCCCACCACTGATAGCCTTAAAATCAGTCTCACACTCGAGCGAGGCGTTCGAAAATTTTCCTTTCCTGGTGGTAATTTTCCCCAAGGCTTCTTTCTTGAGAGAGAAAGTCTCCATTTGTGAACGGAACAAGATTGATCACGATAAAGGTTCCTCAGCTCCACAAACACAGTTGAAGGACTGAGTGCTTTGTGAAAGGTGATGGAATTATGGGCTGCCTTAACTCCCTGGTGTGGTCCTGTGAGAAAATCTCGGAAATTTTTGAGGTATTAATAACATGGGAACATTATCATGGAGCTTTGGGTTGACCTGCGAAGGACGCTGAGAGCCCACGTACCGAGCTCTTCATAGTTTACTGTTCAGTTCACAATTATCGTATTATTAATTTGAACGAAATTTTGCATGAACAACTTGCAAAAGGGTAAAACGTAGACTCACCATAGACAGAAAAAGCCTTTTTTAATAAATCAGTGGTACGAGTAAATTTAGCTTCAAACGCAGTAGTCATCACTTTGCTAACTTCATTCAAGGTATAGGATTGCTGCACGAAATCCCTTGATCCCAAGCCTCAGTTCACCTATAGGTTTGGCCAGAATAATTCACTGGTAATTTTATGCTGTGAATAATGTTCATTTTTGATACAACGCAGATGGTGCGGATTGCATGGGAAGGGCTCTAAAATTTTACAGGAAAATCATTGGCAATGATAAAACTACATGCAGGCGCAGACAGGAATGGTGCCAGGATTTGCTCCAGAGAGGCCACGGTTTCCCGACCAGGAACCAGCAACCTCAAACACTAAAAGATGCTAAATATTTACTAAAGGATGACAAATGAAAAATTTGAGGAGGGGGAAGCGCGACGAAATATATAGGTTTTTATTACAGGAAGTTGTAAACTTTTGGGTTAATGCTGAAGTATTTGCCCTCTATAAGAGCGGGATTACATACTATAGACCGTCAGCCCGGACGATTTAATCACATGAAAAGAGAGAAAAAAAGGCTTGATGATCTGATGATGTTAGGATGTGTTGAACATATAAGATTTGGTGTTGCTGCTGAGGTCAACTGGCCTGCGGAATTGGACCAAGTGATGATGGTGCATAGTCCAATGGAGATGGCAGCCTGGACGATACCCATAGTGATCAGCCATGGATTGAGAATAGTAAAAGTGAAATGGAGGAGGATTATTAAACATCCTTGATTTGATTTCATACTACATGGAATCGTTAATTGATTCAATTTGAGACTTACTCAATATTCCTTGCTCAGCGACATCAGATTCACATTTCTTGTGTGATTTGACGTTAACAAAGAAAATCGCTGATGGTTGATTTGAACAATTGATTTGTACTCGTTGCTTTTTGACGTACACCTATTACCAGAAATGAGTACAATCGTCGTACTGTTAAAAAACGTATTTACTTTCGTTTTGGCGTTTAATAACAGCCAATGGTCGGTACTACAGATCACATAGTAAAAGGGACATTTTTACTGTATCAAGTCTACGAATTATCAATAATGTCGTTTGTGTTTAATCGGGGGTTACCTAAAATGTAATTTGTTCCTGTTAAAACTATATTCAAAGACATTCTCACCCTTCCTAATTGACAAAACAATATTCAAGAAACTTTTCATGTAAAAAGCACAGTAAAAGTGGATGATTTATTAAAAGAGTGGATTTGTATTAATTGCTTCGTTTAGTAGCAAAAAGGTCCAGTCATTAGTTTTATCAAATCTTTATTAATAAGGCCCTTTTGTTAGCATACTTGATAATCCACCTTAAAAGGGAACTTGCTTGTATTTCAGATGCAAGGATTATCCGTAATCTACTGTTATTATCTGAAGTGAACTGAGATTTGATTTTTGCAGATAAGACCTGACCCAAAATTGTCACACAGTGCAAGTAATTAAAAGCTAAAATTTCATTTCGTTTTCATGATAAAAAGATATTTTCCGGATATTGATAAGACTGAGATGATTTCCAGCCAATGTTGTTACTAATAAACACTTTCAATCATTGTTTGCAAATTAAAAGTGTCAAAAAATATCCGGATTCTGTATAACTTTCATGGTTGTCTCTTATTGTCAATACATTTATGGGACTTAATTAGAATAAGGACCCTATGGGGCTGTTCTTAGAGACAACATATAGGAGAAAGCTGCTGTCATTATTAGTTCAGTGCTCTGCTACATTGGAGTAGTCATTGGAGTTTAATTTCATTCTTGTGTCTCTTCATATGCATAAGCCATATGAGGGTCGTGGGGCCTTTGGGGCTGCTGTCAGAAATAACGTACAGGAAAAAGATTGTGTCATTGATATTTCAGTATTTTGCTATGTTAGAGTAGTCTCTGGAGGGTGGTTCACACTTGCCTCTCTTCACATGGTTAAACCATTGGGGCCACTGTCTAGAATAACATACAGGAAAAAGTTGCTGTCATTGACATTTTTGTCAATCCAAAAGTGTAACTGTTCTGTCAAAAAGGGATTTCCTTGTCCCGCTTCATATGAGTTATACCATTTTAGGTGGGCTATTTAGGGCTGCTTTCAAGGGCCCGGTACAAGAGAAAGTTGCTGTCATCGGTGTTTTAGCATTTTACCGTGCATTTGTAATCATTCTGGGTGGTTTTTATCTTTGCCTCTCTTCATATGAACTTTAGCATTTTTAAGCCCCTTATTTTGGGCCCCACAGAGCAGTCGCACAGGATCGGCCCCAGCAGCAACACCGATTCTTGAATTTTAAACACATCCTAACATCATCAGATCATCAAACCTTTTGTTTCTTTTCATGTAATTAAATCGTCCAGGCTGGCGGTCTATTCCGTTATCTTTAACAAAGGTTCACCTAGAAAACTAAGAAGTATCCCCGATGGAGGTTAGCTCCGTCCCCACACACTCACACACTTGGCGCCACCTCTAGGACTCATTTAATTTTCTTACAAAAATATGTTTGCCATAATAGCGAGTCTAAACTTAGAATCTTCCAAACGACAGGGAAAAAAGATAGACCTTCCCATCAGTGCAATTTCCTTTTTCTCCATAATCATGCCTTCATGGAAGAACAATAATTAATTACCACTCTGTAAGGCCAGCATGCCTGAAACGATGGATGTTAAAGCAAACCAGAACTAAAAATAAAAGAGCGCGCATCGCGTAAAAGGTTTGTAGTTATGACATAATGTCAAAACAAGATACGTTCATCATAAAACGCCTTTTGGGATCAATTTTAAGGTTAATAATAACTCTTTCTTTTCCTCACGTAAAGAAGTGAAATGCACTACAAAGCACGACCCAGGCCTTGGTTCAGAAAGGGTTTTGGGGGTGAGCATGCGAGGCATTTTGAAAGATTTTTTTTTTCAGATCGCCTTCACCAATAACTGGTTTAGACCTAAAGAAATCAGGACCGTTATAAGGCCTTCACTCTGTAATCTCTTCTAAGATGACATCGGTATCAAGATTATTTAGATCAAAACAGATCAAAATTTGGCACGAAATCACTCACTTTTCAACTACTTTGATTGTCGGTCTTAGAGAAAGGTATTCTAGGGTTAAGAAGGTATAATCTCTTCTAATCAGCAATGTAGCGAAAACAAGTACTGTAGAGAATAGGTTGACACATGTGGACTTAATAAGACTACTCGACCCTTTATTTTCTTAAAGTACGTCAAAGCATATCGCCTGTAGGAGCTGATTATTTGATTAAATGTTCATTCAGCATTACTATCAATCAAAGAATTTAATGTGAACAGTGGCAAAAAATTACAGTTAGTTGTACCGCTGTACCGGCATTATTTTGAACATTCATCTCTCTATAGCCCAGCAGTTTACTCTTACAGGTATGTCTACAACTGGAGCATGTTAATAGCATGTTGCCCTCCAAAGTGCAATCAGAGGCCAGCATTCTCAAAAAGTATTTATGAAGGTCGATAAGAGCCGCTCAGGTGGCAATTCGAAAAGAATTCAAATAATATGCACCAAACAGTAATGTGCATCTTAGATATTTCGATACTTTATTGGAAAGTACGATGAAATTTAAATGTTCATTACCTTCAAGAGACACATTCCAAGGGCGGAAGGGTTGTTTTCACTACTGATTATGGATTGTCTGTATTAAATTCTTTCACTCCTCACCCTTAATGCGCTGTAATATTTGTTCAATTGTGACAAACTAACAAATATCGTTAACATGTGTAACATTCTGAGATCAGGTAGGCTGATTCATAACAGGTCTTCACTTTAACAATTGGTCGGAAACTTCAGTCGTGGTAAAAGGGGTTCAATTCCCACACATTAATAACTTTGGTACTCACAATCATACTTACGATCGTAAAATTGTAACGGCGGGAGGGGGGGGGGGGGGGCTTTTTACGTACGTAGAAACGGGCAAAAAGAAACAAAGTAGAACTTAAACCTGACCGGACAAAAACATAACTCTGAACTATTTACAGAATTCTGTACATTGCGCTAGCAAACAAAATGTCTGTGCTAACTATGTACAAAACCACCCCAAACCCAAGCCAATCACTTAGGACTATTTGCAATTTTAATATTTACAATATTTACAAATTAACTATCACCCGGCCCGCCCGCACTGAAACAAGTGGACCCCAACACCTGCCGAACGTCGACCTTGGCAAACGGACGAAGTCGGCCTCCACCCTCAGCTTAATCTCCGTCCTCACCGACGCCAGGACGACGTCCGTAGGCTTTCCCTCTCCCCTAGACACAATATTACACCGGTCTCTCCACAAGGCCAGCTTTATGGAGGCCGAAACAAAGGTAAGTATCCCTCGAACACTTGTATTGCATGGCGGGGGTGACAGACCATACAAAGCGTAGTCCTGGCTGACCGCCCAGGTGTTACAAAACGTGAGGCGATCAGCCAGAGCTTGAAACCACTCCCAGAGGAGGGCCACAAAGCCACACTGCCAAAACACATGGGGCACACTCTCCCACCCTGTGCATCCAGTGCGGGGGCAAATGCCATCTCCAAGACGCCACCGAAGGCGCTTGAGATTCGTTACGATGGCGTCGTGTGCGATGCGCCACAGCAGGTCACGCCGGCGGTGATCGAGTGTCCCGCTGTGGACTACACGCCACACTTCCGGCCCTGACGCATAGTCGTTGGGTTGCACCTGACCAACCAAGTCATCAAAAATGGCCCGGTACTGGTCCCCCGCACTGGACTGCAAAACGTCCCCTACAGTTGACATAATACGTAGTGTCTCCCTCATCTGACAGTATGCCTCCGTTGGCCTCCAACTGTGAGGTACACTGTTGCTAAACAGGGTAGGAAAGAACCAACGGAATGATAATCCACCCCAATAACGGACAAAGTAGGCAAACGGCATCTGACTGTCGACGGCACTAAAAACACATTTGGTCAGGAGAAAACGGAGCTTTGAAGGAAAGTGCACAAGGCCCAATCCCCCCTGCCTAGGAACCTGGTACACCACTTTTCTTTTGACCAGCTCCGTTTTCCCTGACCAAAGAAACCTAAACACAGCCCTCTCGAGTCGCACCAGGACACCCTCTGGAGCGGCCAGAACAGTGCCCGGATACCACAAGAGAGGGTAAACGAAACGATTGATAACTGTTACCTTCCCCAACAGACTAATGTAGCGATCGCCAAAGTCCTTCAACCTAGCTTCCACCAGGTCCACTTTCTCATTCCAGGTAAGTGACTCGGGTGAACCGTAACCAAACCATATGCCATTGATTTTTATGGCGTCGTCTACCCATGATGCCGCGAAAGGCAGTTGTTTCGACCGCCACTTACCTAGACGGAGTCCTTTGGTCTTGGTGGGGTTCAGTCTGGCACCTGTCGCTCTCTGAAAGGTAGAAAGCGTGCCAGTAAGGGCTCTGAAGGAAGCTAGGTCGGAGACTACGCATGTGACGTCGTCAGCATACTGGAGGCACTTGACTTCGGCTCCACCGGGTATGTGAAAGGGTCGAAACAATGGTTCAACTTGGAAGGCTCTTGCAAGGGATTCACTAAACAATACATAGAGTAGAGGTGACAGGGGACACCCCTGCCGTACCCCACGTTGAACTCTGAAGGCATCCGACGGTAGGCCATTAACGATAACCCGACTATATACACTATTATACAGTAAAGAGGTCCATTTAACAAAAACTGGATTCAAATTAAACTTCTTCAAGATTTTAAAGAGGAATCCGTGATCAACCATGTCAAAGGCCTTCTCCTGATCGAGGGAGAGAAGCGCACATGGAAGATCACGGTCCATCACATATTCAACTAAGTCCCGCATCAACCAGAGGTTCTGCTGAATACTGTGTCCCCGCACCGCACATGTCTGGAAAGAACCTACAAGATCCGGCATGACCGTGCCTAGCCTGTTACAAAGGGCTTTCGCCAGGATCTTGTAGTCTACATTTAACAAGGTAATTGGTCGCTTGTTTTTCGGTTCTAGGGGGTCTCCAGACTTTGGTAACAATGTTATAACGCCTGTGCGCTGCGAGGGACTCAACGAGCCAGCAAGGAAGGCAGAGGCGAATACATCACGGAGATCGTGCCCGACGGTACCCCAGAAGCGTTTGTAAAATTCCACTGGGATACCGTCGGACCCAGGCGCCTTTCCGCCTTTCATCTTCGCCACCGCCTTCCAGAGCTCGTCGACAGTCAGGGGAGAACCAAGTACATCATTCTGCTCTTTAGAGGGTGTCTTGTCAATATTATCTAATAGGGACCCTTGAAGGTCTACCTCGACATCTGCCCGCGTATAAAGCTGTTCATAGAAGGTCTTAAATACCTCCACGATGTCGAGAGGGTCCTTCTGTACCGTACTGTGGACGTAACGGACTGCTCTTATGCGGCGATCGATGGCATACTTTGTGACGTCCCGGTAGAATTTGATGGTTGGTTTTTCCTCCTCCTCCACACAATGAACACGAGCACGAACACGGGCCCCGTGCAGTTTTTCATCAAGGTACTGCTGGATTGCGTGGAGTGTGGAGGAGTCCCCGTCCCTCCCCCTAAAGCAGAGTGAGAGGAACTCCTCCCTTTTTCGACGAGCTCTTGCTACACAGTATTCAACTGTAAACTGTTTGATGCGGGACTTTACGTCATCCCACCACTCTAAATCTGTTGAGAAGGCCGGCTTCAATGTTCGCCACCCTTCGTACCTGGCTTTAAGCTGTTCGCTGTAGTCAGCCTCCGTTAGAATATCTGTGTTCATTTTCCAGAACCCCCTCCCTGTTGGCCATGACTCTGGAGGCTGAAAGGAGACAGTAACTGCGTCATGATCCGAAATTGGACATGTCACAACTTCACAGTCCCTCGGTGACAGTGCAGGTGGAGAGTACACCCGGTCCAACCTTGAGGCGTCCGTGCCATCAGGGCGGTGCCAAGTGAACACGGACAAGCCGGGATGTTGTGCTCTCCAAACGTCAACCATGTCATGATTCTTTATAAACATGTCCAATTCCGACATACCGACACCACAGCCCGAAGACGTACATGTGGACATTCGGTCAAGCTGTGTGTCGGGGACGCAGTTAAAGTCCCCAGCCAGGATACAAGGAGCACTGCCAGGAACGAAGGATGGCAGGTTCATGAAAAAGTCCCTTCTGTCTGAAGGCCGATTGGGCTCATACACGTTACACAGGAAAAATTTCCCACATGGGTGTCTTACTGTAATGCATACCAACCGGCCTTCATGATCAGAATCGACTTTTCCGACCAGCGGAGTCCACCTTGGCGAAACTAAAATAACTGAACCACAAGATGTTGTTAAGCCAAAGGAAGCGTGTAAACCCCCGCCCCACTCAAAGGACCAGGTGTGGACATCGTCCTCATTCATAATGTGGGTCTCCTGGAGGAAAACGAAGTCCACACCCAGTGTTTTGCAAAATTGGAATATCCTTGACCGCTTCCGACTGTCCCTCATGCCGTTAACATTTAGAGTCAGGAGGGACAGGGGATCAGCCATGGTATAATGAGTGGCTACGTATCTACCTGGACCTGACCTTTTTACTCTGTGAACTCGGGGAGGGGTCTTGAGAATGGTGAACCCCCTGGTCTAACACCCCGCCTGAGGCCGACCTCTTCAATGAAGGCTCCTCTCCCTCACATAAATCAAACCAGCCCTCCCCGGAAGGTGGATCCTTGGGAGGAGGCTCTGAGGCAGACTCCCCACCATCTGACATAGCAGACTCGGAGTCTGAGGAGAGCTGTAGGTCCTCCTCCACTGCCATCCTATCAGCTTCCACTAGTGTTGGTGGGGAGGATGGTGAGGAGTCCGCCTTGGGAGCCACAGTACCCCCCTCACACTGCTTCGAGGCAAGGAAATCTTTTTCTACTTCTTGTGCTGCCTCCTCCAATTCCTCAGTGGAATATTCTGGGCCTTCTTGCGAGGGTTCAGGTGCCTGCTCCACATCCGCACTGGCATGGGCAGAGTACGATGTGGGGCACGCACCAGAGACATGTCCCTCCTCTCCACAAAGGTTGCACCGCACCTCGTTGGGACACTCTGCCTTGTCATGCCCCACCTGCAGGCACTTGCCACAACGTCTGTTGGGACAAGACCTGGCTTCGTGTCCCTCTTGTCCACACCTGAAACAGGTGCGGGGCTGCCCGAAGTACCTTATGTGGGCCTTCGAACCCCCTATGAAGAGGAAGGACGGAATATCCCTGTCTAATTCCATACGGCACTGCCTCTTTCCATTAAATATGCCGGCCAACTCGCCCGAACTATATTTGCACCACCGCATGTCAGAGACAGTTCCGTATTGGCTCAGAACCCTCGCAACCAGGCGCTGATCGACCTCAAAGTTCAGGTATAACACCGTCACCGCCACAAAGCGATCATATGGGGTGACAGTGAGCCCCTCTGCCCCCTTCAGGCAAGACACACCTTTAACACGGGCAGCATCAGACCTGAACTTTAGGTCATACGTGTTGCGCGCGGCAAGCGCCTGCAACATTTCTATCTCTTTAACTTGTATCCCCTTATTCTTTAAAGGGGCACATTGAGTTGATATTGATAACTTAACGAGGGTGTTGAAGGGTACTTCCACATGACAATGATTATTATTAGCATAATTAGTCAAGTTTCACATCCAATAGTTACGCATAAAGTTAAAACTTTGAATTTTTTGGTATCCTGGCTTGTAACGGTTGTGTGCATAATTTGAAAAAGTGTCTGGTCACGAATTTTTGAAAACCGAATTGAATTGTTTATTACTCACTTATAAAACATTTATTTGTATGCAAGATGTGGGGATCGTTTAAGTTTGACCATTTGTCATTAGTATGTGAAGAAAACTTAGCAGGTTTGGCAAAATTTGATGAATTTCATGAACCAACTCAATGTGCCGCTTTAACACAGTAAACGCCTGCGGGGGAGAGACGCTCGCCCCGGACGAAAACCCCAACTTAACAATTGTGCTATCCCGACCTCCGGGCATAGCAGCAGTTGTGTGGCTCGAGGCCACGGGATAAAAACCTCAGAACTAGTTTTACAAGGGACAAAAATTAGGATGAAGTAACATTTGTTTGCGTGGTCGCAAACAAATGAACACGACCAGACCTACTTATCAACTAAAACACAAGCACGCTATAAGGTGTTTTATACACAATCGCAATATATAGTACAGCTATCACACAGTGATACAAGTTGAGCACGGTAAAACGACGAGAGCTCGACGAAAACACGTCTGCTCTCGTCGAAGACCTGAACTGAACTCCGCCTTCTTTGCTGGTTGTACGTCTTCATGTGAGTAACATCTTTAGCGCATACTCCCACTAGCTATTCGTAAACTGAGATAATATATTGAACAACAACAACCCTCTCTCCATTTGAAGGTCTAATTTGAACAACAGACTTCTCATAAAATCCTATTTCAGTACATCATTGGTACATGTAATACTTATCTTACCACAAAACATCACATACGGCTACTTTACTATTGAATGGTTTCATAAAAGTGGAATTCTTGTCCCTCAGGAAGTAAGTGTATCTTTATAAAACTTCTTTATTTATCCCTATTTATCATAGTCTAATATTGAATGGGGGTAAACTTTAAACACTGCTCAGAGCGTATATCACCTGGCAATCAGTGGGTAAAGAAATTACACAGGTAAACCAGAACGTCCAAAGACTAAGTGATTCCTTGTCGAAAGGAAATAAAAGGTATCAATCTTTGCATCTGGAACTATTGCATTGACTACCAACTTCAAGGCGTTTTGCTGTTTCACCTCCGGAGACATCGATAAACCTTTGAACTCTGTCAAAAAGAACACGGTTCACCTTCTGACTATAAGAAATCAACAAGCCAAGTATGAAAAGTATGTATGCTTACGTTACGATACTGAGTTTAAAGAAGATTCGGTTTTTGACCTCTAATGGCCTCACATTTCCTCCGATCTCCAACCTCCACCAAAAATTATAGTATTCATCCTCCTCTTAATGTGATAAATTTATACACTGTGCCAAACATGAAAAGTACCCATCATTCCTAACTTGGGATATTTTTACAAGGGTTTCAGTTTTTGTTCTCTGGTAACCTCACATGATCCTGACCTCTACCAAAACAAAAGGGTCATCTTTTGACTATAAAGCATCCACATGTCATGTATGAATAGGATCCATATTTCCTACCTAGAAATATCCTGTTTACATGGTTTGTAATTTTTTACCTGTGGTGACCTGACATGACCTCTGATTTCCACCAAAAACAACAAGGGTCTTTCTCTCAATAGCCAAGTATGAAAAGTATCTATTATTCCTACCTTGAGATATTGCGTTTGCAACCAATTAAGGTTTTGAAGTTTAACCTACCGTGATATCAGATAATCTTTGACCTCTACCAAAAAAATAAGGTTCAACTTCTGACAATATTGCATCCACATGCCAAGCATGGAAAGTATACATACTTTCTACTTTGAGATGTCGTGTTTACAAGGTTTTTCTTTTGACCTCTGTTGGCCTAAAATGACCTCTGATCGCCACCAAAACAGTAGGGTTCTTTCTCTGTATATGATATATCTAAACACCTAGTATAAAATAAAAAGTTCTCATCATTCCTATTTTGAGACATCGTGTTTACAAGCCAAGCGTTACAAACACACACACACAGACACACGTACACACGCCATCGTGAACTGCACTGATTTCATTTACCTTCGGCAAGGAATCGAAAAGTGTCCCTTATTGATTTTTAGTTTGCTTACATGAAAGACAGTGTTTCAGTGGCGTAGCTAGATATTTTTTGTGGGGGGGGGGGAAGCAAAAAGTTCCGACAGATTATTATCTTGATAGTTGTACGATTCGAAATTCTGGGGCTTTTTTTTTTTTTTGCTTTCCTGGCAATTGTGAGACCGACTTTTGATTTTCACGTTGACATATCGATGTTTAATTCTGCTTAAAAACATAAGAAGTGTTGTAAGTGTTTTAAATGAATTGTTTTTATTTATTTCCGACAGAGACTAGAAATTTCCGACAGGGGCCTTCGGAGGCTTTGTGGGGGGCGACCTCCCCCTGACCCCTCCCCCTCTAGCTACGCCACTGCAGTGTTTGGCATGCAACGCGTATACATCTTACACAAGAAAGATATATATATTATCCGAAAGAAAGAAAAACTAGATGTCACATTACGCAGTCAGGTTCCTACACGCCCCTATTTTTGAAAATCTAAAAATTGTAATTGTTTTTGCCAGTCAGACACCTTTATGTGCAGATTTGTTGTCTTCTGTAAACTTTAAGTGACGTATTTGTTATGAACGTACATCTTAATAGAGATTGCGGTACCATAGTCTATATTTCATTGTAATGTCACATTGTGGAATAACTAAGACTGTGCCTACAATTCTTATATACTCTTTCCAATACGGCCCCGTCATTGCCGCAAAAAAAAAAAAAAAAAACATATGAAAGAAGAGAGAAACTTACAGAAGAGAACAGGGGAGCAGCCTGGGCGAAGCTTTCTCGGGAGGGGGGGGGGGGGCGGGGGAGTTCATGACACTATCTAAGCGGAGCACCAAGTGATGTGCCTATGCAGGTAGCTGACACCCGTGCAAACCTTTCGTTTTTCACCTGAGATTGTGTGTTATGCTGGGGGTCGGTGCTAAGGGGGGGGGGGTTAATGTTAGGCCTGGATTAGGTGCAAAATTGTGCTATCGTTGACAAAGCCTTGAACTGATTATATCTTCACAAATTGTCATTATCTAGTTATTTAGTTATATTCTTCCTACTTTTGGCTGGGCGTACGTCAAGAGGTTCTGTTTAAGAGAAGGCCGGGAATGACACTACACTCTTTCAGAAATTTTTGTCTTTTTGAGAGTTACTTGGATGCAAATTGGTGCTATCTTTGGTAAAGCTTCGTAAAGTGTTGAATTGATGATACGTTTAGGAATATTCATTATTTAGTTTTTTTTCCTATTTTGGTAGGGTGTAATTGAAGGGGATGTTGCCTCAGGGTAGGGATGGCATCTCTACACTTTGAGAAATTTTCCTTGTGCTAAGTTTTTCTAGATCCAAAATGGTAGTAAAGCTTTGGACTGAAAACATGATCTGAAATTTTAATTATTTACCAAATTTTTCGGCTGTGGCATGGTACCCTTCCAAGGCTGGTTACCCGGTGCGAACTTCTCCCTAGCGCTCTTAGTACACCACTGGGGAAGCCACCATCGGTTGGCGCGTAACCTTAGCGTAGGCTTTGCAAGAAAATGTTCGGTCGAAATGTCTCCCAGATAAAGGAAACGACACATTTTAGACCTTTTAGAAGTTGCTTCTAAACATTCTTTACTTAAAGACTTCATGCTCAAGACACAAATTTAAATTTCAAGGCGAAAACTTAAAAGCCATTCAAAGGGAAAGCGCAGTCACCCCGGTAGTTTGAATTAGTGTACCCAGGTATCATATTTCATGAATGGCTTTTGAGAATAATGTTACCAGTATGCTTCTCACTGAGTTGTGAAATTCACGTATAGAGTAACACCTTGGTTTACGGTGAATATGCAATGTTAATGTTTTAAGGTATCATGAAAGATACTTGAGGTGAAATAAGAGGACATTTATGAGATTTATGTGTTGTTCCAAAATAAGTTTGCGGCAACTGCTTATGTCCTTTAAATTTGAAAGTTTCTTTACCAGCTAAGTGAGTTTACTAATAATTAAATGTAATTATCATAGGCTATTTATATTTAGCCAGGGAATATGCTGGTGTATTCAAGCGGCATATCTTGTAGGAAGACGATGCGTGTACACTATCAACATTTCAGGACACATGTTGCTGACACACCTGGACACAGAAATTTTGACCTTGTATACACTAAACACATGTCGAAGGCACATGTTGCGACACACTTGAGCAACATGTTGTCAAAAATGAAAGGGGGAAGCAGATTTTCGAAGCAAGATGGAGGATTCAGAAAGGAAAAAATGTGTTTTGGGAACAGCTGAAATATTATTGGCAATTGTCCATGGGGTCCACGTTCCCCGTGGGGGTCCAGCAGCGACAAAACGTCTGAAGCGAAATGTTGGCCGGGCTCTTATTGGAGGGGGGACTTTCAATAAATTTGATGGAGAGGGTATGGTGGGGGAGGAGGAGGGGTAGTTGTCATGAGAGCCTCGAGATGATATTTCATGTTTAGTCAAGTAACAAAATTGCCCCGCCATCTTCTCATTTTTCACAATCAAAGGATGATAAACAATTAATTAGGCCTAACCTTATGGGACCCGGCTGCTTATGACAGGTCATTATTCTCACACAGGCTACAGTAAGTTGGGCTGCCATTTTGTCAAAGTCACAGGACTACAGTAAGCGTAACCACTTATTATTTCTTCTTTGTTGCCCATTCTAATTTGTGCCCATTGCGTGGCCTCTGGACTCTTGTAAAAGTTTTTAACGGGCACAGGCTATACCTTCATATAAAAGCTCACTAGTTAGTCTTTTACAATAATTAAATTTGTATACCATAACCATTGAAATTTTGAGCTAATTTTGGGTTTGTATAATAGAGTGGAAGTTCTACTTTTTTACTCATTTAAAATGCCATTTTGCATCGCGGAAGGATATGTTGCAAAAAGTACCTAACATGCCGCCAGTTTTTTTTTTTTTTTATTTTTGCAGGATGAGTACTTCACTTCCTCTCCTACCAGATAAGCATCACAGATTGAACACATCTTTTCAGCAACACGGTCTAAACTGCCCCCCCCCCCCAAATAAATCTAGGGTGTCAAATTCGTAGGGTGACATCCTCGGCGGTTGTTCCCTTTTAATTAGTGGTGCGCTACCTACAGGTGGATCAGCTGCTGATTCAAATACGATTTCTGATTGGGCAGAGGTTCGACACATGTTGCCGGAAAATTGATTTTGAATTATTTCACAACATGTGTCGATACATGTTGGGAAACATGTTGCCAATTCTTTTGCTCCGTACACACTTTCAACATTTTCGGTAACAAGGTGTGGTAGCAACTTGTGTCGATACATGTGTCCTGAAATGTTGATAGTGTACACAGGCCTTTATTCGTCAGAAGGAAAAATCTGCGTAAGAATGCGTCTACGGCGGGGGTCCGGGGACCACCCCGGGAAAATTTTGGGAAAAGGGGACCTTATATGTGATTTCCTAGATTTTGGAGGCCTTAAAATTATAATTTGGGGAGTGAAATTTTGCAGTACTTTTGTATTTTTTTCTCAAGTAGGCCAACTTTCTTTTACGATTTGGATATCTAAGGGAGAATTACCCCCCTTCCCACCATAGACTACGGCCCTAGAGAAGATTGATAACTTTTAAAGCGTATTTGAAGTATAGCCGAAGCTTGCATTTCAAATGATCCCTATTAAAACTATTGAAGTGGTTGAGGTCGAGTTACAATATGCTAAACCAGCTGAGCAGTGTTGCTAGTCTACAGAGCTATGGACGGGAACATTAGATTAAACGCCGTGCAGCTAGGAGGGAAATTCCTGGCTGCATTGAATTATAGCAACAAATCGTGCAGATCCTTGTGCTCCTCACGCTGTATAGCAAATATCTTGCTAAATGTATAATTGAGTACAAACATTTTCCCGCATTCACTTTCAGTTCATGTCTTTTTTTCTTATACTTTGTTGTTCAATACCATCCAAAACGTTTTCCCCTTGATTCAACTTTCAATGTGTTTCATTAAAGCTCTTCAACGTAGGCGTGAGTATGCAAGTCTAAACTTTGTATCTTGTAAAGTAGGGGTATTATTCCCTGTAGTTTTGAAAGATTAACGTATTTGAAGAAAACTTAGCGTTAATAAATGAGAATTTCTTTCCTGGCAGACGCTTTTTTTTAGGAAATCAAAGTGTACGAAATGAATACCTGAATACGAATTTCACCATAATGGGTAGTGAAGTTAATGGGAAATTGGTACACGCTTTGCCCGGAATGTTGCTTAGCATTTTACATCTCATAACTGACAAATGTTGTAACGAAAGTAAAACACTTATGAAGGCAATACCCGTTTCTGAAAACTAAACTTGTATACTTTTTGCTCCTCGTGCTAACTTCCAAATTTTTAATAACCTCATATTCAGCCTTAGGTCTCAGCTTAACCAGGTGTCCTTACAGTGACCTACAGTCAGCAGTCACATCGAATTCCATGACATCAGAAGAATGATACAGAATCTATTTAGCAGATTTACTGGAGCCAATTTTCTGCCGACTTTATATGTAATATTGCGAAATCTTGCAAGGGTTCCAACCCTGTACCCCGCCAGGTTACATAACGCAGGCCTTGAACCCCGTCGTACAAACTCCTGCTTCTAGCTCGTGGTGTACAATCGGTATACTTGAAAATATGTAAATTCATCATTGTCTGTCTTACAGAATATTACTGTGTCGTCTCCTGACCTGCGTTTAATGTAATGGTTAAAAATATCTCTGAAGTTTGTTTTGTAGCTTGAATTTTATTCTGCCCCATTGTTTAAATACATTCAGTTTTTTTTTACCTGATAGTGTATGTTTTTTGTTTGTTTGTTTTTTTTTTCTTAAGATGGTCTTATTGTAAAAACCTTGTTTTTATGGGCTTATGGTAACCCTCTGATAGTATATGCATTTTACTGTATATTACTGGCAAATTACTGGCAAATTGTTAGTAATTGCTATTTTTAACCTGGCCGACTTAATTGATTCCAGTGGGCCATAAGAAAGGCATACAGCTTAGATCTGGGTTAAACCTTTGGAAAGTGAATAAACCAATTAAGGCTTCTCAAAATATCATCATATGTGTGCCAGTATCGCGGTCCTGAGTAATACAATAAAAAAGTCAAAAAAAAAAAAAGGTAAAGTAATTAGGTTGAAGAACTTTCCTCTGTCTGTTTTGCATTCATTGCTCTTTAGAGTTCATTCACGACCTGCTTGGTAATAAACCAAATCTTTCATATTGTGCAACTACCCTGAAACATGGATTTGTCTTCTTCAGCACCTTCTATGTAAACGCACAAACTACAGTGAGGGTAATGTGTTCTCACTAAATTGTATCTTTCCGTATCAATTAGGAGTGTATTTTCCATGGTATATTCTACGACAGTTTCTTCAAGACAAACAAACGGATTCCTCACGTTGATAAAAGAAGGATAAGGGGTGTCTATTGTCCCACAAGTGCATGAAAGGCAATAGGCAGTTGCCCCCCAATTTTTTTTTGAAAAATCACCAAACACTTGCAAATCTCCTCCTATTTGCCTTACAAGTACGTTTGAAGATGTTTTTGAACAAAACTATTTCAAACAAAAGGAAAGGCAGAAGCATTGTCCATGAATAATTAACAATACAGTAACAAAAATGTTGTCACATGATCACAAAGGAATTCATGAATTAGGATGACGGGATATATTAATTCTAAGTGGAGTGACTGCATTTTACCCTTTAAGTTCACAAACTGGGTGTAAAATCAGGTAGTGATACTGCTTACCCTTCTCCTACTTCATCCTTCTTCGTTGCATGTACTAACGTCGTTGATACACCGTAAGTCTAACGGTTTATCCTCAAATATAAGTTGATCCCGAAAACTTTACCAGAAAAAATCAAAATACGATGGAAAGCATTTGAGGATAATTCCATCGAAAGGACTGAG
Source organism: Holothuria leucospilota (assembly GCA_029531755.1). Lineage (NCBI taxonomy): Eukaryota > Metazoa > Echinodermata > Holothuroidea > Aspidochirotida > Holothuriidae > Holothuria > Holothuria leucospilota. Next base: position 14,202,926 of record CM055970.1, read on the forward strand.
TCGACAAAGTAAAATTCATTTTTCTTGCACACAAAAAGAAAAAGAAAAGCACAAGCCTTGCATGTGTAATGCGGTATGGATATTGTGCTTGGTAAGTTCGAACAGTTGTAAATGTACTGCGTCTTGAATTATTTTATGGGTGACGTACTGATACGTCTCTAATGTGGTATACTCACAGACAACATGTAAACAACTTATAAAATGGTAGTTTTGTACTTAACTATAAATACTGTAAACCCACAACATGGATGAGAGGTTTGTATGCTGTCACGAATCTACTACATAATATGTATTCAAACTCGCGTGCATTCAGTACTGGCGATAGCTACGGTGGCTGATATAATACCAACAGTAGGCCTCTAATTCGACTCCTATAGGACAGCAGTAATGTCAAGAACTAAGAATGGTCAATTATGTGCGGAGATTATAGCCCGTTTGTGTTATTGAACGGTTGGGTGGCAGGTAGGCGGATGCCCAACCCGAAGGGAACAGAAGCTAATTTGCTATGAAACAATGAAAAATTGTTTGACCTTTTGCATTACCCGTCAATTTGTACAACTAACAAGATCCAATACAGTAGTAACTTGAATATAATTTGTTTTATCTTTGAGTTAGAGCTGGATAAGGTTTTATGGCTCAGTTTCTAGCCAATTGGTTTAGGTCGGGCCGGCCTTTTTTTCCAGTTGTGGCTCACTGGCTAGTTTTCCCTACTCCATTGCTTATGCTGAGCATCAAGCACAATGGCAGTAAGTTCCATTTTTAAAGTCTTCGGTATGATCCGACGAGGAGTCGAACCCCACACCTTCCGGCTGCAAGTCGGATGCTCTAACCACTTGGCCACTTTGAGCAAGGAAAATTTAGAAGAGTTATATGTCATGTGACCTTATTTTAGCCCACCCCCAAATTGACTTTACTATCCTCAACAGGCCAGTCAACAGAAACCTTAATTAGTAGTGGCGCCAGGATTTGCCAGGCGGAAGGAGGAAAAACTCCCGGAGAGGAGAAACAACCGACAGGAGGGGGGAAACAACCCGAAGCCCTTAAAAACAAGGATGGAATACCATGCAGCAAGAATGCATAACAAAATAATTGGGTTAAAGAGAGTTGGGAGACTTTTGAGATTTTATGGAGGAATAATGAAACTTATGGGGTTTTTATTGAAAGGAATTTGACAATTTGAGTTGCCTTTTGAAGAATCATCTTTCAAGAGCCGAAATAGGTTATATTCTGTGACGGCGACCAGTTCCTGTCGGGCATTACACACATTGTCATACCCACTAAGGCTTCCCAAAGAAACTGGAACATTTGCTCGATCAAAGGGACAGCCTTTTCAGCCCCCTTCCTTTGTCAAACGCTCTCTTGGCTCTTTTACACTTTAACTATCATTATCTACAAAGTAAATACATGTTTTCAACATAGAATTATTACAGAAACCATGTCAATGGTGGGAGTAGGGGAAAGACCATGTGTTAAGTTTTATTTAGTGGATCTCATTTGTCACTCACAACTTATGAACACAGTGGGTGCCCAGGGTAGGATATAAACGTTTTCGTTACTTAGAATATATATATATATATATATATATATATATATATATATATATATGTATATATATATGTGTATATATATAAATGTATGTATATATATGCATATATATATATTTATATATATATAGATATATATATATATATATATATATATATAACGCTAATTCCCACCTTAAGGGGAAATTGTTATATCTGCTTGTACATAGGGCGAAGAAAAGATAATAAAATACATTAGAAATAAATTCGCCATAACGTCTAAAAATATAATTAACGTTATTTCAATGGCCAGCCATCCGTTCGTGTTAACAGCTAGGTGTCCGTAAATTTGACAACTTTGAAGTAATGGCATCTAGTTTGTAAATCTAAGAGGGCGCCCTTGTTAGTTTACGTATTCCTATAGAAAAAGTGTGTGGAAACGTTAAGGCGAAACTTATATTTCACCCGAAAAATTTTTTCCCCTTAAGGTCGACTTTTCAACAACAACTTTCCCCCTAAGTGCCGAATTAGAGAAATATATATATATATATATATATATATATATATATATATATATATTTATATATATTTCTGGTGGAATTAGTCAGGCATAAGTTTAAAGTCATGACGATTCAACTTAAAGAATTGCATAAGCTAAAATCTGTTTTTGTTTTAAGAGAAGGGTGGTTCAGACTGTGTTTAAAAATGTCAGACAACAGCAATGAGTTATTAAATACTGTTTTCATAATTTTATGATAAAAACTACTTAGAATGCTATTTCTATAAAACAAACCATACCCTAAGCACTTGCTTGTTTTGAAAATAATGTATTTCTGTTAGGTAAATGCTAACGTTCCCTTCTTCCCTTTTGTAACGTGGCATGACTATTACACAGGTGATATGTCACTGAGATAGATACTCGAGAAAGCCAAATATTTCAGAAAAAGTTACCCATTTAGAAATCATTTAACGAATGTTCCCCTACACCAATGAAAACTTGTCTAACATCATTGCAACGAGAACGAAAAGCAGGTGATTCACGGTGCAAGACTGATACTATGGCGCTTTGATAATAGATAGCAGGGACAAAAAAGCGACAATCCAAAAAAACCAGACACTGATCGTTGACATTGATAAAAGGTTGGTTATCGGCAAAAACGAAATTTAGCGAGCTTCAGGTTATAGCTTTGAAAAGAGGAAGAATGTTGCAATTAAATATCGGGCGAGGCAGATAGATTCCATCACTGGTCTTTGATGGGAGACACGCGTAATGTAAAAAGTATAAAAATTGCCGTAGGATCACAAGTGAATAAGGCAACCAGATGACCGCAGTGTGAGCGGATGCGCGATGGGTTTAAATGTAGCAACGTAGCTCCCTGGAGTAAGGGAGAAACGGTTTCTCGGGGAGACTTTGGGGAAAATTTTAAAGGGTATTGTCTGGTTTTTTTTGGCGAAAACAATTACCCCCCCCCCCCGAAAAAGTTCAACATTAATCGTGAAACAGTTGTGTCCAAAATTATACCGTAGGCAAGTATTTCATCATATATTTAAATAAAGTGTGTAAAATACTTTAATTAATTTCGTCGTACAGTGACATTTCGTAAAGCTTTGGCTTAACCATACGAGGCTTTTTTCTTGGGGCTTTTTCGCTTGCTCTAGGGGCTTTTTCGCTTGCTCGTTTACGATCCTAACAATTATGTATGGAGATATTTCGAGCATATACTATAGCCTATCCTCGTGTTTCTGTGAAAGCAGTCTGGTTTCGCAGAGAGGCTGTAAGTAACACCTTTGATTCTAAGATCCCAACTCACCACAATACCGAAGACTTACATTATATCTCGGAATGACCGTTCGGAAAAATGTAACCTCATAAATAGCTCAACTTTTTGTTTAGAATCCAGGGGGTGATTTTTTTTTAATTTTTGAAATGATCTCAAAAGGCGTTTAAGCTATATATTTCTATGGAGGGTAGGGTGAGGTGTGTTTTCGACCGAGTGATGGATTTATTTTGATCATGTTCTATCCAAATAGTTCTCAATCTATGGATTTTTTCTCAAATCTTTCCAAGCTATCAAAATTTTTCCGCGTTCCGCGAGCTTCAAGCCTTGCCTAAATGTTGTGTTTATTATCAATACCTTCGGATAACAACTCGTGGAGAAACAAAAGGGCACACTTTTACGAATTCCAAAGTTGAAGACTTGCTTTCTGATTGGCCGCGTATTCGGAATTTTTGGCAAACATTCTTGTACGTGAGTTGCTTTACATTATCAGAAACATATTTTGCTTATAATGTTGTATTTGGCTCCCAGATTGGACAACATTTGTTTTATAATTAAATATTCTGCATGTAAATACATGCCAGGTTTGCAAAATTTCATTTTGCTGAATATTTTCAAATTTGGATTACCAATCACTTGTGGGAAATACAGTCTGGTTTTTAGAACAATTAAACTTCAATTACTCATTTAAACATTACTTTCGCGTATTTTATTTGGGAATTTTGGATGCATTTTTCACTTGTTGATTTTTTTTTGCCTGATGGCCGTCCGTATTGAGCCATCGTCCATTGGACGTCGAACGACTTTGCAAACGGAAATGCAGCGGAGAGCACAATCGTGACTGGCAAGTTTGTTACGTCTCCCGTCATTTTTGAAAAGCGTAATGTGATGTGTGGCACAGGTAAATTCATCAAAGAAATGCTTTCACCAAAATATATGATAAGTTAATATAATAATATTCAAGGTAGGAATATGCATATGAACGTATCGTATAGGTACTTATTAGCGACGATTGGAATAATTTCCCACCATGACGAGTTCACATAGTGACGTAAGTAGACATTCAGTACAGAGGGGCAAAAGCGAAGCTATTCCGACAGAGTACATTATCTCAAAACAGCAGCTTTGCTTTTTACTTCCTTTCAACGAAATCTTCGAATTCTTTACCAATGTGTCCTTGCAGGGGAGGGAGTGGAGTTGGTTGAAGTGTCTGTGCTTCCCCCAGGTGGATTTAAGCTGGTTTCCTCTCCCCTTCCTGCAACTTAAAATAAAAATTAGTGCTTACTAGGTGCCACATTTTGCTATAAGTTTTGATAGTTTGGGATACTATTCAAAACATTGTGTTTACTGCGAAAAGAAAAATGTGTAAAACAAATATTACAGTGTAACTTTCTGAGGATAATCAAGGTTTAATGTCCAATTTCACTCCCCAAAATGAAGTTAAGGTTGTGTATTAATAAATACATATAAACACCGACATCCACACAATAAAATGACAGGAACAATTAATTACAATGCGGAAGCTGCATAAGTTATTGAAGTGTGGCTGGCGATCTGCTTCACAGTGTTTCCAAAGGCGCTGCAGAGGAAGAGGCGAGGTACTGGGGTCACCTCGATAGTTTGTCATTAAAGAAGAACGCGCACGCGCTTCTTCTGGACCATTGCTCAAGAGAACCCGCCAAGTGAAAATATGCCAATGAAATGTTTTATCTGAGAATGTCTGTAAATAGATGTTGGTTGACAATTCCATTCCAATAAGTTACGAATTAAATTTCAACCATCACTGTGGTTATTTGTATAATTTAAAAACAATTGCGGCACATTTAATGGTGCAGTAAGAGAAAACATTCTTCTCTCAGGTCTGTCTCTTATTTTTGTAATACGAACAATCTAATTTAAGTAGGTACTGGCAAAACGACCAGAAAATGGCACTGATGTTTTTGCTCTGTTGGCACTTACGAAGAAAACAAACACCAGCAAATTTGGTGCATATGATTGTTTCTGATCTTCTTTGTTACACATCGCTACGTTATGTGCCCCCAAAAGTTCTTGGCAAGCTGTGTTATACTGCCATTTCGATAGCAATACCAGCCTAATGATCACCAGTAAAGTTATATTCTTGCCTCTTTAAATGAAGGGAAGCACCGTTGCTTTTCAAAGTGAACAGACCGCATTACTTCTGCTTGCCTTAAATTAACTTCCGTTAAAAACACTGCAACTTCATTTCTGGTATTGCAAGAGGTCGAAGATTTAGTGTTTCTTTTACGTGTGCAAAATATACTTCTAATTAAAGTAATATTACCTGTTCAAGAAAAGGGAAATACATAGGTTCTAATGTTTTCTTTATTTGTCAATACACTACCTATACTATTCATGGATGGAGTTCTAGTGACTGAAAATGGTAGCGTAAATGGCAAAATATGAAGAAACAGTGCAAAAACAGTCAAAATCTGCAGGCTTCTTTGAAAAAAAGATCACGCAGCTGTATGTACCGAAGTATTGTACATGGACCTATATTTCCTTAGTTATTCATGCATTAGCTTGAAACTGAGTGATTTTGAAGGTTTTATACTGCACAGCACACTTGCGTTTTTGAAACAAAAAACACCTGTTTTTATTATAACACCCGTGTTTAGTGACTTTCACCCCTAACAGTATTCAAGAAGACACTTGCATACTAACGCTTGTAACGGTACCCAGTTACACCTCTGTACACTTGTTAACTTCCCCGCATCCCAAGTCTTTGTCCTTGAGCGATAGGCTACATGCAGGTCTACACATCAAATAATCTACGTATACTGGACAACGATACACCAATTGACGAAAAATGTTTCGAGTTTGTATGCTAGCAAGGGCACTAACCTGAAGTATGACAGTCCAAACCAAAATGGTCCTAGTCGTAAAATTGTATGGCTAGAATCGATTTCCTATATGAGGAATGTGTTACTTGCCTCGGTCAACTTCGATTGTTGTAGATGGTTTCTCCAAGAGTTTCCGACATGTAAAAGAATCTGTGTCTGTTGTTTCAGAACTCCCTGGTTGAATCAAAGCAACTGTGTACATTTTAGCTGGGAAATATAGCAGGGAAAGAATGTCCAGGTAGTAGCTCCATGGTATGACCTTGCGACGGAGGGTAAGCATCTCAGATATCAGCTGAGACTCCAAGCTGATATCGTTGACCATCGATGATTTGAATGGCTCAAGAATTCTTCAGTATTATTTGTCGGAGGTGGTACTCACATATTTTATCGATGACCAGTCTCGTGGGTAAACTGAGTTAACTTTACTCGTGTTTTCTTGAGTCTGCCTTCAGAATCATGCAAAAACCACTCTTGAGATCACCAAAGCTCACTAACTGCACACATTTTACTGTCCTTTCCTTCCAGGTAGCAACCTTGCTGATACTTAGTCCCAAGTTGTGGTGTTATCGAGTAGCTCACGAGGGCTGTAGTTGTTCCGAAATTGGTCGGGTGGGCTTCAACAGAAATTCCTCTTTTCGATTTACTATCATGGAGCCAATAAAACCTTTCGGATATCAGGTCCATGGTACTAGCCAGGAGTAGGATTGAACGGAATAAAGATTGTGCGCAAGCATTTCGATTTTCAAAGTTTTTGTCGCTATTTTTATGATAATTGAACCAAAATTTGGAACAACTACCTCTGTGAGGGATCTTTATTCATCTTTATTGTTCGAACAGACTGTTTAAACGTTATTACAACACTTTGGACCAGGCAGTGTAATGTATTTCCCTGTCCTAAACAGGTAATATAACTTTAATCCCTTTCTTTTCAAAATACTCTTAAAGCTTGTTGCGTGATTGATCCGAATGGATTCAATGATTCTATTGAGAAAGGTTAATGAATTGACAGTTTCAACACTTTGAAAAATACCTTGCTAGTGTCCCCTTTCTGTTGTAATCGTAAGCAAAACAATATCAACAGGAATTTATCTTTCACATTTATATATTTTTATTTTGTCAACAGATGGTGATGATGATGATTGGAGTAAGTGTCGTGTCCATTCCATTCATTTCATATTATGTTATTTCTTCTGCTGGATTTATCTTGTTTCTGATTTTACGTCTTAGTGAAATGATCAATTCATTCAGTTTGAGTAGTTACGCGCCTAAGATTTTCAAAATAATTGCTAAAGTACGACCCTTCGAGGACGTGCTATACCGAGCACATTAATAGACCTACTCACGAATGGCGATGAAGTACCACACTCCTTCCTACAGTGAAAAATTGAGCACATCCCAAACCCATTCAAAAAAATAAAGAGTTAGGATAACTCTTCTTCACTGTGCTCGAAACAGGAGTCTTCTTCAATGTTTGGTCAATCTCTTTTTATATGTTCCCCTTCCTTCCTTCCTTCCTTCCTTCCTTCCTTCCTTCCTTCCTTCCTTCCTTCCTTCCTTCCTTCCTCCCTCCCTCCCTCCCTCCCTCCCTCCCTCCCTCCCTCCCTCCCTCCCTCCCTTCCTCCCTCCCTTCCGACTGTCTGTCTGTCTGTCTCTCTTTCTTTCTTTGGTCGCGATTACCCTCCCTGTCCTCCTTTTTACGCCTTTGATCTAGAATGTATTCTATTGATAACGATGTACATGGGTAAACCAGGAAAGGAACGCATCCAGTAACGCAAGCTTCGGTTGTGTGCCTAAAATGTTTCTGTCAGTTTGGACCGATAGATTTTGGCTCCTTGAAGAAGGGGAAAGGAATCTATGCAATCACGTCAGTCCGTTTGCGTGTGTGTTTGTTACGTTTGGATTGTAAACACGATATCTCAAGAAAGCAATGGTCGATAATTTTTATACGTAATTGGAATATAGAATTATCGTGTTAAGAGGGAAACCCAATTGTTTTGGTGGAAAGGATGGCCTTTGTTGCAATTGATGTAAACAGAGATAATATTAAAACTAGCCATATGTGTTGAAGATAGAATGGAATATGCAATAACACATCGTTGTTTAAAAATCACACAGTTTCCCCTGTATACAAAAGTATGAAAATTGCTATTAACTCTACTCCTTTTGAAAATAAGAAAGAAAATGCAGAGAAGTGCGACTGTACATGAGGTTCATTCTCACCCTTGCCCCTCACAAATACCAAACATCCAACAATTAAAAAAGCTTAAAATAAATGTCAACAGTTTGTAGCAATATGATACATTAAACAGTTGTCTCTCTACCACCACACAAGTTTGTTCATGATTACTTTTCCCGCCATAGAATGAGCACAAACTGCTGGATTAGGACAATTTTCTCCAACCATGCAGCAAGATTGGTGTATTGTCTCCTTAATGTTTAGTGGAAGTTTATTTCATATGAAACCACCTGCAAATCTTCATAAGTCACTGATCAGTCTACCATGTAAACTCAATTGTGAATGGAAGAGCTCTCCAAGTACAGTTTTGAAGTGTCTTTTGTAAATTAGCGGAGGCTGCTAAACATCTTCACAATATAGGAGAGGCTATGCAAAGTGTATGCCTCTACTGTATTGAGTATTTCTCTAACTGACCACACATATGTACTGGGAACAGTTGGTAACTACACAAACCACTACGTAAACATGTAGTCTCATAATTTATGAGGCTATTTATATAAGCCACAGAAAGATGTGGATGTTACATATAGTTACTGGCAGAAACATAAATCAAAACATTGGCCTATATACCTCAGAAGTGGATTAAACTTTACAGCTTTAATGAGCAGTCAAAGTATATTGAATACATCTGACAACCTCGAGTATAGTTAGAATACCAAATACATTTTTAGTCTCAACTGTACAAGCATGGTGCTACCGTAAAGAATGTACTAGGCCTATAGCACAGGGGTCAATAAGATACTTACTGTAATTTCTTTAAAATGTATTTGGCTCTGGTTTTTAACTTATACCAAATTGGCTTAATGGGGGTTCTAGGCATTACACAATCCACCAGCAAGATGTTCTCTTACAGTATGTTTTGAAGTCTAAATTTTTACTATCAAACTTGCTTAAGCTCCCATAGCTTAACCGGACCACAGTTTCCGTCAACATTTGTAGCTATAGATCTAAAGCATTGCACAGCTTACACAAAACAAATTATTAAAAGTCATTGACTATAGTAGAATAGCAGTGACTGTCAGTATGTATAAGTGCATAAATCCAGTACTTAAAAAACTATGAAAAATTAAAAAAAAAATCTAAACTTTCCGTCAACACTTTTTTACGTCCGAAACATTCTTATGTGGTTGATATGAGCAATGCAACAAAATAAATTTGATGTTTGTTAAAATTTTCAAATTAACATAACTACAAACCTTATTTTCATAGTGAGTCAACTTACTCAAATTGGTTCCCCACTTCACCGTTAACAAAAGAAGAATTCTGTCAACACATGTTACGCCCGAAACCACCGTTACGTCCGAAACAAATACTTGAATGAATGTTCCCAGAATTTTTAGTAAAGATACTCTAGTAGGGTAAAAGAGTTCTTGTCCATTTCTATCTTTGGAAAGTCATGCTCTACAGCTACAGCGTGTAGTCATTTACTCCATTTTTCGATTTTTGTACAATATAGGTGGAAACTTGTTTCAGACGTACAGTAACAGTTCCGGGTGTTGACGGAAATTGCAACATTTTATATTTGCTGTTTCATGTTATTAAAAGGAATTGGTCACTGCTTTGTTGTCTGATAATATTAGTGAGTATATTATGTGAATACATTGTAACCACCCTGGTAGGAAATGGTTTCCAAACATGAGATGCACCTGTTTGGTCAAAAATGGGAATGATTGCTCTAATTCCGATGATTTTGTATAAACTTTTAAAAAAATAGGACAAATGTGTCTTTCGAGAACTTAACAAAGTCACTTTTTGTTCTTTCCACAAACTTGAATCGGATTCTTTGCAGTTGTTAAACTCTACATGTCTTACATGTACCAAAAACTTAGTATCATATTGTGTGCCCTCCTTTGTTTGTTTCGGATGTAACACAAAATGTTGACAATTGTCACTGCGTGCTAGAATCTAAGTGAACGTTATTGAATATAGGAATAATTTGGGCTTGAAATGAGAACTGCGGACTTGGTGACAATTTGTAAGGGTTATAGTCCACAAGGTGTGGATAATATGGATGATGATGGTTATATTTGAGATCATGAACTGTGAAACAATAAGGTTTATGATGATCAGTGAAGTTGCTGATGACCATGATGAAATACTCATGTCCATGAATGCCGATCCTTGGTGAAAATGTACTGTAACCCTTCCATGATGTTGATGCCTAGACATTAAAACAGCAGAATATAAGTGTATATTTGTGTGCTGGGAGGGAGGAGGCTGAATAATGAAATACATAATTATGAGATCATAGGCAAATTTATGAGTTCAAAATCAAGTAAAGTCAGTTTACTGTTCCAAAGTACTTCAAGTGCATGTGGGTGAGGTGGAAGGGGATTTCATAGGGGAAGGATCCATGACCATTATACATGCCACCCCACCCATTACCTCTGCAATTAAGTTGGCAATGAGCTCCTGTAGTGCTGCAATTGTATAATTCTTGGTTCAGAATTGATTCTCTTTATGCCAGTTTTTCATTCAATAATGAGATGATATTGCTCACAATGAGTAGTGGGCTGTGGTACTGTGCATATGTAGGCTATGTTACTGTATACCAGAACAAATTTATTGTCACATGCATGCTACACAATCTGGTGAAGATTTTCCTTCATACAGGTACTGCAGTGCACTATGCACATGATAAAACCGGATACAACTGAATTGCTACATGTACCCTATTCACCTGAACCTAAAAGAGAAACCATTCAAAAAGTTACTGTTCAGTAGATGATTGGTTGTTGGTTGAAAAGGTCTAACAAATAGAATTAAAAGTATTATTTTTGCCATGTACTGGACATGCTTGAAACATCTGCAGTCTAAGAGGATTGCCCATGAAGTATAATAAACTTGTGGGATGGATGGTATGATCATGGATAGGGTCCAGTCTGTTACGGTTATTCAAATTTTGACAGGAATTTCTACTGTACCCTACACCTTCATACATTGATTAGAGGTATAAATTGGCACCTTTCCCCAGACTGATGTTAGGAAACCACATTACAGACCGCTGAAATGTCTGGGATAAGTCTACCCTAGTTTCATGGGTATAACTTGCTCATTGCCATTTCATCACAAATTTTACTTCTAAGATTTCTCGTTTACTAAATCATATGGTAAATATACTAAACTCCGCAAGACAAAAAGAATTTTTAATGAATGGAGACCATGCAGGCCAGTTAGGCAGTCACAAGGCCAATTTGTGACCTTTGCCTAAAATGATACAGCAAATATTTTGCTCGTTATTGTGACTGTACAATACCCTGATATCCTTCGGGACCATCATTAAAATATTTCTCGAGATTTCATTTTGTTATACTACTCATTATTTTTTTAGAATGATTTTCACTCTGCACAATTTGCTACAGCAAGTACCACATGCTGCATGCTTAGAAGTGGAGTTGTAATGAAAATTGAAATAGCAGGTTTAAAGCAGAACCTTTGATGAAGTAAGATCACTTAAAATGAAATCGGTTCTTGAATTTTACTCAAAACAAATAATAAAGAAAACAACCTACAAAATAAAAATAAAAAAGATTGCAAAATTAATATTAGCTAGTGTACATAAAGTTCTCTGGAATATTACATGAACTTACATTACATTACATTACATTAGATTACATGAAGTTGAGATCTTACATTCACCAAACTACGTACATTAAGTTGATATTTAACTTCAAAAATACTGAACTGTATGGCACTCTGGAACATGTGTCAATTAGTTTCATGATGTTCAACAATTACTTTGTGAACAAAAGTGCACAAAACAGTTGTCAGAGAGTTGTTTGTAGTTAGTGATCAAATATGGGCCATTTTGCTACACTGTATGATTCCATGGGAGCTGGTCTAATTAAAACATGTACTTGTACGCTTAGGAGCTTTACACAACACTGAAAAGTCAGGCTCTGGTCTACTGTATTGCAAAACATATTTTAAAATTGATCCTCTGGTATGCTCTCTGCACCTAGAGTACAACTATGGCCCTACTTCAATACAGTTAGTGCAAAAAGGCATTTTGAGTGGTTGTAAAGTTTATGTCTTCACAGATTCATATAATTTCTATAGTCAGTACTAGTTTGCTATTCAAAAATGAAAAAGCTACAGGGATTTTTAGAGAGGGGTCGAGCGGGCAACTAATTGAGCATAAAGAATTAGAATACAAAATTAAGTTTTGACAGTCTTTACGTGGACCTTGTACCACATTGACTCCTGAACAATCTGTACAATTTTGCAAATCTAGGTGGACTTTCTTAAGGATATTATTTTGCTCTAATGCCAATTACAGGATTTTAAAAAAGAAATTGTTGACAAAGTGTTACGTCCGAAACAAGTATGGTCAGACACCATTAAGTTGGCACATTAAGCTGTTGAAACTGAAGCAGCAAGCTATAGTATATTCAGGACTTTAGAAGAACTAGGCAAGATTTTTCCCAATAAATCTTTCGATAAAGACACAGTTTGCACAATATAAACTGGCGTGTGTAAGCCTTTGGGAACTACAACTAGTGTTACAGCAGTATGGAACATTCTTAATATTACATCCCAGAGAGCATAATTATGTTGGGCCAACGTTGGGAAATTGGTTGGCCAAACGGTTGGGCTAATGTTTTCTGAATGGTTGGGTGCTCATCGGGAAATGGTTGGGCCTACAATCATTATTATATTAAGCCAACGTTTTGCCTACCAAAGGTTACACCGTTGAATTAACGTTGGCAAATCATTTACCCAACTGTTTGTTCCAACATTTGTATAACGTTCGCTAAATAAGTGATGCCAACTATTGGCTTGCAAACATTTGCCCAACGGTTTAGCTGGAAACATATGATCGATCAACAGTAGGTCAATTACATTTTGCCAACATTTAACCAACATTGCAAGGAATGGTTAGTACAATGTTGTACCAACTGTGCCTCGCATTCTCTTAATTAATTGCTCATTATGGACATCCATAATGGAATGTATCAGAGAAGTCACCCTCTACAAGTTTTACAAGTTACTGTACCAGCATTGCCAGTACCAGCCACTTCAAAATGTAGAAGGATTTGTACTGAAGTTTCACATATGAATTGCTTACATTGGTTTGGTTTATATATATTCAGTAAGACTTTTTTGTTATAATTAACAATTAAAAATACAATTTTCGTCATGATATTCCAATGTTTTCTTCTTTATGTTGAATTGCACAACTGAGAAACATAATTTCATGCAAGAATTCTCCATTGCTAGTCACAATTTACTTTAATTATAGACCTAAATTAAGTAATTAACACAAATCTCATTTGAAAATTTTGGAATGCTCCAATCAGATTAAAGGTAAGTAAACCTGGTGTTCAAATAGAATTTAACAGCATTTTAAACATTTTTCTCAGATTTTCTTAGCAGAAATTCCCACTTTGTAAGTGAATGTTTTGCAAAATATTCATGTGTATGTAAAATTTATAAATAACTGTTACTAAAAGAATTGTGAGGTTGGCTGGAAAACAAAATGGTTAAGAGCTAATTATCTTTTCGGTAGTATATGCTGGGCCAATGTTGAGCCACTTACCATTTGCCAACCGAAACCAATGTGAGCGGTAAGCAACCCATCATCCTAACCCAGTTATCGGGTTGCCTGGTCCAGCTCTAGGTTGTAGGCCAAGTGTTAATTGTCCTTCAGATTCTGCACATCAGTTTCAATCCACTTACCCTGTTGCTCTTTTATTCGGGGCGGGGTTTAAGCATGGGCCAGTGGGGTACGTGCTCATGGGCCCCACAAAATTGCATTATTGTATTTTTGGGGGGAATGACCCCAACTTTTGCCCGCCTTTCGTGACTTGCTACAGTCTTGTGGAGAATTATAGTCGAAGGGGGCCCCACATTAGTTTGTACCCAAGGCGCCCACAAAGGTAAATCCGGCCCTGCTTTTATATTTAACATTATAGTATCACACGTCTGACAATGATGAATTTTGAACCTCGATTTACTGTTTTGACAGGCCTAAATAATTTCTTTTGTACTGAATTAATACGGTATTAATGGTATCATGGCCTCCACGTCGGTTTATTACATAATGCCCTACGGTTGACTAAAGATAGCTGGCTCAATGTTGGTTGAACACATAATGATGACCGAAGGTTGGTTTCATGAAAGTTGCTCAACGTCACGGTAGGTTAAATGTAAAGCATCCAACAGTTGGCTACTTAAAGTTGGTTAAACGTTGGTTAAATGTATGATGCCCTACAGTTGGCCTATAAATGTTGGTCAAATGTAGGCAATTCATGTAATTTACAATTGCTGGCTGCATATGGTTGGCAAAATGTTGGTTAATTACATAATGCCCAACGGTTGGCTAAATATTGCTGGCTCATTGTTGGTTGAACACATAATGACCAACGGTTGGTTTCATGAAAGTTGTCCAACGTAGGTTAAATGTATAGCAACCAACAGTTGGCTACATAAAGTTGTTTTAATGTTGGTTAAATGTATGATGCTTGGCCAATAAGTGTTGGTCAAATGTTGGCAATACATGTAATTTACAATTCTTGGCTGCATATGGTTGGCGAAATGTTGGCCCTCCCCTTTGTTGCCTACACAACATACTACCAACGGTTGCCAACGTTGGCCCGCCAGTGCTCTGTGCTATCTGGGATTAATTTGAAATTTTTTAACTTTGTGCATAATTTCTTAGTATAACTGTAATACTGCGTTGATTTTCTTTCAACAGGAATGCTAATTCACCTTACAGACATTAAATATGGCAGAACTTTTGAACGAAGTCAAAATGTTGACATCTTGTTACCGAAAAAAAAATAGTGCTAGGTGAAAATGTCTAGACTTAAAAAGCTGTTCCAACTTTTCTGTTCTGTTATATGGAGGACTCCTACATGATTAAACAGTGATAAATAATCAACATAAACTGATTCCTGTCGTTTTAATGAAAACTTCTGGATGCAGAATTTCTAAAATGAAGACAGTTTGAGCTTATTTTTGCTGTAAAAAGTTTCGTGTCACTATTATTAGTGAAAAAGATCACTTGCATTACATGTATTTATCAGCCTGTTAACCATTACGTCGATGAGTTAAAAGATGTTTCTGATTAGCTTTTATTAAAGCAGGCAAGCCTCACTTAATACAGGTTTGTGCATTAGGAATGGGTATTTAGTAGCAAACCAGTATTTATGAAAGAATAATAGAAATGATTTAAGCTATAAACTTCTAGGTTTCTGAAATCGGAATTTTCATCATCCCAGACAGTTCCAATTCTCCCAACTATGCAACTTCTAGCTCCTCCCATAACTGTATGAAGCTCCTCCTTGTGCAGGAATAAACCTGTTTTATAGCTTAAGGCCATGTCCTGGTGAGCATACAAGGCTATAAAATGTAATAAAAGCACTCTATCTGCCTTGTGTGGAATGTGAGCTACTCTGCATCTTTCACATTTTCAAACTTTAATGTCAATCAAAGAGCAGTCACCAACTCAGAATTTTTATACCCCCACACTGAAAATATACTTTGGGGTGATGACTGTCTGTCTTTAAACTTTAGCGTTTCTACTTTCCAAAAACAAAACTTTTGAGATAGCAGTTGGAGTTTTAAATTTTAACCCAAATCAAGAAGAATTGGTATAAGTTACAAAACCAGTGCCATTTACATTTAATACTTTAAGTTGCATAATAAACTTCAGCCGAGGCCCAATTGATGGAATAAATTCTTTCAGAATTTCATAATCAAGACGTTGAAAAGCTTCTAGGGGTACAGGACTTTATTGTTTAAACAATGAAAATGAGAGTCGACTTTCAATAAAATCGAAAAAAAGCGTTTCGGTATAAGTATATATACGGTGCCAGTGAACACGTTGTCATCATTTTTTTCTTAAAGTCAAGCTGGCTGTGGAAGCTCAAGAGTGAGTGTTAATAATTGCCTTCAAAAGTAACCGACAGTATAACAGGGAGCTCTCCCTGCCTTAAATATCCAAATTACAGATGTCCCCGTATAATGAGACCCAACTGGGTGACAATCACATTCACTAGAACATGTACAACTAGACACTGCTGTACTTGCAGTCAAGTACATATCCAAGCCTCTTGAAGATAACACAGCTGAGAAGTAACAGGTTATAACTAAAGAACGGTTGATAGTTTGATACATGTTACTACTGGCTGCACTAGTACCGACCAACTGTATGTAGGGCCTGACTGCGACGAACCCTTAAAGAGTGCTGCAGTGTGATTCGGTTGCACTGTGCACTACAACACACACTGACACTGGCTTTCGAACCATACATACTAATACTATACACTACATAATACTCTATAGTATACTGCATCGAACTCCTGTGCTCCAATACAGCCTTTGTGCATAATGTCCATTTTGTCCGGTGACCAAAATACGCTTTCAAATAACGACATATTTGCACCAAACTTCGTTTATCAATATTATCTTCCACACGTATATGCTCTTACCCTGGCAAACTTTTCGAAACATGAAGATTGTAGCTAAGAATTAACTACGTACTGAGGTGGATGTAGAGCTTGTTTCACATATCGTTCTTTCTCACGGATTCCACAAATACTATGCACAGTAATTACTCTTTGACCTCATTGACTTCTTGAAATAGTCACAATTTTCTGTAATGCAATACTTATTAACTAAGTTTCGTATTCTGATCAGCAAATATTGAGGAGATAAAAAGAAAACCTTTACAATTACAATTATGCTCTTTACAAAAAGGAAATTTCTCAAACTCAAATGTTAAGTATTCCCGTTTTAAGTGGAAGTGCCTTGCCGGTTGCACCAACCATACAGTAAGTATGTGCTGCACGATAGAGGGTAATAATTTGGACGAGAGTAATTCCTATCCCTATCGAATCTTTCATTTGATTAATAAACACATTAATAAGATAATAACTGAATATGTAGCAAACAGGTTTACCCAGGAGCTACACAAAACTGAACATCCAAGCTAGAGGAGGCGAATATCGCGGAATTATCATGCCCCAGCGTCCACTTCGAAACAAATTGAGAGATTATTACTGCAGTGTACTATTTTATACGTGTTACGTTAACATTGACACAGTGAGCGCTTGCACAGTATAGTAAGGAATGTTAACGTTACAGCCGAGAGGGCTTGCCTATAAGCTGTAGTAAGAGTAGAGAAAAAGTCTTTTTTATTTTGCATGACGACATTTTCCCTTAACTGAGAAATAAAACTATCTCTTCTACCTTGGAATTGTTGTTCCTGCTTGACTCTAAATGTGTCTCGATTCAAACGAGTAACATTGAGGCCAGATGTTAAAAATTTGCATACCTGCTGTGACGTGACTCAAACTTACCAATGAAATTGGTAAGACTGTAAAATTTTAATGTTCATATTATGTCCATCTTTTGCACTCAGTAACAGTTCCTTTCCTGTATCATGTCACTATCAGTACTGTTGTCAAGGGTAAATTAGACCTATATTCAGCACACGTGTGTCCCCGTCTTTTGCTGACTGAATATATATATATATATATATATATATATATATATATATATATATATATATATATATATATATATATTATATATATATATATATATATATATATATATGTAGGTATATATATATAAATATATATATATATATATATATATATATATATATATATATATATATATATTAGCAATGGCGGTAGCTTTTAAAACTGGTAGAAGGTAACTTCTCTGAGAAGTTCCAACCCCTGTTGGGTAACTTGTTTTACCCAGCCGTTGGTTCCGTTATGCCTCCTAACCGGAATTGGGTAATAAATTACCCAACTTGGTTGGTTAAATATTTTGCCTAAAAGTTGGGCAAAATTTCTGACCATTTGGTTGGGCAAAATATTTGCTAAATTGGTTGGGCAAAATTTTGGCCCAACTAATGAGTAAAACCATTAATCAACTAAGTTGGGCAATATTTTATCCAGTTCCGGTTAGGAGGCATATGGAACCAACGGCTGGGTAAATGTTTGCCCAGGTTGGACAATCATTTTTCAGAGTGTAAGGAGTTCTTTGATGGCGTAGTAGATTAGTTCTTGGTTTCTCGCACAGACGGCTCGGGTTCAAATCCCTTCTAAGAAACGCTCTTTTTTATTTTTTTATTCCATTTTTGGTAGGGTCCAAAGATCATGTGAGGTCAGTAGAGGTCAAATTGTGAAATCATCGTTCAAATGATTTAGTCAAGAAGTATAAATTTGAGAGATAAACCTCGGTGTATCAAAACACCCACTTTCTTCAAGGAATCACCTGAGACTTTAAGGTTTCTGGGATCGAAATGTAATTAGACACATGAAGACTAAGAATTTATGCACACTCAAAACTATTCTAAATTTAGATCAAGAAAACTGTCGACGACGGCCGTGTGATGAACCCGCCACTCATCTGACTTGTATTCATTGCCAAAGTTATACACCGTGGACGATTGAAAAGGTTTCAAAGATGAGACCTAGAGAAGGATACTTCGATGGAATGTAAGTCTTACAAAACCTGTAAGCCAGCCAGTCTTGTGATAAAAGTTAAGTTTATAGGTGTACATTTGTTTATTCAGGAAAATCTCTCTTTACTGTAAACAGCGCTTATCGCTATGCCTTTTTAGCTCGATAATTAAGTACGTGGTCATAGGATATTGCGTTAGCCTTTGAAAAGTTTTCTTAACTGCAGGTTACATGAACAATCTGGAGAAGTGTATATGCACCATTTCCACATTCACTTTCAAAATTGCTCATTTGTGCTTTCCATGTAGTTCACAGTACCGAAAAGGCAATCTTTCCGTCATTTTCCCTTCTTTTTTGCTTTCCGCATTGCCTGCTTATCAACCTCGAGAGGAAGTTACACTTGAGACACACTGTTAAAAGGTTTAATACTACACATAGGTAAGGCCTATGCATTATGTAGTAAGGGCAAGAACAATAACCAGTCAAGAGAGGACTCAGGTTTTGAAGAAACCTGTGCATTCATTTGTAGTGGTGGAACCTTGCATTTGAGCGTTTCTACGACGGGGACCAAGAACCTTTTTGGAGAAATATCTCCAAGGAAAAATGCGTAGGAATTCAAAGTTACTCACACAGCAAGTAAGATATTTATAAAATGTCAAAAATATTCAAGGTGAGCATTATTTTCTCTAGATACAGTGATTCTCAAACTTTCTGGGGTGCAGGCCAATGCATAGGTCACGCAACGTTTTTTTTCGCATCCTTCCGGATACCTCAAGACGCATGCCTGTCTGTATAGGATGTGTCAATTTCGATGCGTCCGTTTGAGATGCAGTGTGTGTGTTTTCCAATGACACCTCTCACCAGCAGGCATGTATTGAATATGTACTGTGAACCTTTCTAAGATCAGTTGTCACCAGCAAGCATGCGTTGAATATGTACTGTGAAACTTTCTATGACCTCCATACACACTTTATTCTCCGGTCTCCCGAATGAAACTTGTATTTGAATGATTATACATTCTTTCTTTAAAAAGGAACACATCACACTGAACATGATTTTCGTGACAAGAGCATACACAGTATACCTACGTTTAATGGGCCGGTAATTTATATATCTGCATCATATACATTGGCGTAGCAAGAATGTTTTGTTTTTGAGGGGACTCTGAGGGCTGGAGATTTCTGTGGGGGTTACCGGTTACTGTCTAAGCGGAGCGCCACCATGAGTTGGCGCGGAGCGTACCAAGAAATGTTGAGATTTAATACATCCTAAATTGCCGCCCTTGTCACTGGCCATGCTTGATTGCAGCCATCGAGATGTGCAAGTTTTGTGAAAATGTAAAATTTGATTTGATTTTATTCTCAAACATATGAAGTTTGTTTCAATCTATCTGAATATGTACAAAACTATGCAGAGTGGAGTTATCCCGATAAAGTTCAGTAAGTGGCGTACCCAGGATTTATCTCACTGGGTAGAGCCATGCAGTATGTTGCGTAATCGCCTGTCTGAGAAGGGGTGAAAAGGGAGGGGTGTCACGCTCCCCTTTAAAATATTTGAAAAATTAGGTGTCCTTACATGAAACCTAGTGCCACATATTTTACCTTTTGAAGTAAAATTTGTATTAAAAAATTAATGTATTTTTAGGAACTAAAAAAAAATCGGCATCAGTGAGGGGGATTTCCCAATTGCCTCCCCCTTTGTATGCAACTGATTTCAGTGGATTGATTGGAATGGAGATTTTCCACAGCCAGAGTCTATCATTATCAATTTGAGTAGCCGAGTCGGGTGAATTTTTTTCCCAGATCGGCAGTGGGGTCACTTGGGGGCGCAACGGTTGAGGGTCGATCCTCCTAAGCCACCCGTAGCTACGCAACTGATTATGCAGACTGCATTTAATATTTATATATATCTTCTCACGTACCACGAAATGTCCCTGTGCAGCCATATGTAGAGTCCAGACTATTCCTATTTACCACCCAACCAATGAATACAACTGCTTTGTGATGGAAGTCAATAATATTGCGAGGGTGGTAGGTACCCAAGGAATCATAAGCGTACACATTCCCAGTGTAAAAAAATACAAGAAATGAGCTTTCCTACCTATCTTACAGGCGTTTTATTACGATTTTGAGGTCCTACATAGCATCATTTTGCATCCAGAACCCGTTAAATTTTATTTCATGAAAGGAAAGCATGAAAGAAATCAAAGTTGACCCAAGTTGACGTAGGTCAACTTTGTTTCTAAACGCACAAGGACTTTGCCAAAAATTGACGCATCGGGAAGGATACGTCGACTTTTTTTCCGCATCGAACGTGACGCAACGCAACGGGTCCTGTGCGGACGGCTCCATTGATTTACGTGCAAAGTGATAATTAGTGACGTGATGTAGACGGATCGTGACGCGACGCAACGCATCCTGTGCGGACAGGCCTTTAAGGCCTGTCCACACAGGATGCGTTGCGTTGCGTATACGTCACGTCACTTTTCTTCTTCCGCATCCTTCCGGATACATCAAGACTCATGCCTGTCTGTATAAGATCCGTCAATTTCGATGCGTCAGTTTGAAATGCAGTGTGTAGTTTCCAATGACAAATATGCTGATTGACGACTAAAGTGTATGTAGGTCATAGAAAGGTTCACAGCACATATTCAACACATGCCTGCTGGTGACAACTTGGGACTTGGAGTTGTCACCAGCAGGCATGTGCTGAATATGTACTGTGAACCTTTCTATGACTTACATACACACTTTATTCCCCAGTTGCTCAAATGAGACTTGTATTTGAATGTTTTCACCTTCTTTCTTTAAAAAGGAAAACAACACACTGAACATGGTTTTCATGACAAGAGCATACACAGTAGGCCCACGTATAAGTGTGCAATTTTTGTGAAAAATGTAAAATTGATTTGATTTTAATCTCAAACGCATTAAGTTTGTCACAATCTGCCCGAATGTGTACAAACTTATGCAGAGCGGAGTTATCCGGATGGATTTCAGTCAGTGGCGTACCTAGGATTTATCTCAAGGGGGAGAGGCATGCAGTATGATGCATAATTGCCGGTCTGAGAAGGGGTGAAAGGGGAGGGGTGTCACTCCTCCCTTTGAAACTTTTTGAAAAAATGGGTGTTCTCACATGCAACCTGGTGTCACGTTCGTTACCTTTTGGAAGTAAAATTTGAGTTAAAAAATTAACATACTTTTAGGAACAAAAAAGATCGACATCAGTGACGGGGGGGGGGGGGATTGCCCAGTTGCCTCCCCCTTTGTACGCCACTGATTTCAGTGGATTGATTGGACTGGAGACTTTCCACAGCCAGAATAAATTATTATCAAGTTGACGTGCTGCTAAAATGAATAGGACATTTTAGCCAACATTACCCGAGAAAAGGCCTCTTCCCGGGTGACGCTTATCTCTATAACTGCAACAGTTAATCCTTTTACAAAGCTTGCACTATTGACCAAACAGTCTTTAAAGGGGTTCAAACCCCTTTAACTTTATTGATCTCAAAATACCTGAACAGGAAGTTCTCTGATAGATTCTGGATTAAGAGTGGTCAACTAGAGATGGCTAAAACTTGCTATTCGTTTCTAGCGTCATGGAGTAGCCCAGTCGAGTGAAATTCTTTTTGCCCAGATCGCCTGTGGGATCGGTCGGGGTGCAACGGTTGAGATACGCAACTGATCATATATACATCATTTTATATTTACATCTTCTCATGTATCACGAAATGTCCCTGTACAGTCATATCTAGAGTCCATACTACCCCTGCTCACTACCCTACCAATAAAATAAAACTGTTTTTCCACTATCGGAGTCAACAATGTCGCGAGGGTGGTGGGTACCCAAAGAATCATACACGTATACATTCCCATTGTAAAAAATGCAAGAAATGAGCTTTCCTACACATCTTACAGACGTTTTAACGGTCTGTAAACCTACTCATCAAAGCATTGTTCCGAGTAAGCCAATTGTGATAGGATTACTAGACCTTAATGATGTTGCTAAGTTAACATATTGATATCATATTGAAGTCAACGAATAAAAGAAAGAATCTCCCATCAAAATAAGTAGCTTATCATTGATAATCTCCTCGGAATTTAATGGGTCTTAGAGTATTAGCATAAATTAAACTTTCCGTTAAATCTCCTTCCGAACATGGAGCTATTCCTTGTTCCGAATAACAACTCCCTGATCAGACAGAGCAGCGTGGCTAAGGATGGGAAAAAGCTTACGTTGATTGAATAATTGTTTTTCATTTAAAAGAGCTGTGAAAAGAGCAGGCGTGGATAAAACGTTGCAAACATATTGTTAAGTGATACCACTAAGCGATTGCACTTGATTTTGTTTCTGCAAGTAGCCTATATTGAAAGATGACTTGCAGAGATTCTAGTTTCAGTAATCAATCAACACTTGGTCAACACGATACGTTTTTGAATGGTACAATCAAACCACCCAAAAATTAGATTTCAGGATATGTTTTGTTGACAAGGTTATTAATTATAGATAAATGCACACATCAATGTACCAATGCATAAAAATTTGCCACCGTGCGCAAAACAACACTGTACAAAAATCAGAATACACCAACTTGGCTAGACATGACTGAATGTATAAGCGTACGGGGCTTTTCTAATTTGGGGGGGGGGCAGAAAAGTTTTTGCCCTAATCTCAAAAAGTTGCCCGAATTTCGTAGCAGTTCAGGTGCATAAAATAGACCACCTCACCACTACATGCGCGATAAACGCGCTAAAATTTTTGTACAGTTTTTGGGCATTCGATCAAAAATTCGGGAACGCACTAGTTAAAAAAAATCGGGCAATCTTTTCACTTTTACTTCATCTCTGTCGGAATTTCACGTAATGTGTCTCCGATTTTTTTTCTGCCCGAATTTTCGTGCTCAGGCATTTTGGGGAGTAGTGTACCCCCTGCTCCTGCCCCTAGCCTCGTATGCCTATGACTGAACAAGGAACCTGTCGTACAGCCTGCTACGTAAGTAACCTCGCACCACTTCAGGAGAACAAACTTGGAAAGAGTCAAGTATGACTTCAGAATGCATGATTTAAAATGCATGTCAGCATGGGTTATTGATCCTTATTCCAACTTTGCTACTTTATCTTGTCGAATGCAATTTTTTCTAAAAAGTAAAATCAATTCAGGGGCCGCACTGAAGGAGCCCAGGGCTGCTTTTTGAGAATCACTGTAAGTCTTGTTCTAAAATGAGCCATACTTCGAATGCTAAGAATTCATCTTTCTATGCGTACAACAAGTGATCAGGATACGAAAGTCACTTGAAATGTGACACTCTACTCTCAGGCTTAGACGACTGAACATTACACCTGGTGTAGGCAAGGTAAAACAAGAAAAAGAGAAACGGCATTTCGTCATACTGAGCAGAAACTCTTTTTTTTTTTGTTTTGGACGAAGTTGTAAGGGAATTGATATCCCAAAAATGGAAATTCCTTTCTCTCAGACCTTGGTTAAATTGTTCATGACACCAGTCCAACAGAAGGATTTTAAGATCTAATGAGAAAGAAAGGAATACTTAGCAGGTAAAGGAATTGAGTTGCTTCGAACTGAAACCAATATTCCACTTTCATTCATTCTGTCGTAGTTCTTTAAATGGTCAGGCAGCGTCAGAATCGAACCTCACGTTCAAGGATGTCATAGGCGAGTGGATGTGGAGATATTTGCCTACCACCTATTTTTCTCTAGAGTATGGGTAAGAACATCTCACTTAGTACTGATGTTGAGAGTTATTTTTCTTCCTGATACCGGCTGTAAGATGTTATACTTACAGCAGCTATCAGAGTAAACGCTTCAGATGCAAGTTCATTAGAGAAGGTAAACAGTCACTATTGTAAACATGAACCAGCCCGTTATGGACACCACAATCATAGAATTCTGTTTGTTTTGTGTAAATTTTATAAGATATTTTCGAAATTATCGAATTGTAGAATACAATTTACATATTCTACGTACTGTATCCTATATGATTGTAAGAGTGAATAAAAAATTTCGGAACTGGTTCTTTTTCTTCGCGGTGTTTTTAAGGTAGAGGAAGAACTCTCCCTCCCTTTCCGCCCCTAACAAGCAATGACGTACAGCGTTGGAAAAGCAATTGGAGAAAATCTATTTAAAAACTTGCCTTTAGTGAATTTGCAAGCACATTTATTCGTGAAAAGTATACGTGTTGACGTAAGATCCCATCCTCCGAAAGAAAACAAAAACACAAGTATGGCTGTATTAGAAGTTTATGAAGTGTGGTCATATCCACTTGGAGGTAGTTTGGTGTACTCTAGCAAAGAATCTGAGAGAAGGATCGGGTAAAACCAAATTCAAAGACAAACTTTTGATGTCACTTTTCAAGATATTAACAAGACTGTGCGTTTCTGATCACATTTTGGAAATCGAGAAACTCATGAGGACAGGGCCGTAGCGAGCGGGGGTGTGGGGGTATCACAAACCCCACAATATTTGGTCGCCCGTCGGCAAATTCTCGGTCTGTCGGCAAAAAGGGGAGAGGAAAAGGAAAAGAGGAAAAGAGGCTGGAGAAAAAGAGAGAAAGGAAAGGAAAAGAAGGGAGTAAAAAGGAAGACGGAGAATGAAAGGCAAAAAGAAGAAGAGAGAACGAGAGCGTTTGGCCAGTCTGTTATCGGCTATTCCGACTTTCAGCTCTTCATCTAATTGGCCCATTCAAATTTTAGGCCCGTCGACAAATTGATTATGCATGTGACGGCCGGTAACTCGTCGGTGTAATAATTGGACGAGTGACTGAGTCCGTCGGCAACTCGGAGAAAGAAAGGGAATCAGTGGTGACGCCAGGTAGGGGCAGGGAACCCCCGTCGGGGAAGGCTTCCCCCTCCCGTCGGGAGCTGTTATGTATATGATAAAATATTTAGTCCCCGACAACGGCCAATCGCCCAGACGATTTACTTAATTTTGATCTAAATTAGGGCAAATTCTTCAATAAACCCCCAAATTTTCGAATTTTCTTCTCTAAAAACCGAATTTTTTCGAACTTTCTAAGGTAGAAGCCCAATTTGTTCAAAAGTTCCAAAAATTTTCGGCGCGCTTCGCGAGCAAAATTTGTCCTTCGAAAATCGTTTCGGCACTCTATCGGCCTCGCTGGGACTTTGGGTGGTTGCCGCCCCCCCTTCCTGTCGGGCAAATCCTGGCCCCACCCCTGAAGGAAATTAAAGGCTTCCATATAGGCGCACTATTTCGGGTCATATTACATTCTTGAAAAACCACTTCCTGCACATTATTCCTCACTTCTATCATCACCATGCGGGGCAGCACCCTATTACCCATGCAGCAGGTGTCCTTAGCCCGTTTTCTAAACCCTAACCTTGACTTCACACACATTTTGCAAACTCCCGAGGATCCGGTTTACCCACAAACATCCTGGGAAAAAATAATGCGTGCCGCGCGTGTTTTTTCTTCACTGCAGTCACAGGTTTTTAAATTTGAACACCAAAATGAAACAGATACGGAACCCGTCCTGGCATTCAAAGCATATTTTGAACGTTTGTGTTAAGATTTTGAACAATTTTCTCCCTTTTTAAACGCCGGACGCTTATTTGAACACTTACCGTATTTGAACGCCTGCCGCGTCCTTTGTTCAGATGCTGAACGCATAGTGTTCCAGTTCTGAACGACAGGTCCAGCTCCTCAAGTATAGTGGCATGACGGGACGAATAGCCTAATACATTAAAATTATCTGGAATCTTTTCATTGGATAATGTATTATGAACCAAAACATACCTGTCCTGCATGAGACTTAATCTTTTACCCAGAGATTATACTAGAACCTCACAAGTTCCGGGGGTTTCGCACCCTGGACCCCCACCAGTTGTCTTAATTAAGGCGGGCCCAGTGTTTTAGCCAGCCCCTATTTGTGCGACAATGTCGCATAAACGGCGACAAATGTTGCACAATAAAAATCTAAGCAAATTCTACCCGGGTGTAAATTTTGAGGTTCCTCATTAGGGCAAAAATCTACTCAAATATTCTAAAAATTTCCACAGGGGAGGGGGACCCCCCTCCCCCAAGCCATAGATCAGTAAATGTGGCATTGTGAAAACGTCCTAGCTGAAACACTGGCTCACCTCTGGATCAAAACCGCTTAAAAACTATAGTGGCTTGACGAGAGAAATACCCTAATACACCAGAATTATGGGGGGGGGGGGGCTTTGCATTTGATGATGCATTATATGAACAAAAAAATATCCATCCTGAGACTTGGTTTTTCACCCAGAGGTATGCTTAAACCTCAGAGTTTCTGGGGGCTTCTCCCCTTCCCCCTCCCGCGGGGCTTTGCCCCTAGACCACACCATGGGCCCTAAGGCGGGCCCCTCTATCACACCCGCTAGGCTTGAGCCTCGTTTCCGCATTAGTACGCATTACCAGATCTGTCGGCAAAAGATAGTCTCTACAGCCCCTCAAAAAAAAAACACCTTCGCTACGCCCCTGCATGAGGAAACCTCACAATTTGCCAAAATCCACTGGATTCATTTTGTTCGAAACGTCAGTGCTTTTATGAACCAAACAACATTTCATGGGCAAGACGAAGTAAAGAAAGCCTGATTCTCATTAATCAAAATGACAAAATGTTGCCTTTAAAGTTGACTTAACCGGACGACGAAATTTCATTGAGGGGAAATCGTTCATTCAAAAGTATAATGTATGTTAGCTAAAAGTTTTTTATACGTGTGATGCCTTTGTAAGCTCACGATTTTCGTCATTTTGCATGCGAGAAGGGTAAACAAAATCCGGCTTTCTTTCTTTCTTTCTTTCTTTCTTTCTTTCTTTCTTTCTTTCTTTCTTTCTTTCTTTCTTTCTTTCTTTCTTTCTTTCTTTCTTTCTTTCTTTCT
This sequence comes from Holothuria leucospilota, assembly GCA_029531755.1. Classification (NCBI taxonomy): domain Eukaryota; kingdom Metazoa; phylum Echinodermata; class Holothuroidea; order Aspidochirotida; family Holothuriidae; genus Holothuria; species Holothuria leucospilota. The sequence goes on from CM055970.1 coordinate 14,230,624, forward strand.
TTCTTTCTTTCTTTCTTTCTTTCTTTCTTTCTTTCTTTCTTTCTTTCTTTCTTTCTTTCTTTCTTTCTTTCTTTCTTTCTTTCTTTCTTTCTTTCTTTCTTTCTTTCTTTCTTTCTTTCTTTCTTTCTTTCTTTCTTTCTTTCTTTCTTTCTTTCTTTCTTTCTTTCTTTCTTTTTTGTTAATATTTTGTGGTGACCTTTTACGTAATCTTACTCTTTGACAGGAAATTTACACATTTGAACATACAACGTATAGACGAAAATGATTTCCAGGGATTTACTGACTTACTTTATCTGTGAGTATGCTGATGCTAAATTTGTTTAACACCAACTCGACTTCAGATGTAAATGTCATTTACTCCAATGTGAGAGAGGGATATATTGTTCCGATCACTCTGTTTATAGATTGAAAGTTTTCCTTTTAAAATATCGTTCACCCTTTTGGTAAGGAAGTATTGGTATTTTGGTTGACGATTTATGCAAGAGTTGCTAGCATTTATGACTTCTTGTATTAGTGACAGCTTTATGATAATACATGTTTCAAATCTTAGCACTACCAACTGCAGTTGGCTGTTACTTGGAATGATCGCTTTAACAAGTGGGGTGGTGAAATCAGTTTTTATACCAAAGTAAAGTTGCTCATTCTCTTATTAAAATTAAAACAGCAAGGATGATGCTATTAGGTTTATTTGTTGTCCATATGCTAGCTAGAAGTCATCATTTGATACGGATGAATCACATCCTTAAACTATTTTCAATTACGAGAAGAAACCCGTGTTACCTCCTTTATAACACTTGTCTAATATAAATGGCAATAGTTTAGAAATGGCCATAACGACCAACTGGCTTGTGCTATTGCATGAGTGTGTGATACAATTGACCACACGCTAATTTATGCTGTTCGGCTTAAATAAAATATAAGCCCGTGACCGAACAACTACCCCCGGAAAATCCCCCTTCCGAACAATTGCCATCAAACAGTTCCCCTTGAACAGTTTCCCCGGACAATTTCTACCCCGGACAGTTCCCCAACTGGGCAGTTCCCCAACCGGACAGTACCCAATGCAGATATTTTGCAACCCCTGACATTTGCCACTCAGGACATTTTCACTTACACAATTCCCCATTCCGAACCCCTGAACCGTTCGAAGCCCTGGCAATTCCCAGCAGAATTCTCAGGACAATTCTGTCTATAAAATTGGACAGCTGTTGACCCACAATGTAAGATAAAGGTTATTTAAGATATAAGTCGACCAAAAACTGTTTCAAATTCTTTGTTATCAGATGTTTTTGTTTCACACTTTAATGTAATATCTGAAATCGGCTAAAATTATATTACGTATTGATAAAATGTAAATGCCAACCAAATTTAACTTTGCGGCTCTTCAACTCATAAAAAACTGTTTTTATACTCTCTTCAAAATTGTACTTTGTGCAATTCCCTACCACTGTTACAACGTAATTCTGGTCTCGCTCTTGTAAAAGAAATAGCCCAGAGGCTTTAATCCCTGTCAGGTCCAGCAAACAGAATTTCACTGCTCCACCAAGGAGGTGCAATCTGATCATCCCTAAGAGAGTCAGGGAGGATAACCTCATGGTGACGCTAAGAAGTGTAAATGGCTTCTTTGGTTACTCTCATGGTTGCATCAAAAAGTATTACATTACATATCAACTCAAGTTACACTCGGCCAGCCCGAACGTATATTTAATGCCTTGAGCAACAGAAACTTACAGCAATTTGACGAGTTATAAACCTCAAATCCCCATACATAAATTGGGTCTGTTGCAATAAAGCGGTAGGGGGATAAACGCCGTGTTAGCTGAAAACGGCACAAGTAATGTACCTTGATGATAGAAATTAGGAGCCGAGAACGGCAACAAAAGATAACGTTAAGGCCCTTTAAGTCATAAACGACTGGGTTTATATACTCTTAAAAATATTGAGTTGCATAAGAATTTGTTTGTCACTGTAGATGGCTTTTCTAGTCAAAAAGGATTTGATTTCCCTTAGAAATCGTACTACATTTCAAACTATTTGTCGATCCTTACTTTGCTGATGTGAAAGTACGTATTGCGGAAAGAAACTCTGTCTTTCTTAACCGTTCTCTCAGCTATTATTTCTGTACACTGTTTTATAAAAGAAACATAAAAGGAAGATATTCGATTTCAACCAGCATATTGTAAGTACTGAAACCAATTCGTTTAAAAGAAGTTGCAGTTATTTTATTCTCTTCTGCAGGAGGCCTGAATAGCGGTCTTATTTCTGCTACATAAAGTTTCCTTGTTAAAACCTTTCTTAAGAATATACATCTTCATACTGAGGTTTAGGCATATTAATTTACCTTTAGTACTCATGCATGACTGAGACTGAACTTTATCATGCTGAAGAAGTCCTCGGCAAAGCTTTGTTTGTAATTGACTCGTTTGAATACAGTAATCCGTCGTTGTGGCTGGGATTAATATTCTAGTGTTTCTGACGTTACAACATTGCTATTTAGTTCTGATTTCATAAAGATATGTATTACAGTATTACATCGTCGCCTTCAACCAGATTTATCTTGTACAGTATATCAAGATACCTATTTTGCATTTTTACATTGTGACCTAATGGGAGACCACTATAAGGTGCCTCAATTCATTCCACAATGAAATTGACAGTGTTATTGTAAAATGTCTTAATTCATGTGCCAAGTATTTTTGTGTACTTACGGTTTCAAGTGACAAGTACAAGAGTCCGAGTACAAGAGGCGTTTTCGAACCTAAGAATCAAGTACCAAGGTCCGAGGACAGCGAGTTTTAATCCGAGTACCAAGTCCGAGTACTGTTTTGCTCGATTATTTTTTTACTTTTCGAGCGCCTTTCAGACCTTTTATTGTTCGATATTCAATACAACATTCAATAAACATGGTTTGTCCTGTGTTTAGCATTGTGTAGTTTAAGTCCATAGCCTACCTTTATAGTTTTCAGAAAATTTAATCGAACTTTTTTCTTAACTTTATCATTCTCTGTATCTTTACTTACTGAAAAAAGGCATTTCAGAAAAGCGAATATGATGATAGTATAAAGAATAATTCTTCAAACAGTTTGACATGTGTGATAAGGTTCTTACCAAGACAAAAGAGGCGGGGGATCTTAGGCGACAGCTCGCCCCCCCCCCCCCCCCGCAAAATAATTGTCCATTTCAGGTAAAAGAAGAAAACCATGTCACGATTTCATCCCAAGTTTATGGAAATTTCAAGCCAAACACCTTCCATTCTCTCGTTAAATGTTCTCCCTTAAGCTATGGACGTGTGGTAACGCGGATTCATTGTATTCTGTACATGCATCAGCGTCACCACTGCCTGAACTGGACCGATTGTCCCTTCGTATACCTATGTATATCTGTCCCTCGCTTATTCCTCTGTAAAAGGAGATGCTGTCAGGGTGTCCGTGGGCACAACCAGACTTGACGATTAAAGGCACTGCAGAGAATTATGTCGTAAGTCCACTAAGTGAGCCCAGTTAGCGAAAAGGGGAGCATGCGAAAGGGAGCGACAGATATTTACTCCTATTTTTTTTTCTTCAGTATGCTGAGGTTTAGGAAGCGGAGCTTTAAATTTTGCTCGGGACGTGGGCCGGGGAATTTGTCAAAAGGGGTTTACATGAATATCTAAATGTGGTACGACCGCCAGTTGATGCGAAATGTAACGAAAAAATTTCCACCAAACTGCATCAACGACAGCCATCAATAACACTTCCCAAGTTGTTAGTTGCTTCTAAACAGTCATTTATCTGAGGTCTGCTGCTTCAGCAGCGCAATGAAAGGATTTGCCTGACGGGAAGCCAAACTCTCTGCGCAAGCCCGTAGCAAACACAATGAGAGCACTTGATGTATTGATTGTTACGTTAGTTTAATATATTCAGTCTTTGTTTTTTTCTGAGAAAACCCATTTAAAGAATTCTGTACTCGCAGATATCAAACACAGATCAACGGTAGGGACGGTTGACCCCTATCAGGAATAACATGCATGCACTGTATTGTATTCCCTCCGTCTTCTTGACAAAACGGTCAAACCCTGACTTGTTTACAGTACCGTATGACGAATAATAGAAATAAACTCTGCTGTAAAAGATGTGTTTCCTACCTCTACAGAAAGATGCTTACAGTACCTGTAGATAACCTTCAGTATTGGGGAGGGGTTGTTCTAGTAACATGGATGTAGCTAGCCAAATTTGAGTGCCGGGTAATTGCGGTCCTACTAATGAATGCCCGATATTGCCCGTCGGTATAATGAATGCCCGATATTGCCCGTCGGTATAATGAATGCCCGACCTGTGTCAGTGATTGCCCGTGGTGTGTTATTGCCTGCCCGACATGTGAGTTGATTTCCCGTGCTGTGTTATTGATCGCTCGTCATGTAAATGGATGCACAAAACTTGAAGATGCAACTGGAGGGATAAAAAACTTCATAGTATGGGTTTAATTAGAAGAAAATTTTCACAAAATGGAAAGGTTATTGTATTTTCAGTGACCTGATAACATTATGTGACATTTTTTTTTAGTTTGAAAACTTAAAATTTGTAACTTTTCGTCACTAGCTACGATGAGGAGATTTGAACGACACCAAATCCTGGCTGTGCCATTGCAGCCATATATGATTAGTTCAAAAACATCACAAAGATATCACCGTTTTGGATTTAAGCAACCTTAAAATTAAAAAAAAATTCTCAAAGGGGAGGGGGATGTATTAATTCCCTTGACCCATTCCCCGGGACGGCGGTCACTCACCACATGCTTCCCCGCCCATCAAAATATTCTGGCGTCGCCCTTGCCAGGTAGAGAACAGTACATAGAGAAAAGAAAAAGTCTGGGTGTTCCCGAGTCTTCCCCTGTGGCTGAATCCCTCCCCCAGGCTTCAGTTGTAAATGAAGTGGCTTTATCCAACATGCATGTTTTGGTTCAATAACACTGTTTCTCAGTAATTTTTAGGCCTAGGAGAAAAAAAAAAAACTGTTTCTACCTCACCAGCTAAGTTTACCCCACAAATTATTTATTTATTATTTATTTTCATTTTTCCCTCATTTTACTTTAGGGAGTAAATTTAGGGCTAGTTCTAGGTCTCGGTAGGCAGATTTGTAGTGGGCGGGAGACGTGTGTTTGCCTGGAGTGCCGGGTGGGAATATCGAGTGCTGGATGTCACCGCCCAGCACCGCCCACTGTAGCTACATCCCTGTATAGTAATACTACTAAAAGTATGAGAGAATAAAAGTACAGTGCATAGTCTGCTGGACTGTTTGGTTCTGTTTTTCAAAGATAAAGTCTTTCAAAGGTAAAGATGGCAAAAATGTCAGGAGACTTACTGCCTGAGGTAAACTACGCACTTCGTCATATCACCCGTGAGTACGGCTTTTCGACGACCTTGGCCTACCCTGACCTTACCTTGCCCAGCAGCGTCATTCTTTCCTCGAAAGTGGGGTACATGGCCACTTTTGTCAAAAATTTACTGTGTAAAAACCCTAAGTCAATGGGTGCATTTCCAAAATGTAGGGAACGTGCCCCCTGTCCCCCAGAATTGATGCCCATGCCTTTGTACACCATGGTTTGGGCTGAAGTAAAAAATAGAAATTACAGACGCCCTAGACTGTGCCAAAGGACACTCTTAAGCGCAAGCTATAACAACGTTCCTCCTCTTCCTTAGGTCCCCATTGCAGGAGAACATACAGTTTGCTATCACAACATTAATGTCCTAAATTACAGGAAATGGCACTTTTTAATACATGTGTGTCACTACAGCTTTGTGCCTGTCATGTACGTCGGTAGTCAGTATGTGCAGATTGAAGCAAACATCAGTCTAAATGAAAGCATTTGTCACTACAGTTTCTCGTCTTCCGTGCCCACATTAGTGTGTTAGAAATTCGGCAGTGGCATTCCAAACGTCCTAGATTGCTGACAGTTTTCACTGTTATGAGCAAACTGTTAGCTATGAGAAAGAAAGAGAATGGATAGGACCGTAGCCTGGGCAAAATGTTTCGGGGACGGGGGGGGGGGGTTGGAAGTGGGCGGCAGTACGCATTATTTGATGCCGATCGAACCTCGCAAAATTTTCAAACACACCCCCAAGTTTGCCTTAGAATGCAATGTTTAGACCAATAAAGAACGCAAGGTGCATCTAAATAATTGCTATTCCCTTATATTTTTTCCCAAATCATGCTTCAGAAATTTATATTACAGGTTAAAAAGGAAAACGACAAATTTTATTCTATAAGATCTTTTCGTGACGTAACGTTAGGTCTACGTTCTAAGGTTATTGATTTTAACATACCATTAATAACAATAACGGTGACCTGACTAAAGCATCCTGTGGCGTATGGCTTCTAAAGATATAACTCAATCTTTTTCGAACCATTACCAACAAACTCTCTAGCCTTTGCTCATTATGTCACATGGGTCACAGTACCATCAATTAAAAGTTGCCTTCTTGGTCTAAGGGGAGGAAGTGTACCCTTCCCCCTTTGAAACCTTTTGCTTAATTATAAGTGCTTATTTAAATGCTTCGCAATATTAAATTTACATTAAAAATGTCAGTGTGTAGATCAAACTTAACTCTGTCAACCACAAAAAGGCAAACATTTATGTGTCAGCAGCAGCATTGCCAAGTAATTCATTAGCCCAGGTTGTAGTTTACTTCCTGGTCGGCAAACACGACTACATAGTTTTAGAGCCTATACACATGAGTGTCCACTGTCCAACCTATCATGTAGTTGGGACAACAGGACAGATCCGTATCTGTCGGAAGGATCCAGTCTTTTGAAGTAATTGTGCAGTTTCGTTAGGAAGGGCCCTTACATACGAGCATTTCTGTTGCGGAGGCCAATGGACTTCCTCGGGCAAATTCAGGAAAAAAAACATCCGTTCCATGTAATTTGCTAGGGTCTGTGAGTTTTAAATTAAAATCAGGGTAATGGTTTTTCACGATTTTCAACATTTTTAAGCAGACCATCTTTCATTTCGGGTGTGGAATTCAAAAGACAGACTCCCCACGATCTCGCAGGCTACGGTCTTGATAGATGTACAAGAAAGAGTAAACGTACAAAATAGAACCTCATTTTTTACATCAAAGGAATTCATGTTAATAATATTGCGCACAAAGGAAGCGATTTTGCGATTGAGTAGGACGTAATTATACGTATTATGATAACATAAGAACCAATGTTCATATAGCATATGTTAAATTTGCAGACAGTACCTGCATTAAGCTGTGTTTCCACGAGGCGGACGAGGACGCGGGCGGGCGCGGGCGCGGGTGCGGACGCGGGCGCGGGTCACATGTTTCCACGAGGCGGACGCGGACGGGGGCTGGCGGGGAGGCAGGCACAGGTGTTGAGCCTGTAACCATTGTTTCCCGCGCATTTCCTTTCAGGCCACATCGTCAAAATGGTTGTCCTCTCAACATTACGGCGTTATATCCATTTACTTGACGTGGAAGTCCTGGTCCTCGCGTTGTACTATCGTCGACGGCAGCGCCGAGCAAGAAGGCATCCATGGTGGGTGCATCCAATAAATCGGAGGAGAAAAGCGCAAGGTGCCTACCACAATCTCGTTTCAGAGCTACTCCAGAACGAGGAAAAGTTCTACCGGTATTTCCGTACCACAAGGGAACAGTTCACGCAAATTCTGCATTTCATCGAACAGGATTTGCTGAAAACCTGCAACAAGTTGGCACATGCGATTAGCCTATTCTTCAGTGTACTTTGCAGTTACTACAAGCTCGTGTGATAACGGAGAAATTCCCGGAAATGATTGCGAAATACCACTTCGGGCACTCGCGGGCACGGCTAAAATGGCTACATGAGCGATTTGAAAAACCGCGTCCGCGCCTATCCGCCCGCGTCCTCGTCCGCCTCGTGGAAACGGCTCCATTGAAAATAACCGTGAGCGATTTTTTTTTCGCCCGCGTCCGCGTCCGCGCCCGCGCCCGCGTCCGCCTCGTGGAAACACAGCTTTACGAAGGAAAATACAGGGTGGTGAATCACTCAATTATAATTTTGAAATGTAGTACGATTTTAAAGGGAGGTTTGTTTGCCAAGGGGGTCGTCCCAAAGAATTAACACCACCCACTGCGTGTGGGTATGCGTTCAGAAAACAAAACTGGGAAAGTTATGTAAAGTGGCAGCACACATTCTTATGCAACCCAGCAATTTACAGTGTATAAAACCAGCCGTTTATGAGTTAAAGTGTGTAAAAGTTATCTTGCTTGTCATTGAAATTTATTTCTAATTTCTATCATAAAGGTACAAAATTTTGGCTGTTTTCAGATATATCCTTAAAGGGTGAAGCAAAATCTGATATTCAAAAAAATTCACGCCTTTCTAATTACTGGACTTATAATCTAAATCATATTTATCCTGTATTTTCTGACACACGCTAGTCCAATTTTATGAGGTGAATTTTTGGGGCAATTGCCATGGCTTGGAACGAAAGGAAACGGAATAGAGAATTGTTGGGTGGGATTTATCTCGGGTGAGAATTGTACGGGCATGAATTGTCCAGTCTGGGAATTGTCCGGGGGAAGTTGTCCAGAGGAGAAAGGTCCGGGCAATTGTCAGCGTGGGGAATGTCCGTTTACGGGTTGGTTTTATTCTAAGTCTTCATCAGACCCCCCACCCCCCCCCCCCCTTGGCATTATGTATTATGTATCATGCTTTCACAGGTTTGCTAACAGGTACCTATCTAGAACGTTTAACAATTCACATTAAGAAAGAAGTTTTTATAAAAAAACACTTATTTCAGCTGATATAAGATTGTTTAACAATGTCTTTACTGCTTGTTAATGCAGTAATAAAGAGTATCAACTTAATTGGATCAGCCCTTGATTTGGTGTATTATGTACAGTGTAGTGCGGTCTACTTTGGAGGGAAATATTAACATTTGCAAGCTGTTCACCTTCACAGTGTTCAAGGAGTAGTTATTGTAGCGAAGTTACTTGCATCAGTGTATTTTTGGAATTTATTTGTATTGTAATTTTGTATTGTGTGAGTTGTTATTCTTGCATCATTGTGTTACACCTGTAGTGGAGTGAGTGCGTTAAATGTTTGTACCTAAATGTGTGTTTGTTATGTTAATTAGTCAGTAGCCTTAAGTTGCACTATTGTATATACATGACAAGAGTCGAGGCAGTCTTTGGTCGGTCCTGGGAGACGAATACATGGTTTGCTCTGCACGGAACCTCCTGCATGTGAAAGTTCTCTCTCTTTTTCGAGTTTCTTTCCCAAATCTTTAAGGCCCGCAAAACCAAGGCTCGGCCCACGTTACATTATTTTAGGTATTACCACACCAATTTCTATTAAAAGGGTTCCATTTACTGATCATTTTCAGGTGTTGGGAGAGAGGGGATGCTAATAAAACAATAGGCATATTGGTCTGATACAGTATTCTGTCAACTGACCTTCTAATTGAGCTGGTGGTACTTTCAAATAAAAGAATGTTAAGTACAAGTTATTGTTTGCTATTGTTTTGGTTTTCTTATTTTATTCTGAAATAGTTTTTCTTTTCATTGTGTAGTGAGTCTTTAAGTCCTAATATTCGTGTCGTTTAGCCCGTCAATACAGACTAGAGTCTCTGACTAAGAATCATCTAAATTAGTCAGAGAAAGGCACCATACGGACTAAAAAAGACTAGTCAGTTCTTAGGCAACCAGAAAGTCCAAAGGCTTGGTGAATCCTTGCCGAAAGGGGTGTTTTGTTTCACTAAGGTTCATCCGTAAGACTTACTTCTTGACTATATCATTTTTAAGATGTTTTCTCAGTTTGACCTCTGCTGACTTTACATGACCTTTGAACCCCACAAAAATTGAATAACAAAAACTGAAAAAAAGTGTCCTAGGAGAGACTAGAACCCGGGCCTTCTGCTTGAGAAACCGAACACTATTCCAGCTACGCCATTAAAGAATATGGTATTTCCAACCATGCTATAGTCACAGCATCTTTTACACGTAGTCATTACGTAATTCAAATCAGAATAACTACCGCAACAGTTGCCCTTATAGGAAACAAAATGCTATAATTTTATTTTTGGAATGGTACAACAATTCAGCCCTAACTTTTCGTTGGTCACGAAACGGCACTAGCCACTGCTTATTTAGTTTACGACGTTTTTATAGTTTTATCTTTCATGACCTCAAATGACCTTCGACCTCTTCTCTCTCACAAATCTATATACCAAGTAAAAGAGTGTCCATCATCCACCACCATCGAGCTTTTCAGGGTTCTCGGTGTTTGGCGTCTGATGACCTCCCATGATATCTGAACTTCTGAAAACAAGAAGGTTTTTCCTCTCTACAGGTTCTTCCTCTTTATATGATAACGTTATATAAGTATGAAATATGCCCATCATTGCTATTTTGAGATGTGGTGTTTACAAGCAGTTTTTAATTTCCGTATTTTCAAATTTCGTATTTTTACCTCCGGTGACCTAAGATAACCGTTGTCCTCTACCAAATCCAATTGGGCCATCTCCTGACTACCACAAATCCATATGCTAAGCATGAAAAACATTCCTGCTTCATACCTGGAAATATGGTGTTTACAATGTTTTCGGCTTATGACCTCAGGGGACCTAACATGACCTTTGACCGCCACCAAAACTAAAGGGTTGCCTCTCAGTATAATAGCTTATATTCCAAGTATGAGAAGTATCCGTCATTGCTATCTTGAAATGCAGTGTTAACAAGCGTCCCGGATACACACATAACTCTCCGGCGTCATTGCAAGGGTTCCTATCACCTTAGGCAAGCAATCAAAAACTAGTCGGTGGATAAGTCTAAGCTAGTCCGGTGTTGTCTGACTAATTCACAGACTAGCGTACACGCATAATGTTAGTTGACTATTTACATTAGTCGTTACAACTTGTCCATCTCCACAATAAATTTCTCTGTCATAACAGACTAGCGCTTCCGTATTTGGTGTAAGCGCCTTATAGACTAACGTATTCTTAGTCAGTAGAAACTGCTTATGTTTTCAGTGATATAAGCCCTACAAAAGGAAATGTCATTGATGCTCTTTTGTCAGGGCTTCATTTTCAACAATGGGAACATTTTTTCAAACCCTCTTTCTATCCCTAAAAGTTACGAGTGCCATACGCTTTTGAAGGCGTTTGGCAAAAAAAACACAAATTTACCGAAATTGCGCCAATAACACAAACAATAGGAAAACATGTAGGCACCCCAGAGATCTTAGGTGTCTCACGATGCCTAACTGTTCAAACTGAAGCAATGATTGACGGGAGTAGACTATGACATTTGACATTTTCTGGCTTCGAAACCTATCAAAAAGTTTAGCCCCTTCTTCGGCATCAAGTCCTATAGCTACGACCCCGCCCTCTCATCATGCCTAATCAATCCCTCTCACATGCTCATTGCAAGATGTAATCGAGGCGCCTTTAGCCAAACATGGATAGGCAAACCCAGGTAGTGGGGGAGCTAGTAATGCCAGTTGGCATAGTCTTGAGAAATTGTAGAGACATGTGTCCTTTGGTCAAAAATATAATAGCCAGATAAGTTTTTTTCATATTTTCCTTTTCGGATATAAAGTGGGGATATCTAAATCATGGGATTTCAAAGTGCATAACATTTATTTTGATCCTACAGAGACTGGTACATGCCATTTATGACAATCTGAGAGGCATCTTTGACGAATATTTTTTCAAAGCTAGGAACCTACCTATGTGATACTCTGATCAGATAGCCTAATGTCACATCAAAATCACCCTCTCGCAAACCCACACTTTTTCAAAACGTGTGTGCAAATTTGAAACAGTCACCAGTTTTCTAACAGCTGTTACAGGACTGGATTTAGTCTATTTCAAAATTATGTTCAAATTATGATACCTTGTGATCATCTGTTCAGAGCACTTTAAATACAAATTATGGATAGTTGCAGAAGCGTGAGAGGCGGGGGTTCAGTAGGATTGTAGCACGTCCCCCTTTACAAGCAGAAGGGTGGATATTTTTGAGCAGAACATTTTCTTTCTTCATGCAAATGTGCATTGCCTTTTCGGACAAGTGCTGTTGCATGCACTACTACCCCCTCCAGTCGGAAGTAGTCACATACGTGTGTATGGTAGATAAATGTGCACCGTGCACACATTTGCAAGTACACCAGGGATTCCAGGAGCTTTGTACTTTACATCCCAGAGAACATAACGCTGGACCTCATTAGGTTCCTACGGTAGACCCCTACATACTACGCCATTGGGTAGAACTCTTTGAGCTCCTGTGGATACGTCCATTCATTTCAAAATGAATAACAAACAGTGAGATCTCATTTGCCAGCTTCCATGGTACTATAGAGATTTTCTTCATGAAAAATATTGTCCGAAAACAAAAATAATTAAAAAGCCCCTTGTCTACATCTTGTTGAAAAGATTTACTCATTATTTGGCGTTGTTGTGTCTTTTCTTTTTCTTCTATAAAGCAAGTGACATTTACTCAAAAGGGGAGAAATATTGGATGATATTTTTAAATTATTTTGTGGTAGCCTTATCCTGTATTGTAATTTAAAACAGGGAGCTGTAAGGGATGGGGAAACAATACTTGTTCTTCCTTTGAAACTAGGTGCTTTGCCGACACGTAAGCTTCGCATTGTCTAATTTTCTGAAATTCTTCTAGACGTTAGAGGGATTAGACAGTAAAGACAATTGTTCTTGTCATCTGCTACATCTGAGGGAGCTCATAGGATGATTTCCCCCATTGGTATCACATTGCCAGCCGTCAAGAAGAGCAAAAAGTTTTTCAACTTGTGCCGTCAGGTGCCGCGCTTTAAAAGGGTACAGGTTATCTTTTTGTTACTTTTTGAACATATATACATTGTTGGCTATTTCAGGAACACTCCGGAAACGTTTTAAATGTCATCATCAAAATTTAGACTCCCTTTGGTTTTCAGTCAGTTATATCCCTTCCTTAATTAAGAAATTAGAATAATAATGGAATTGTGCAACTTAAGAGTGGGAAAACAGTCGTTTTGATCAAAAACGGTGAAAACGTTTCGCATTTATCGGCTGTCCACTTCAAAGCAATATCTTGACAATGGTCTTTGTTACAGGATTATTGCGAATTGAAAGGGGGAGATCATCATTACGAAGAAAGGTCAACAAACGTCAAACAATGAGAACAAAGAGACCTGTCAATCAAATTTGGCTTCCTGAAAAGGATCAAATTATTCTCAAGTACATATTGTCTGGCAAATTCACTCGATGTTTCTCCTTCCTTTACAGCTCCCTAGTTAAAACACCGACTCTGATAAATTCAAATTTTAGTACTGCACGAAACTTGATTAGAATTGACCATTTTTGTCATATAAATCTTCACAATTCTTCTGCATGTTTAAGTAAACACTGTACACTTAGTGCGATACAGTCACAGATAAATTACCTCTACTGTCCTCGACATTGGTGAAAAGGTGTCTAAACTCACATTTCCATCAGTACAAATTAGCTGTGAAATGTTAAACTATTTCAATTTCCCTTTGATCCCGCTACGTATTTGTGAATAAAACTTAATGCAAAGTAACGGCACCATGGGTAAAGGACGGCTACGACTGGTCTCTTTCAACAGGGAAGAGTGTAGCCAAAATGGGACTGGGAGTTAGTTAGTGGTGCTGCTCTCGAAAACATTGGCCCTACCACCATGAAACCACATAATAAACCGTTAATATTATGCAATGCCCCCTCAATAAAAGCAGTTCTGACCGCCCCTTGTCTCCCCAAATGCCCTTCCATATCAGTGTCTTGCTATAAAGCTGAATGAAGGGAGAGGAAAATTCTTTTTTACACCCCTTGCGATATTCATTTCCGGGTTATTACAGGGAGAGTGATGAATAAATATGTATGTAAAGTCAAGGTGGAGAAGATCCCGTGGGATTTATCAATGTAATTTTAGACCCTTTCAAATACAATCGGATTCATGAACTTCACAGCGCACACTACATGTGGGAATGTTAGATTAATCACAAGTTAGAATTTCAAGCTCAGTTTTTGTACTGTATGGTCAAGTGTTTGTATAGTAACTATGGAAAACAAATTATAGGAAGGGCACGCAAGTAATAAAAACAGTTATGAAATCGTGAGAACACTTGATCAACTTCTTATTTCTCTCGCCTATAGATGAATAACGTTACGTGACCATTCGTTCGCAACCAAAACTTGTGAGCAAGTTATATCATCCTAGTACAAGCTTTTCCGAACGCAATAGGTCTAGTTGGTGATCATAACGTGTGTAAAAAACCGTATCAAGTTGAGCCCAGGTAGGTGCCAACTGTGCGATTTCAAACGGATTCTTCACGACTTGAAAATTATGAACATTCACGAGAGAAACGTACAACTTTTTGCAGTATGCTGCGACTCACAACTTTTCACCACTTGGAGGTACACACCTTGCAACTCGTTGAGATTTATATTAATTGACGACAGGTGATGGTTCGATCGGGCCCAATGAACTGCATGGTTGTGATATAAAATTGCCGGGTGTAAGTTTATTCAAGATGAATGTGATCAGCACTGCTCCTGGGATAAAAATCAGAATGCGAAGCATTAACACTCGCTAATCTCCAGAATGCAAATCTAATGGAGATAAACCACGAAAAACCGTATGGGGTAATAAATAAATGTTTGGGGATATGGAAAGAAGGAATAGAAAAATGCTTGAATTAATTAAGAAAAATGTTTAATTGGGGATCTGTTGTCGGAACTGAAAGCTAGATATTTAGTATATAGCCTATCGTAACCTGTAGTTACGTGTGTTAGGCCTAGTTTTCTCATACCCATATCCCACATGAAAAATAAGCACATAACCTATGCGCTCCCATTAGGTCCATCTCTTTATAAATTATTGTATAAAGATAAACTGAAAACAAGAAAGCGAAGATAAAAAGTGAGTGACAAAAATTGAAAGGGAAAAGAGGTTCGTTAGACCCCCGCTGAGGAACCGAACCCGCTTCACTGTGTTTTCTTCCAAATAAGACATGAGCGCCCTCTCCCCTACGCCACAACACCTGTACAAGAACGTCATCGTTTAAAAAATATATGTAAAAATTCTGATGTTCTTGCATCAGTGTGGAAATCCTGATAAAGTCTATGAGAGCATCGGGATTGGTTAGCCAGTCTACAAAACCACAGTTTCCTTTGTAAACAAAACCCTCTCAGAGCGGTACGGTACGAAGTGGACTGGAAAGTCAATTGAGCAGGAAAGTACACACAGATTAAAGGCCTGTCCACACAGGATGCGTATGCGTATGCGTCACGTCACTTCATCACTTTGCACGTAAATCATTGGAGCCGTCCCACTCAGGACGCTTTGCGTCGCGTCACGATCGATGCGGAAAAAAGTTGACGTATACGTCAATTTTTGGCAAAGTTTATGTGCGTGCAGGAACAGATTTGAAGGACGCCAACCATTCATCATTTTTTTTTCATGTTTTCCTTTGATGAAAGCTTATTCTGAGAACATAATGCAACACAAAAGAAGGAAAACCGGCTATAGTATTGAGGTATCCTCTTCAGGGTCCACTCGAACAGTGGTACCACATTACAAGGACGTATTACATGGCCAACTTCGAATGAAATTGCAAATAAATAAGTAGCCAGATATTTATCATGAGAGGGTTGGAGAGGGTGGTCTTCCTGGGCAAAGAATGCAATTTAAAAGCATCTGGAAGCAAAATGTTGCAATGTATGAACACAAAATTACAGTAAAACGCCCGTTGAATGGCTAGAAAAGCTCATTTTTTGCATTTTGTCAACATTGGGAATGTATAAGCGCGTATGTTTCTTTGGGTACCCACCACCCTCGCGATATTATTGACATCGGTAGTGGAAAAACAGTTGTATTCATTGATGGGATGGTGATGAGCGGTAGTCTGGGTACTAGACAGGACTGCACAGGGACATTTTGTAGTACATGAGAAGATATAAATATATAATGCATTGTACATAATGCCGTTATATAAATTGCCGGCACTTCCTTCATGAAGGTCATACGTGCCATTATACATAGTGTGTATGCTCTTGTCATGAAAATAATGTTCATAGTGTTGTTTTTGTTTTTCATTGAGGTTTGCTACCTAATTTTATTCAAATACCAGTCTCATTCGGGAGACTGGGGAGAGGGACAATTCGCTAAAGAAGCTGTGATATTCTCCCAGATCCTTCCTCTTTTTGGTAATGCCGTTCACCCATGTTCCCTTCCGCTAATGTCTATCAAAAATGACGGCCGCAGTGGCAAGGTCGTCGTCACTGCTAGAGTCTCTCATGGAAGCCATATTGAATATCTTGACCGTGACTGTAGCCGGTGTACTGTGAACTTTTCTATGACCTACATACACTTTTCACCAATCGGCATGAATTGTAATTGGAAACTACGCACTGCATCTCGAAGTGGCGCATCAAAATTAAGAAGTGTAATCGCATCCTGTACAGACAGGGCTTATGCTATACCTATCGTGGTACCTATGGTGGTACCTATGAGCACTGGGTAGGATTTGTCAACTTGAAAAAGACAGCTAGTCACTGCGGAGTCCCTCACATAACAACGTGCTTCGTCATTGCCTGTGCTCTTTGCGCTTGGCCGCCTCTCTTAAAAATCTGTGGAGAACACTGATTTTTGTAGTTTTCTTTGGGGGACCGTAGATTAAATCGATTTGCGAAGGCAAGATTGAATCCAGCAGTAGGTCCTGATTACTACATCAAGCTCCTCTTACATATTCTACAATTAAGGCCTACATTGTGTTACCTAGGTTAGGCTTATGACGGGTATTATAAGCTACAGTGGTTATGGTACTGTTGTGAACATGTAATTGATCAGTTTCTTACTATATATAATTTCATTCAGTTTGGCATGAGGTTTTTCCATTTTGTTTGGTCAAATTGTCGTAGCATGTTCGGCTAATTACTAGCAGGGAGCTGTCAAAGCCAAGTACCTGAAAATTTTACAATTTTGGACTTGGACTCGGACTTGGACTCGTGAATACTGGACTAGGACTTGGACTTGGACTCGAGCCCTCGGACTTGGACTTGACCTTATGGACTTGGACTCGGACTTGGCCTCGAGCTTGGTGGACCTGGAATTTCGATGCTAATCTTGGACTTCGTCGACTGCTGGTTGGTATAAGTAACGAAACCAAACTTTTGGTAGATACAGAACTTAATTGTTCGAGTCAATTATATTCGCTGCAAAACAGACTTTAGGCGTTATGTGCAAAGTCACATCAAGTCACATCTAGTTCTTTTTAGGACCACTATAAAACTGCCAAACCATCGTAAACCAGCTTTGCAAAAGTAAGACAACCTCGTTACAAGGTACAAATTAGTACAGTGGATAAATTTATTAAAAATATGATATGAAGATGAGGCGAAATTAACATACTATAAATCGAGGGTGGATAATCCCCTTGCGTGCGGTTGGCAACAGTGTCAATATACAGATGTAGCTATTGTTTAAAAGTTGGATTTGATTTTGTCATTAATCAGTGAATTACAGTTGAAACTGACAAAATCAAATGACAAAAATAAAAACGAGGAAAATGCATGTCCTAGTGATTGCGGATGCCATGATATTCAAAGCATAGACATTTCGCACGGGAAAGTCTGTGGGCCAAAATGGGGCACTAGGTGGTCACTGACATCGAAAGTGTCCTTGATATACAACATTTTGCATTGCAGACTTATAGTTTCTTCTCAAATTCCTCTCGTCTCTTTTCTGTAAGTAAAACAAAAACACACCCCACTTGCCCTACCCTTCCATCACTGAGATCATTGTTGGCGGGTAGTATCTAACAGTATATCTGAGGAGCGTGACCCGTCAATTAATGCGTAGCTGACAAAAAAAAATTGTTTCGCCAGATTATTTTCCAGATTTCGGAAACCTCCCATGGCCTGTGTGCAACGTACTAACGTTTTATCTAAATTGTAAGATTTCATGTTTTAGAAGTTTACATTCCCAAAATTGGGAAGATGCCAGGATCACCGGTGCCGACAGTGGGGTATATAGGGGCACTGGGCCATGGCTCCCTCACTGATGCCGATTTGTTTTGTTTTTAGTTCCTAACAATTTCACTTCCAAAGTAGCATATGTGGCACCAGATTGCATGTAAGGATACCTAATTTGTTCAAAAATTTTGAAAGGGTGAGGGGACACCCCCTCCCTAGATCGGTGATCACACAACATGCTGCATGCCCCCGTGAGAAAAATCCTGGTAACGCCGCTGGGGGCCGATAAAAAAACGAATATTGAAATGAAATTTTCTTATACAAGACCATTAGCAATACCATCTCTGTGCATGATGAGACGTGAAATGCATGCAGTCTGATGCATTGATACGGAAGATTTTTAACATTTTGTTTCTGATTTATCTCATAATTAGTGTAGTAAGTTGCAGGCGGGTGGAAGGGTTTCAAGGAGGTGAATATCCCTGATCTGCACTTCTTTATACATATACGAAGGTAAACGGTCAGTGCGAGCTTATCAACCAGCTTCCAATGCCCAACAAAACTCGTCTGCGTTGTAAATGTACCCATTCCTCCCGGGATATATTCCACTTCTGACAGGAGAGAAGTACATCCTGTAATCAAACTTTCATGTCATAAGTGTAACGTTTTAGTCCAAACACAGGGATGAGTCTGTCAAAATCGATACTTTGCTTAGCAACTTTCTTACAATTCAAACGTTCATATTCAAACCTAGTCCTATGCCTAATGGCTGTAGCTATAGTTGAAAACCTTCCTATTTGAACACTACAAAACAGCTTGTCATGGTTTACAGTTCTACAGAATTGCAAAACAATTAAAATTTTTAACGTTTGAAATGGACCAATCACTTAATCTATATTTAAAATCACCTTTCGATGCTCTTTGGAGTGAAAGATCCTCCCAACCTCTTGCCAGCGCCAGCCATATTTACAGTGTATTCAATGAGTGTGTGTTCAGTAGTGTATTTAATGCCATATTTACAGTGTATTAAAGTAGTGTGTGTACAATAGTGTATTTAATACGAGTAATTACAAATTCAGCAAGAATTGATGGCGTTACATTATTCCTTTAACTCGTCTTCCACATCTTCAGATTTTTTTTTGCCTTCCATTTTAAGTCGCCTTTTTATGTTTTTTTTTATTTCAGGAGCACAGATCGAAGTATATCTGTGGTATACTTTTTCACATTTTTACTACCATATGTTGACATTTCTCTTTTTTCATCGTTTTCTATACTTGCTATACAACAGTATAATTTTCAAATTTAATAAAATGCGTTATGATATGCTCCCAAGTGACAATCCTAAGTTTTGCCAGTACGATGCCAGCAGCTTCCTACCGTTTTTGTAGATTTCTGTTGCAAGCACACTTTTCACTTTCTCCTAACCGTAATATTTGGATAGAATAGACTGAACTATTATATTGAGCAACTAGTTCCAAGAGATTCAGTACAAATATGAAAAGGCTGATTGTTAAGGTCAGGTGATATCAATCACAGAACAGGAATTTATTCAAGAGTATTACGTGTCAACTTATAGGTTTTTCTTCTTGTATCCGAAACAGCACTTGCATATGCACACAACATGTCCTCAGAACCTAGCAAATCGCATAAACAGGTTCCCTTTTTCCCAAAAAAAAAAAAAAAATTGGGGGGGGGGGCGGAGGCGAGTTTTTCTTTTTTCGTAGGATAGCGATGGGAAACTTATGAATATATATATATATATATATATATATATATACATATATAACGCAGTCTGAGTCATCTAAGCGATGAACGAGAGCTCCTTCATGACTCCCAGAGGTTTAATTTAAACAGCATTTTATATGTCACTGCCATGCTACCTGTTCTGTGGACTACCGCCTGTACACAGGCTGTAGCTGTAGCCAGAATCTGCATCCGTTTTCCTACCATGGTGCTGGCAGTCTCTCCAAATTGTGGAGTTTAAGTTGGGGCTAAACTGGTGCACACTTCCAAATAATAGAGAAAAAATTTATGTCTTCAAAGACAAGACTGCGATACATTATTACGCAATAATAATTTCAATTACCTAAAAATGGGCTGCAGTGAGTTTGATGTAATTTTAAAACAGTATCACCATTTACCAGTCATTGTAGCGTAATGGAGAATTCCTTCGTCTCACATTCGTAGGGTATAGCGACTGTTGAGTTCAGACCCCCAGCAGTTCTAATAAACAATATTTTTCTTCAAATGATTCAATCATTTTTGTCTTCAGCTAGTTGTTTTATATTTCCACAATAATTTATAAGGAGGTGGGACTGTTAGGGTACACAAGTTGTCGGTCCCCACGTAGAATTTGGGTATGTGGAAAGTAGGGATACCGTACGGGGCAAATGAACATGTCTTTAACTGTATGTATGTATATATATATATATATACATATCAATATACGTATATATATATATATATATATATATATATATATATATATATATATATATATATATATATATATATATAAATAGGTAAATAAGAAGCTTGGATAACAACGATGTTCCAGTGCATGTCCAGGATCCAGAGGATTCACAGCGTTCTAGTTAAAGTTAGGTAAAACTTTAAAATGATAAAACTAGGACAGCAACTGAACACACAAAGATAAAAAGACACCCTGCATCGAGAAGCTTTCGGCTGTTTTATTCAGCCTTCATCAGCTCGAATATATACATACGTATGTATGTATGTATGTATGTATGTATATGTATATATATATATATATATATATATATATTATATTTTGCTAATTTGGGATGTAGGCGAAAAACCTTATGAAAAAACGCGGCTGTTGGGAGACCTCGACCCTTAGGCGAAAAAATCGTTTCGCCTTAACATTTACACACTGTTTTATATAGGGATGCATAACTCTGTACGCAAGTCCGATTTACCATATAATGTTTATGCAATTACTTAGCTGCACACCAACTTACGTGCATGTATCGGTTAACACTAAGGACTTACGGGCCATTGAAATAACGTGCATATATATCTCAGAACCAAAAGGGGAAATATAATCTTATGTATTTTATTGTTTTTTTCTTCGCCGGTTGTATTGGCGGTATACCGATTTCACCTAACGGACCGTTCCAGCATATATATATATATATATATATATATATACATTTTGACACGAGGACCGAATTCCAACAACACATCTTACAGTCATCTTTTAAAATGTCCCTTAAATCGAGTAATATATGAATAATGACGTCATGAATTATGACGTCATGCAATTTCAATTATAACCTGAGCTATGTTGAGTCAAGCATATGATTTTATGCAAAATGACAATGACCGTGTGTGTACAGTAGCTTTTCATTTACATCATAGGGAGATGATGTTTCAGTAATTTTTGTAATATTAATGTACAGTTTAATAACGATTTTGTTTGTTCGTCATTGTTTTCAAGTTAATGAATGGAACAAGGATGGGGGTGTTAGCTGCACCTACGTCAGAAAAAGTCGTTGATCTCTACTAATAGCCGCCAATTTCTAATTTTATATTCCTTTAAAAATTTTAATAAGCCTCATTCATGTTAGCAAATAAACTCGAAGACACCTGACGGTGATACACAACCATTTCGTTTATTTGATCTTTGAGAGCACATTTGAATTTGCCGTTTCCTCACAGTTTTCATTGGCTTGAGTTGCAAACTAAACTGATGGCTTTAAAGCGTTTTGAGGTTTTTAACAAATTACCAGTTGGTACTTACTTTAAATGCTGAGTATGAGTACGGCTTCTGCAACTTGCAAGACCATACGAAAATTAACAAACATCAACAAGTGATATGAAGTGTGAATGATATTTTAGTAGGGTTATGAATATTGCTCCACTTTAAAATTTAAAAGTTAGTGAGGTCTAAGTTTTCTGATTCTGTTGTGGGACATATTTCAGTGAAAACGTCATTTCGTAAAGCCAAGGTAACCCGGCGCCTTACGTTTGAATTTCATATTATTCTATGCATGTTAGTCGCCTTTTTTCAATGTTCTGTGCTAAACACGCAGTACGAAAGTTTAATACACATGTTAATTCGTAATAGCAGTGACTGTGGTCCTTAACGGCAAGGTCATTCTATTACGTGAGAAGTCAAGAGAACATTTTTATCGTCTTGGTTCCTTTTAAGGTAAAATTGATTCAAGAAAAAAGTTTGCATATCAATGAAGATATCAAATATATGCCAAGTTTCACCAATGAAGAGTGATATTATTTTGTATGCAAGACACCATTACATAAAATGGACTAGTCTACAGTGACGAGGTAGCGATCAAAAGTAACTAGTCCAAGCCATCAGTGATGTAAATCAACACAGCCAATTACCCCTAGACATCAGGGAACACAATGCACTAAGTTCCAGTCGCAATGGAGATGAAGCTTCGAGGCGCAAAAAAAAAAAGATCTAGGTTCAAATCATGTTATGATATGTTATAGGGGTACTTAATCTGAGCATTCATCATACCCTCACATTTGATGAGCTCTCTTTCACGTTACTTTAGACTTTTCTATCAATTTCCTCCCCCATATTTCAGTGTGTTGTCCGAATGTATCCCAGTTCGGTAACTGCAGGTACGTTGGACCGCCAGAGGGTAATGAGGGACGATGGGGGCACTACAGAAGATGATGTCATAAACCCACCATACATATGCCTCGAACGTCTTTATAAAGTGTGCGTACGCGTACCTATTATAGTTGCATCCTTCAACTGTCACTTTGTGTAGGTCCCCCCGCCGGCTCAGATGCGAAATGATGTCACTCTTTGACAAATTTTTGAACTAATCATACATTGAGAAAGACTTGTACTATGAAGCTACATGGAACTGAACTACGAAAGAAACCAAAACTTTAGGGTTCACATTGAAGAAACTGCCTTATTGAACAGTTGAGAGCCAAAGCAGGTTTGACGGTCAGGGCGACTGAAGGGTTACTGTCAGGGACTAAATGTTTTATCGTACCAACGTAGGCCCTGAAAGTGGAAAAATTTCCCAACAGGTGGAGGGGACATTTCCCAACGGGAGGCATGGCCCCTCCCCCATCTAGCGCCACCCAAACTGCAGGGTTTTTTTTTTGGCGCTTGTAAGGCTAAATACCAGGATTTTAACAAGCAACGGCTAGGACAGCCAGAAAGTAACTTTCTGTACAGCTGAATTTTGTTTCGGGCCTGCTTTTTGTTTTCAATCGTGTATGCGTTGACCTTTGCAAACTTGAGTATGTTAGTTAGTTAGATAATATTTAACGACACACCAACACAAATGTGTTATATAGTGTTAACTAGATAAATTCGTTTCAAGTCCTCCCCTCTAGTCGCCTCTTACGACAGGCGGGAATGCCTTGGGCATATTATACAACCCCCAGCCCACAGGGGGCCCAACCATGGGGGCTTGCTCGGTTTTGTGGCGCCGACAACCCGCCAGTCATAGGATGAGTAATAACGGTATCATGCGCTCATTTTATAGGCAAGAGTTTAGGACAAACTACTCGCCACGCACTACCTCCTCACCCAACCTGGATGCAGTTTAAAGTCATAGCCAGGACAAGCTGCAAACTTGTTTCGTGTTTTCTGACGTCCTTGTTCGTTCGACTTTAAACACCAAAGATTTTCCCCTGAAGTTTGAATTGGTTAAGACAAAATAGATACGGAGTAGGTAGCCTAGATATCTCTTAAAAATTTCAGTGCCGATAAGCCATATGATCCCTCATTGTAGGATTTTCTCCACCTAGTGAATTGACTTAAAAAGATTAGCATTTTCATGGAAATTCATTCACAACATTTTTTTTAGAAAATGTTGCATTGCTTCCCATAATAGACTCCCTAGTTGCAAATAAAACTATCATAATCTCTTTTGTTTGGTCTTTCAGGTGGTTGAACCACAACAATATTTCACAAATACAACCGAATACTTTCCCACCAGGACTTTATGAACTGTAAGTACCATCACTTTTTATCGTATCAATATCCGTCTCTGCCTGCTTGCGTATTCCTTGTGAAGCTGATGTGATGGTATTCGAATAGTAGCTTGTGAAAGACATACATTGCCCTGTTGGCATCCAATTGAAGTGAGAGCATGCAATATGTTTTGTCGTTTGCAGTAAACGTGTCACAAAACGTTGATTCAAACAGGACGGTTTCAGACTAGTTGGAGTTAGGTTACCCTCGCCTTCATAAAAAAAGTTGACTTTGGATCAATTCTCCTAGAACTATTCTTAGTCGAAAAGAAATTGACAGAAGAAAGGGAAAAATGTTCCTATGAACAAGTGTTATATAAAAGTTTAAAAATTCAAAAAAGTTATACATTCTTACCAAAGCAGCTGTAACGGTTTTTAGACATGTCAAAATGTCTGTGTGTGTGTGTGTGTGTGGGGGGGGGGGGGGCATTTTAAACTGTCGTCTTACAATGTTCAATCAGTAATTATAAGACAAAAATAGAAGACGAGGGCAATCCACGGAGTTGCTCATCTCATCGCTGGCACACGCATTGATCCATATAACTCAATAACAAGAAAAGCTTTGTCTCTTCCTTGTGGCATAAGACCTACACCTGACTGCACACTTGTTCTGCCGTGCTACTCTTTCATATGCCGTTAAACTGCCACATGAAGCTGCGTTTTTTTATTGAACATACTGGGCGGCTTCGATGATAAGCCCCCGCACTTCAAAATTGGCTTCCCGGTTTCCGAATAAGTGCACCTGAATATGAACGGACAATGAGTGGTATGAATTGAAACTCATGGTATATTCATATGTCAGTTTCTATGGTATCTTCAAATTAACGCACTTTTATATATTTTAATTTTTCACGCGCACACAAAGTGAAAGCAACTACCATCGCGTTCGTCGATGATCGCACAGAAGTACGGGTGAAGTATTCTGGATAAAAAAGACAGGTCAACTATATTCTACGTGTATACAATGCTCACACAAACTGCGCAGTTCTAGCAATGGTACATCACGGAATAGAAAATGCGCGTGTGTCAAGTCCACACTTCCGCCCTAATATTTGCCTCTCCATGTGCCCTTTTGCTGTGCAAAAAGGACGAATTAAGTGTGCTATACAGAAACTCTGTGCACATAATATGATATGAATACTTGCGCGCGTTGGAATACACATTCAAAAACACCTTTATTGATTTCCTGCATTCTCATTGGCTGAAAACCATTCGAGACCAGTCTCGAATCGCATTCGAATATCACTGTTAATACCACTGCACTGTACACCATAGCAACATAAACCATAATATCTGAGTAAGAACACCAGTTACTGTTAACTAGTATTACACTGTGAAGCCTGTCACCCCTGCAGGTATAACCATTCAAAAGCATGATGCTCATTTCATCCCATGAATGCATGCTAGCAAAATTATATTCATCTTCTTGGATACTGGCAGTGGTATGGCTCTTTAAAAGAACGTAGGCCAAGGCAATAACCTTACAGTTTACGCCATGGGTACATTTTGTTCACGGTCTGCCTGTTACAGATATTCTACTCCTGATTTCCTCTAACTTGGAGTGGTAATAAAAGTGAATTTGGTCCCTGTGCTCTTAAAGCCAGCATGGGGCCTCTGGTATATATTAACTATGACATGCAACGGTAAACACAGGTTTTACTGATAGTAGGCCCTATCATGTTTTACGTTTAAACCAATTCCGCTAGTGAACTAGAGAACTAGTGTTGTTCCAAAAATAGGTGCCTGCTCAGAAGGTGAATCGTGAGTGTTTCATATGGTATATGAACAAGGGCCAAACCACCTTGGCTTCATGGCCCAGTGGTTAGAGCGTCCTCACTAGCAAGCGGGAGGTCCCGAGTTCGAATCCCGGTGGAGTCAACTTTGCTTTTCACCTCAGCCAGATTTTCCAGTTTTATATCCCTGTCTTCAAATATCGTGTTTTGTAAGAGTCTCAATTTTGAAATCGAATGACCTCTGACCTCACTGAAAACAATAGGGTTCTTTCTTTTAATTTGATAAAGCCATATACCAAGTATGAAGATTGTCCCCCCTTGCAAACTTTGAGATATCGTGTTTACAAGCAGTTTTTAAGGATTTCGTATTTCAGCCTCCGTTGATCATAACTTTTACCTTCACCAAAATCAATAGGGTTTATCTTTTGACTATAACGCATTCACATGCCAAGAATGAAAAGCATTTATCCTTCCTATCTGGAAATATCGACTTTACAAGTTTTTCGGCTTTTGACCTCTGGTGACCTCACGACAGCTTCCTCTTAATATAATACTTCTATTTCCCAAGTATGAAAATTTTCCATCATTGCTATCTTGAGATATCGTGTTTACAAACCAAGGTTAACAAACACACATATTCACACAATCGCCGCGTTTTTGCATAGATTCCTTTTGCCTTCGGTAAGGAATAAAAAGTAAACCGCTTGTGCGACTGCACGCAGTTGGGGATAACACACTTTATACCCTCTCAATAAGGCTAATAGAGAAAATGGAAAATTCTCCAAAGATGGCACCCCTGCACTCGTCTGCCTCTTGCCCCGCTACTGGGTATATAGTGCATAGTGCTATGTCAATAGTTGTAATGCCATTTCATAAAATTGCTATAGTGAAGTGCCTCGCAGGTTAGATCAATAGTCTCTTCAAAGCAAAGCTACATACCGTATGCGGGCCGGGTGTTCTCAATACATCCCTAATAAACTTTGTAGTTGTAAATTTCAGATACATGCAAAAAGATACTAAAATATCAAGAAACCAACCAACAAAAGTTAAGGCATAAACATATGTCATCAACTAGTGGGTTTCTAATCAAAAATCATTGAACCCTTATACTATTTTATCATAGAGAGTTTTCATTAGAGAGATGAAAGTCACACTTATCCTACCTGCTTTCGTACATAAAAAGAAATGCAGAGACAAA